>JAPDEI010000021.1:0-567911 GCA_027569055.1 Aspergillus baeticus
CCCCCCCCCCCCCCCCCCCCCCCCCCCCCCCCCCCCCCCCCCCCCCCCCCCCCCCCCCCCCCCCCCCCCCCCCCCCCCCCCCCCCCCCCCCCCCCCCCCCCCCCCCCCCCCCCCCCCCCCCCCCAATAAATTGCAACATAGACTGTTGAAATATTGAGATAATTGTCAGTAGTGGCGGTGGATGTGGTAGAGCTAGAGGTGTGGCCAGAATGCCGCTCGCATTGGATCCTCGACGTCTTTTGCTTCGTTCACAAGGGAAACTTCATCTGATTTGTCGTTTCCAAACCCTGAAGGAAACAAAGCTCCCGAAACCTTTCGGGGTGAATCCCGAATGTCGAATCGCAAGCTGGCAATTATTTCGGTATTCGGTCCACAGAGCTCTGCTGACCTTAGGGGATAAGCCGAGTCTAATAGTGGAGTTGCGAGTCATCGCGTTATCTCCGGACGATCTTTGTTTATTGCAGGCAGTATTTCTGTATTGTACGTGCGTTCAAAGCGAGCCTGTTGTCGAAACCAAACTCTATGTGATCTAATTCTAGCGTTGCCTCTTATGTCTATCTTACCATGACTTTAGAACGGACAGCATCTTTCCAAAGCCGCTACCTGAATATTGTGGGAACCCTGCGCATCCCCACACCGTCTGACCTCAACCAGAAGCATGCAGCCATCGTCATCAGCCACCCTGGTGGCGGCGTCAAAGAGCAAACTGCTGGCCTCTACGCCCACTTGCTTGCCAATGAGGGCTTTGTGACTCTTGCGTTCGACGCTGGGTATCAGGGTGAAAGCTCTGGCGAGCCACGCGGGTTGGAAGACCCATCCCAACGAGTCGAAGATATCAAGGCCGCAGTCACCCATCTCTCGCTCCTGGACGAAGTTGATCCCGAGCGCATCGGCGTTCTCGGCATATGCGCATCCGGTGGCTATGCAACTTTCGCAGCTCAAGCTGATGTCCGCATCAAGGCCATCGCGGGTGTGAGCACAGTCGACCTGGGAGCTATGATTCGTGAGGGCGTCAAAAATACCGCAGCCGCGTTACCCTCGCATGCATTGGCCGCTACCCTGAAGAATGCGGCAAATGCCCGACTATCAGAGGCCAACGGTGAGAGTCCTCAGCTGCTGCGGTGGGCACCAGATGATCCAAAGACGGTGCCCGCGGCATTTCCTACCTTATTCAAGGAGGCAGCAGACTACTACCGCACGAGCCGGGGTGCGCACCGTCGTTCAACAAATCGATTCCCCCTTCGCAGCACGGAACTTCTTGTAAACTTTGACGCCTTTGCGTTCAACTATTTAATTTCGCCGAGGGCGATTCTTATGATTGCTGGTTCGGAGGCGGATACGCGGTACCACAGCGAGAAGGCAATCGCCAATGCTGCCGAGCCAAAGGAATTGTTCCTAGTTCCAAACAGGTCGCACATGGCTCTCTATGATGATCATACTGCCGTGCTACCCAAGTTGGTGAACTTCTATGCTAACTCGCTGTCTAGCTAGCCTTCTCAGTGTTTCCTCTGTATCTACTGCTACCACCAATGAAGAACATGGCTTAACGCAGCCATGTTTTGCCGTAATTAATGCCCAGCTATAGCCTTTCCTCCAAGGCGCAAACCTGTAGATAGCAGGTAACACGTACATTATATCGTAACGCCCAGAGACTCACCTATATTACGCTGTTTTGTTCCCGGCCGGGAATGAATTAGAGATGTACTCTGCAATATGACGGAGAGAACAGGTTCAGATAGTCAACAGAGGGGGGTACTGAAATTTGTCATGCCAAACTCCATCCATCAATGTTTATCATCCAAATCCTCTTACCAGACTGTGCCCTGCGGTTACCGGCTTCAATGGCCTTTGACACGGCGCATGCAGGCCCGGCTCCACAGGGGAACACCACCAAGACATCGATGTGTAACCTTGGAAAGACCTTGTTCAATTACTTTACCGATACTTTGGATAGCGTACTGGCCGAATAATGCTTCAGCTTCATGTGTTAGAGAGTGTGCAGTCGACCCCAGGTGTCCACCCGTCGAGTGCCGCCGGGAGATATCTTTTATGCACATCTACGGACCCCCGCGTCCGTCATATCGGCTGATAACGTTTTCAGAGAATCATAAAGCCGAGTATTCAGTCCACCCAAGTAGACACTCGCTTCCCTCCGTCAACCACCAAGTCCGCCCCTGTGATTAAACTAGCTTTTTCTCCAGCCAGGAACACGCATGCCTCCGCCACCTCCTCTGGGTTTCCCCATCGCTTCACAGGAATGGTGCTAATTATAGGCTTGTAGTTGGCTCCCCTCCTTTCTGACTCTTCGGATGCTATCTCCTGTCAGATCAGGCCATGAGCTCGGTTTTGTCATGGGAGGACAAACTGGGAGTTTTGACCCATCCCGGAAGGACGGCGTTCAGGCGAATTCCATCCGCAGCGTAGGCGATAGCGTCCGTCCTCGTCATCCCTAGGACGCCAGCCTTTGTTGCGGAGTACTGATAGCTCTGTCAGTCATGTTCCCGGTAGTGGAAGAGGACTCCATACACCACCAGACGTTGGATGTGATACTAGTGCGAAAAGCGAAGAAACGTTCACAATGGCCCCGCGCTGTGGAGGAGCCCCTGTCCTATTGATCAAGCTCGTTAGCTTTTTTAGCTATAGAGAAATCGAATCACAAACCTAGGTTGAAGCTCCGCCGTTTGTTTCAACATTTGCCGGAGCTCAGCCCGTTGGCAAAGCCAGGTCCCGCGCAGGTTTACCGCAACCAGCGGATCAAATGAGCTAGTATCGAGTTTATGGGTCCTTGCACGCGGGTTACTTGTGATTCCCACGTTGTTGACAGCGTAGTGAATGCCTCCGAACGCGGAGACGCCGGCATCTATGAATTTCTGTACTTCGGACTCGGAGGATACGTCCACTTTGCACGCTATGATTTCCACAGAAGGATTTGCAGCACGGAGCTCGTCAGAGGTACCACTGAGATTCCCCTGGTTCACATCGCCAAGCAGCAGACGCGTGCAACCTTCTTTCAGAAATGTATGAGCGATTGCACGCCCGATGCCGGAACCTGCGCCAGTGACGAGGGCAACCCTACTACACATTCAATACGGGTCTTGAAGGATAGATGAGTGGACTTGCCCTTTCATATAGCTCAACGTGGTGGCCATCACAGATCACGACTACTGTGCGAATAACTCGTAGACTTTCCGTGGTCCGATCCGGGCTTTCGGCGCGTGTTGTTGTCGATATATTCCGAGCTAATTGAGGGCGTCTGGACTTTGCTCTAATATACTCTGAATAGCTCAACTGAAAGTGTACTGTGTTGCATTATCATGACCAGAGCCCTTCTAGAAGTGGAGGCAAGATTTGTAGAGGTTGGTCCAACTCATTTTGTTATTTGTTTACTTCTATTTTCTCTCTTTCTTTTTTTCCCGTTTTTTAAGCTTTCTTTTACCGACGGCTTTCTTTAGCTTTAGATAAGAAATTCAACGCTAATTCCTCATCCATCCCCACCTTCGGGGCCATGTCTGGATTGTAGGATCTTAGAACGGATCTCAGCCTTGGCAGAATATATAGTGGATGAAAGGATCGCCGTCAGGTCTAATGATAACTAATTTGCAGGTAAAGAGCTATTTTAACCTACTGCAGGCTTGCTTTTCTTGACATGGCCTGAGAATGATCTTGGGCGAATTCTTGAACAACGCTAACACGGGTGTCGAAACCTGCGTTCACATTCTTGTGTTGTTTTATTTGAAATTACTGCCAAGAATATACACCGACAGCTCGGCATTAATCTTGGCTAATCATTCCAGTTGATGAGACATTAGTCACCGCTGTGGGTGGACCAGACCTTGGGTATCTTTGCAACAGGAAAGGTCGTTCAGTAGGGTCCCCAGAGTACCCCCACTCGCCCAGAAAGTATCTACTGGTGGCGTGCGGGGAATTAGAAAGCCAGCCCCAATGAACCTTCTCCGCGTAACCAGACAGACTCGAAGTTGCCGGCTCCATATTGTGCCACCCTGTTTTCACCCCACGACTCATCCTCCCCATGGGGATGCGATGGCGTTCTTTGGATACTGAGCAATTCGAAGCGATTGATTTTCCCTCCTGCGAATACGGTCCTTCGGATGTACCGGTCTTGGCCACGAATAAATCTCGGTTTTTCGCCATGGGTGGAATAGACCTCAGAGAGCAACTCCCGATACCGCAGTACTGCGCAAGCATACAAATACACCTAGCAGGCACGCTGGCAAAGAAACAAAAGCCAAAATTGACTGATTTTTTTTTACTTCTTCTGCCAACCCCGATTCTCTTATCACCATGCGCACAATTGAGAAAAGCGTACCGCATGGCGCGCAAGTGACACATGATACCAAGGGGGAGGGGGCATCCGATCTGGAGGGCGTTGCACAACCGCAGACGAGTCATGCAGAAGTTGCCGAAAAACCTTTCGTATCGGCAGGAAGAACGCTTGATCATGACACGGCCATGGCTTTATTCGAGTCGACAGACGACTTGCATGAGGAAACTGATCCCCTTGAGATACGGCGACTTCGCCGGAAAATCGACATGCTCATCATGCCTTGCTTGCTCATTTGCTTTGCGTTCTTCTATATCGACAAGGTATGCCCCGAGAGTTGGCTTGGCATTCCGTTTTGTATCCCGGCATTTGACCATGTTACCAGACCACATTAAGCTACGCAGCAATCTTTGGCATCATAGAAGACCTCGACCTGCAGAACACCGAATACAACTGGCTCAGCAGCTTCTTCTATGTCGGATTCATAGCGTGGGCCATTCCCACGAATTTCTTACTCCAACGACTTCCACTAGGTGTGTGAATATGGAAGCTTCTGGACGGATGAAACTCTAATCTCAGATGGTAGCAAGGTATCTCGGCGTCAGTATCTTCCTGTGGTTAGTCAAATTCAATCACCCTTTAGCACGTAAGCATTTATTGACTTCTTTCAAGGGGTACCCTTTTGATGATACAGGCTGCCTGCCATAATTTTGCGACTCTTGCAGCGCTTCGTGCGCTTGGTGGTGCGCTGGAAGGCTGTGCCGATCCTGCTTTCCTCCTAGTCACTAGTATGTGGTACACAAGGGAGGAGCAGCCCATTCGCATCGGTATCTGGCACTCGGGCTATGGAGTCGGAGTCGCACTTGGAGGTCTCCTTGGGTATGCAATAGGCCATATCAAAGGGGCGCTACCTTCGTGGAAGTATGAGTTCTTGGTGATGTAAGCACCTCGTACTAACTATGGCGTCTCACACGCAAGGGCCAAGGGTATTGACTTTCGGTAGCGGCGCTCTCTGTTCTGCATGGGGTATCGTCATATTCATCTTCCTTCCAAACTCGCCTGTCGATGCACGTGCATTTACCAAACGAGAACGACAAATGATCGTCGAAAGGATGCAGAATGACCAGACCGGCATTGAAAACAAGCATCTGAAGTGGTATCAGGTGAAGGAGGCGCTCCTGGATTACAAGCTTTACATCCTCTTTTGCCAAGGGGTTTTGTGTAAGCCTCACTTGTCCCTGAGCCATGATATGGTCGTGAAGTGAACCCTAAGTAATTGTGTCTCAGACAACATTCCGAATGGTGGATTTAGCAACTTCGGTACCATCATCATCAAGGGATTTGGGTTTTCAACACTGGGGACGACACTTTTACAGGTAGGCCAGCCCCCACACAATATAGTTTGCGCCCGGGCTCTTCTGAAATCTTGGATTAGATTCCATACGGCGCAGCTATTTGCCTTGCCCAGCTCAGCTGCGTGTTCCTCAACTCCAAATTCCAGAACCGAAGGGTCTTTTTTGTCATACTCTACCTTATCCCAACTCTCGCGGCAGGCTTCGGAATGCGCTACATTTCTCTAGACCGGAAGGTTGCTCGCCTGATCTGCTACTACCTAACTGCGTTTTATCCGGGTGCATGGGTTCTTGTGCTTAGCATGATTATTGCGAACGTTTCTGGTAAGCTCGATCCTATGGCCCTTTTCTCTAGCAGCACACAACGTCCTCTAATCCAACTAGGACACACCAAGAAAATTGTTATGAATATCGGGTTCTTTTTGGGTTACAGTTCCGGAAACCTTGCGGGTCCTTTCTTCTACAGGACACAGGATCAGTGAGTCCTCGTTTGCCGTGTTTGATATTACTTATTCTGTTCGACTAATGGGACGATTCAGGCCAACATACCCTCTTGGCATGTGGTCTATGATTGTTTGTAGCTTAGTCGGCATTTTCCTAACCACCCTGATGGGATTTCTTCTTCGACGGGAAAATAAAAGGAGGGATCGCATCCAATCCCAGACTGAAGGGGGCCTGGATGGCAGAAACTTGGCTGCCACTGCTTTTTTGGATATGACAGACAAGGAGAACCTCAAGTAAGTACTCCTGATATTGAGCGCATCTATAGATTGAGACTAATTTTAGGAAGCTTCCGGTATATATACTAGCCCGTCCCAACACGATAGCTTGTCTACAAAGAACGTCCCGGTCGAGGAACTACATACCTCTTTTTCAAGGAAAGACGCGCTTTGCACGGAGCGACCCGATTTGTGGATGGTGTGACAAGAATATAAACAACAGAAGTGTGAATTATGGTTATAACCTCTGGTAAATGGTTCTGTGTGATGTGTTGCAAAGTGCATAGAAGGCTCCAGACACACTTTAGGCGACCGTTCAAGAAAAGTACAGCAGTCATACAGATCATCATTTGAATACTACATGGTCACATCTTTGATAATTCATTCATTCAGTCAACCTGAAGCCCGTACGTTCGCGCTTGTGGATTAAAACTGCGTAGGCTGACACAACATATAAGTTAGCTCACAAGTGAACCTATCTAGAGACCGTCCGACTTCAACAACTCCAACGTCTTGTGCCATAATCTCCTTTCCCCGTCGAGATTATACGCCCACGATTCATAGCCCGGTCCCTGTCCTCCAGATCTGGCAGGATCATGTGGCCCGGCAATCTGACAGTCGTCGAGATACTTCCCCCCCTTTCCATCCAATTCCTTAGCCAGGGCAGCCCAGACTGTTGTGGCTGCTCCTTGAGCTGGGCTCTTCCAGTAGTTTTTGAGGTACTCGTCCTCAGTCCAGCTTGTCATCTGCTCATCTGTGACATGCTTGAGCAAGTCAGTGGCAATTGCACCCGGATGGAGACTAAAAGCGTGCAATCCCTTGCTTCCAAAGCGGCGATCAATCTCATTTGCTGTCCAAATGTTGGCTGTCTTGCTCTGCCCGTATGCCACCCACGGATCATATTCGCCCCTGAGATTGATATTATCAAAGTGGACATCGGTAATCATGTGTGCGCTGGATGCAAGGATGACAACACGCGAGTTGAATGATGGCTTGGACGAGGCGAGGAGAACAGGTTGAAGAAGGTAAAACAGGAGGAAATGCGCCAGATGATTGGTGCCGAGCTGAGTTTCGAATCCGTCGGCCGTGACTCCTTCCGGACAGGCCATGACCCCAGCATTTTCGATAAGGATGTTGAGGGTACTGCTTTTCTTTTTGAACTCCGCAACGCATCGTCGAACGGAGGCCAAGGAGTTAAGGTCCAGTTCGAGCAGGTGCACGCGCTCTGATCCAGCAAGGCTGCCCAGGGCGGCCTTTGCTTTGTCGCGATCTCGAGCTGTGAGGTAGAGCGTTGCACCGGTTTCGAAGAGTGCTTTGGCAGTTTCAACACCTAGACCGGCAGACGCTCCGGTTAACAATATGACCTTGTCACCGAGTTGGCCCTTGAGGCCTTGGTCCTGAACGATCTGGCTGGCAGTCGGTCGGGCGTCACCCGGTCCCTTGGGGGACTGGTGAACGGCGGCGTATCGAGAGGTCATTGCAACAGATAGAATTTGACCAGATGTTGCTTACATTACATCCACGACCTGACCGAACTATTTATATGGAGGAACAGTATCATCGACTCGCTGACTCCATACCTCTTGCAAATGACGTCGGTCAGGGTGACCTTAAATCCGCCCTGTGCCACCCTCGGTGGTATTTGGGATCTAATACAGCCGGGGTTAACGGTCAGCTTTGACTGTACGGACCCCACTTGAACCTGCGTAGTAGAGCTTGTGTTGAATGTCTTTTGAGGGTTGCTCCACCCCGAGGACCATCGGACATCGGCTTTCCAGACCCATATGCACGCGACCTTCCAAACTTTACGTGACAGGTGGCGAAAAATACTTACCCCGGAGATAATTACGTCGTTCCTTGGGTAAGGACAATCTAGTCCGTGAGAAAGGTGCGAGGTGCTGTAAGTGAAGATTCCGCTTCCGGCAATTCGCTGATCCTACCTTTGGAAACGAGTTTATACATACCGAATCTCCGCCGCGGATTACTGTTGGCCTGGCTAAAGTCTGCCTGTCCAAGCTTAAAACGAGGTCTTGATACCCATTAAATGAATATTCATTCCCCCCTCGTATTTCCAGCTTTTCCTAGGTCAAATATCTTACTGTTTCTCTCCTTCAATTGCACCTCGCTACAACCTGCAATGTCCCTTCCAACCAGCCCGCTTGGTCGCAATGGCCCTCAAGTGACTCGACTCGGCTTCGGCTTAATGGGTCTCAGCTCTTACTACGGGCTCCCGATAGCACATGAGAAAGGGTTCGACCTCCTGGATCAGGCCTACGCGCTTGGAGAACGATTTTGGGATACTGGTATTCTCAACCTGTTGAACCCCGCTGCTTGTACGATTGTCCGTGCTGACTTGCGGTCCCACAGCGGATGTCTATGGGGACAACGAAGAACTTCTCGGCAAATGGTTCAAGAATAATCCGGCCAAGCGCAGCGGAGTTTTTCTGGCGACCAAATTCGGAGTTTGTTCGAAGCCAGGTGGGAATATTGGCGCCGATTCATCGTATGAGTATTGTCTCGCTGCGTGTGACCGGTCTTTGAAGAGACTGGGTCTGCCGTTTGTTGATCTTTATTATTGCCATCGACTAGACGGCAAGACTCCCGTTGAAGAGACGGTGCGTGCTATGGTGCACCTGAAGGAACAAGGAAAGATTCGGTACCTTGGACTGAGCGAGTGCAGTGCCGAGTCTCTGCGGCGCGCGCATGAAATCCACCCAATTTCCGCAGTGCAGATGGAGTATTCGCCCTTCTCGCTGGAGGTGGAGAGTCCGCAGTATCGATTGCTCGAGACGTGCAGGGAGCTCGGCGTCGCCTTGGTGGCGTACTCACCACTCGGTCGGGGAATGCTGAGTGGCTCGCTACGCTCGCCCGACGACTTCGCCGAGGGGGACTTTCGCTCGATGCTTCCGCGCTTCACAAAGAAGAACTTTCCAAAAAACCTAGAATTGGTGGATAGAATCACTACCCTGGCTAAGGAGAAGAAAGTGACCACTTCCCAGTTGAGTCTTGCTTGGTTGCTTGCCCAGGGGCCAGATGTGTTTCCAATTCCTGGCACGACCAAGCTGGAGAGATTGAAAGAGAACCTTGGGGCCTTGTCGGTTCAGATGTCCGTGGATGACGAGGCACAGTTTCGACGTGCAGTGGACGAGGCTGATATCCGGGGGGAGAGGTATCCGGAAGCTTTTTCGTCCACGTTGTTTGTGGATGCACCACCGCTTGACTCGTAGGCTACCTACCTGGGGTGTCAATGCTTAAGAAGACCAATCGAGAATCATCGCAGTCCATTACCCATAAAGTACTTGTCCTGGTAATGTAGAGCTACCAAACATTGGTACGTTTAAGGCTTCTCGTAGTTTAAGTGCAATCCGTATCCCTACCACGTTTCAATTGTGCCTAAGGCGCTCTGTAGAGAGCATTCAAAGCTCTGTGCTGCAGTTGCTCTTAAACATCATATCCAATAACAGGTCAGGCCACTTCTTCACCTGAACGATTGGTCATATGTCTTGAAGCGTGCTCCAACAATTCACTCGACGTTGTACCCCATGGTTTCTCCAGCGGTCATTCCCTTTTCAGCGATGTTCCTAACTCTTGGAGCCACCCCGCTCCCATCTCCGCTCCCCAACAGCGAGTATGTGGACCATAATTATAGATCGTCAAAGTTAAGAATATGCCACAGATTCCAATTGAATGACGGGTGGCAAAAGTTCAATTTGAGATGTACTATGAAGTAATGATGACTACCCAGTGCTTGCATCTGAGAACCCTATGTGAGTGTTGTACCGCCCATAGCAAGTTCAACCAAAGAGCGCCTCGGAAGCACCCAGAAGTCACAATCTGATATCCTCACAAGCCGCCGCAACTTGTCCCGAATCAGGGCGACGGGTGGAAGCCCGCAAGAATGTCACCCAAAGGAATACTAGATTGTATACCGGAGCCAAAAATCTCAATCAAGGGGAAGAATCGCTGAATCATGTCCGTGTGTGCCTGACTGTTCGCCCAGGCGAGTAGGTTCTCAAGGGAGTCATACCTGTCACCCATTAGGTGAGTACGTGCTTGATGTCGCTGATGGGGTCTGCTTACCTTTCCACAAACACGTATTCTTCCTTCCCGCTGATCTTAAAACCGTAGGCGGACAACACGCCCGCCTGTTTTTCATGAATATAGTCGGCAGCATCGTTCATGAAGGTAAGGAGCTGGTTGGTGTCAACTCCCGATACATGCAACGACATCCGTACCACTAGACTAGTGTCCGAAAAGCAGAACTTACTTCAGGTCCTTTTCCAGGACGGGCTTTGAATGATAGGACCAGGCTACCGTCAACAGGTGCCACCGCCCCCGGCGACGCTGCCGCCCCAGTCAAGGGCCGCGACATGAGTGCAAGCAGGCCCATTAGGGCAGTCGTCCCAAACGACAACGATTTCATGGCGCTTATCTGGAGATTGTATGATGAATAACCCTTATTGCCGCATTCCACCTCTTTGGACTCATCGTCACTTTTATATTCACCTGGTAGAGTGTTGGCGAAGCTGTACCGTGGCTCAAGAATTGGTCGAAAATGCCCATGCCGAAGCTCGAAATTTGGCACCTGGTCTGAAAAAGTGGTTTCCGACTACCATACGACCTGCTGATTATGTTTTCGAATTGGCTTGGTCCTTGTGTTGATTTGCACATGCGTCCGTCTAAATTTCCGTCTGCCAAGCGCCCAGGACATGCTCATCCCAATTTTAGAGTCCATATGACGATTTAGCTAAGGTCATTTTCAAGTGACTAGAAATCGGTTAGCAGAAAGGTGGGTAACCTGATTATTTCATGGGACTGATTATTGAGCTAGATTGCAGTTGCTGTGATAGGTCGCAATATTAATCCCCAAGTACATCGTGAAAGTGTATAAAGTCAGGTCGTCCAGTGGTCTCACGTCCCGGTCAGTGTCGACTACTACTAAAGACGAGATTCGTTGGCTGTACCAGCAATATGAAGGTTCTCCAAACCGCCGTCCTCGCACTGGCGAGCATTCCAACCCTTGTATTTGCGGCTCCTGCGCCTCCATCCGATCCCTCTGCCCCCCGAACCGCAATTTTGTCATTCAAACCAGCCTGGGGAAAGGCAAATCAGGTAGGCTTCTGTGAGAAGGCTGGAGGGTTCCGATTCTAAAGGCGTACATTCTAGCTGGAAGCGTATGTCAAGGAGGGACAAGAATATATCCGCGCCAACGTCCCCGCGTGTCTCGATATCTGGTATTTCTGGAACAACGGCAGAAAGGACCGTATGGTTATTGGGGAAAGGCAAGTAGACATACAGATGGAGCTTAGTCAATCCTCCACTAACCGAGAGAGTAGATACACAAATCAATCTGCTCTTTGGGATTGGGCCTTCAGCGACGAGCACACAAACATTGCTAAAGACCTTCCAGGCCTTATCGACATCTTTTCCGCTAGGATACAAGCTGATATATCTATTGATCTCAAGGATTTGATCAACTGAACGCAAAACGGCATATTACGATGGATATAGGGGCATAGCACTGTCGATTACATTTGAATTAGTCGTTGGCTCTTATGGGAAGAGTTCACAGTTTGGAAATCATTCAAGTACAATGTTCCAAATCCAATGTATCTCTACATACATTTCGTAACCTTATTGCTGCCATTTTTGCGTTCATGTATGTCCTAGAAGGGAACCCCCGGGCGAATGACGAGTTATAGGCTACAGCATTACATAAAACATTGTTCAAGCTTGCTCCTGAGAGACCACTGCTCTATTAGTCATTTCGGCGTACATACTGCGATGAAAGGCGACCCTACTCCACCCATAAATAGCTTCCCTGTTCTCACATCATGCACAACGGCGGTTGATCCAGGGAGGACCATGCCAGCTCCATCTTCCAACACCTTTTGAACATCAAACCGCGGCGCCATACTGTCTCCTCGGTTGCGGATGCGAAATATTGTTGAGGGAATATCCATCCCTTCGCCGGTTTCTACGGCTCTGAACATGGGAATTGCTTTTGGCACGCCTGGAGCCCAGACACTTCCAGCGCTGTCAATATACAGGTTATCAATCGGCATCTTGAGGTTGATAGTATCGACGAATTCAATCGCCCCTTCGCTCGAGAATCTGTAAGCCGAGATTGTGCCGGTGATGAATTCTGATATGTATATGAGTCCATCGTGGCCCTGAACAACCCCATTTGCATAACGCAGTCCGTGTGTTATGACAGGGTGGCAGTTTCCAGGGCCGAGGTCACATGCGATGAGATTTCCGGATCCGTAATAAGACTGTAAGTCGTGAAGCTGGGGGAAGCAACTATGTTAGATCTGAATAAGGGAAATACGTTACGAATCCTCACCTTGCCCGCTGCGTTGCAAGTCAGCCTTATGCCTTATTCATCGTCGGCATCTAAGCAGATCAGGCGGGGAAGAGACCAACCTTTTGTCAAGTGATCATTGGTAATAAGCATATAACCCTCAGCAACCCACGTTAAGTCGTTTGGGGAGACCAGGCTCTTATCCATGATTGTCTTGAGAAACTCAAGCTTTGAAGACCCAACTTCCAGCTCAAACACCTCTATCGTCGAATTGTCTCCAACGGCACCGATATTCTGTTCCAAGAGTCCACCCGGCATGGTAGGCGGACGATGATTGACGACGAAGAATTGTAGTCGAGACTGGCTGAGTTTTCGGACTCCGAATCCGTGCAGATCAAGTACATTCTCGTTTTCTGGATTGATCCCTTGGTACGGGCCGGTGACTTCCAAGCGGCGCAGTCGGTACAGGCCATCCTCTCCAGGGTGGTCGATATCGAGAGCGGAAAAATGATCCGTCTTTCGACGGCCAGAAGCATTGAACTTATTTGCTCTAGAGTACTTTTGGTCAGCTTGGCAAGATGTAACGAAGAGAAAGGCACCTACGCTGGAAGCCATTGAGCCCGGGTCGACAGATCGCTGCACGCGGCATAGAGGGTGCGGTTCTCTTCATCTAGCCACAAATCCTCACAGGAGCTCAGGAATGGATGTTCCAACCTGTGGCATGTATATTGAAATTCCTGTATCTGCCTCAGGCTGCGGCCGACGCCCACGAAGGTGAACAAGAAATTCCGAAAAAAGACATGGTAGGAGACGGCAAGTAGAATGGTAACGAAAGAAGCAAGATTACGTAGCATTCTGGCATATGCGGGCTGAGCGATAGAATGACACGGTAACATGGTGCCACCTCTTGACACCCTCTTCAACGCGGGGGGGTATATACCCCGCTTGCTGCTTGATGGCCGGACTATGCACCCCCGCAAACACTGCGCCGAACTGCGAGTCGGTATTAAAGGAGAGGTGGCGGTCATCGGTAGATTGGCCAATTGCCCTAATAGCCGGTACAAACTTACGATCCAACAGCTCGACCGCTGAGCTTCGGGTTATTGATGCCGGATTAAGGACACAAAAGACCAAATTTGGAGACTAGTGCATCCCCATCTTTCCGAACCAATGGATGAAAGTCCGCTAACGATGGGTACGGGGATTGGTATTAGGAGACGGCAATAAAGCTCAACGTGACGAGCGTTTGACCGAAGCACTAGGTATATAAAGTCCGTAATTTGGCTTCCTGGACACCGCATCCAGACCATTATTATTTCAACGTCTATTCTTTTATCACAACAGCAATGTCAGAGAATCCAACTTGCGTTATCACTATCCGTCCGAAGGATGGAAAGTTTCCAGAGGTAGGCATGCGGCTATCTCAGGACTTCACGGGCAGTGGGACTGACAACCTTGGGAACATAGCTGCAGGGCTACGTGTTCAACGCATTACGGGAGATACGGGAGAATGTTGCGGGTATCCATCACGCATATCCATTCGTTGTCTCTGGCAAGGAAGAGATGATTGTCATTGAGCAGTAAGTCCTTGTTACTCTGACGGATGGTTAGGGACACGGATTCACACACTATCCAGATTTGTGTCCAGCAAGGCGATGTTTGCCTACTTCAACAGTGACTACCACGCAGAGTTGGTCAAATCACTTCTACCCCATGCACAAGAGCCAATTGATATCCGGAGTTCCGCCAATCTGGGCGAATTGGAGGAATGGAGGGACAACACGCCTGGCGAGTTTACTGTTTAGGACATCCTAGCTAGCTCCTCCTTTTTGTGTTTGAATGATAGGACTTCATCTTGAATAGCTAAAGCGCATAGCTGGAAGGCTTTCGCTATTGGGTTTCAAAAGACTGGCACTGGCGGTTCTTGCTCGGCTTTGCTCGGAATTGTTAGTCCCCACACCGTTTATACCCCGGTTGCCTCGGACAATTAGTTGTACCTTATATAGGCCGAATTGCCTCGTGGATGAATAGATATTACATACAATAAGTCAGTTGAATGAGAGATTGCGTACTATCACTTCTAGACAGAATGCCGTTTCAGTCCCGCTGGCAAGTAAGTGTTCCAGACGCTCATCTGGCCACGCTCCTCTTCCAGTCTTCGGACCATCCTCTTAGCAAGACGAAGAGATCCTTTATTGACGTTGATCACCCCGATACCCACTTTCTTACCGCTCATGAATTTCGACTCTGGAGCCAGCGTTTTGCGGCAGGCCTGCGCGGATTCGGCGTCAAGCCTGGTGATCGCATCCTGCTCTTCTCCGGCAACAGCATCTTGTTTCCGGCCGTATACATGGGTATTATTATGGCCGGGGGGGTTTTTACGAGTGCGAACCCAGCATTGGTGCCCCGCGAGCTCGCATATCAACTGAAGGACAGCGGTGCAACGTTGATGGTATGTGCGGAGCCCAACCTCGAGACCGCACTTGCCGCCGCAGACCAAACTGGACTAGGCAGAAATCGAGTTTTTGCTCTCAACCTACGCAGTTTTGAGACGGAGAAGGGCATCAAGAGCGGCCCAAGTCAAGCGGCGGTAGATCTCGGCGCACTCGGCTGCCGCGACTGGAGTGAGCTCCTGGCAAGTGAGGGCGACGGGAGTCAATTTCGCTGGGACGAGCTAAACACCCCTGAACTTTCAGCGCGGACCCTGGCACTGAACTACTCGAGTGGTACCACGGGCGTCCCCAAAGGCGTGGAAGTAAGCCACAAGAACGTCATTGCCAACATCCTGCAATTCAACCATCTTGCCCGTCTGGACCCGGAATACGCCCAACGGGTCGTCCACGCCAGATGGCTTTGTCCGTTGCCCA
Source organism: Aspergillus baeticus (assembly GCA_027569055.1). Taxonomy (NCBI): domain Eukaryota; kingdom Fungi; phylum Ascomycota; class Eurotiomycetes; order Eurotiales; family Aspergillaceae; genus Aspergillus; species Aspergillus baeticus. Next base: position 15,525 of record JAPDEI010000021.1, read on the forward strand.
TGTACCACGCCATGGGTCAGAACATGTTTGTCGGCATTGCCTTTACGCGCGGAATCCCGGTCTATCTCTTGACCAAGTTCAATTACGACAAGTTCCTCCGCGCGATTGGACACTTCCGCATCACGGATCTCACGCTGGTCCCGCCGATTGTGGTCCGCATGGCTAAGGACCGGGACATCAAGAACTACGATCTGTCGAGCATTCAGTCAATCTTTTGCGGTGCGGCACCTTTGGGGAAAGAAGGTGCCGCGGAAGCAGAGGCGCTTTGGCCGCGGGGACAGGTGAACGTGAAACAGGGATGGGGAATGACCGAGTATGTTTTCGCTCAGACGCGCGGAGTGGACCCGTTGGGCTAACGGGTGTATAGGACCACTTCAATTGTCACAGCCTGGAACCCACTTGACTGGTCAAGTGAGGCATCTGTCGGCGAACTGGTGCCTAATTGCGAGGCCCGTGTCGTTTCAGAAGATGGACTGGATCTAGGGCGCAATCAACAGGGAGAACTATGGGTCCGTGGACCAAACGTGATGCGTGGCTACTGGGGGAATGAGAAGGCCACACGCGAAACCCTGCTACCCGACGGTTGGCTGAAGACAGGGGATATTGCTTACATCGATGATAACGGCAAATGGTTCATCGTGGATCGGAAGAAGGCAAGCCTACGTATCACAAAGAAACAGTGGCCTCCACTAACTGGCCCGAACTAGGAGCTCATCAAGGTCAAGGGGAACCAAGTGGCGCCGGCGGAGTTAGAAGACCTGCTGCTCGAGCATCCCGCGATATCCTCCGCTGCAGTGATCGGTGTTCCTCAGTATGCACACATCCTCCGCTAACCAGTGAATCCACAGCTAACAGTCTGTACAGCCAGGATGACGAGAGGCCACGTGCCTACGTTGAGCTGAAACCAGGCAAGTCTGCAAGAGCAGAAGAAATTGCCAACTTCATCAACAACAAGGTGTCGCGGACCAAGAGGATCACAGGGGGGGTCATATTCGTAGACAGCATCCCTAAAAACCCGTCGGGGAAAATCCTCCGCAACGTGCTGAGGGAGATGGCTAAGGCAGACACTCGCCCAGCCAAGTTGTAGTGCTTATTTTCTCAATCATTAACTACATGGAAAATGACAAAAATCCAATTTGATACAAGCTGCCATTTGTCAAAAAAACCCTTGCTACTACAACTGTAACTCAAAAACTCAACATGGCCCGAACCCGATTCTCAATCGCCCGCAGCGAGCATGCCACCGAGGGAGCCAGACTGGTAAACCCATGCGGCACGCCCGGATAAAGATGGAACTCTGTCGGGATTCTGGCAGCCGCAAACCTAGAGAGATATTCCAGGTTTTCGGGCAGCAGAATGTCCACCTGAGGACAGTCCAGATAGAGGTCCGGCAGCCCATTGAGATTATCATTGCGGGCAGCAGCGGCGTACTTGGGCACACGGTCGGTCCCAGCCACCTCCTTTCCGAGATACGCCGCCCAGCCGGTAATGCAGTCATTAACGTCAAAAAATGCCAGTCCCTCTGTAGTATCGGTGTTGGTGCGATCGTCTAGCATGGGGTAGATCAGGATCTGCTTCGCCAGGGGAGGGTTGAACCTGCGGTCTCGAGCGAGAAGGGCCACATTCGCCGCAAGTCCTCCTCCGGCACTTTCTCCCATGATGGCAATTCGAGCCGGATCGACGTTGAGCGCCGTTGCATTCCCGGCCACCCACTGTAGCGCGGCCCAGCAATCGTCCAAGGGGGTAGGGAACGGATATTCCGGCGCAAGGCGGTATTCCACTGACAGCATCTGCACACCACTTCGGGACACATAATCTACAAGAGACTGTATACTCTGCGCAGCGCTAAAGGAGAAGTAGCCGCCTCCGTGGATGTGGACAATGGCAGGTTGTGGCTGTTGATGGTGGTGTCGGGTACGAACGTGATGAATCTCCACCATATGGCCGTCAGGAGCTGGGGCTGTGTGGATAATGCGTTCCAGCCCCTCTGGGATTGGAAACTGGGCATCCTTTCGTAGCGCTGACTGGAATCGTGATCGTCGAGACTCAATGTCATGAATCGGGGGCGAGCCTAACGCGGCGTACTGCGCCAGGGCTTGGCCTGCCGCGGCTGCAAACTCGGGATCATATTCGAGAGGCATTTTCAGCTGTCAACGAAGGAGGAGCATAAACCACGTTTCAACTTGGAGGGAGGAAGTTGGGGGAGGATAGGAAGGAATGCTTGGAAACCCCGGGCTATGTAAGCCGTCCCAAAGAAAACCCGAGTCTCGCCCCCCCCACTTTTCGGTTTTTCTTTGAAGAAAACAACCAGCTCTGTCTTGACATTGCGGGGTACTCCTCCGCGGTAGTTTCCTATTCTTCATCCGTCGGAGGACACATCGAGCCGACCCGCCATGCCTCGGATGACCGCAATGCCCGCTTTGTGCCCCTGTAAGCTAGACTGCATGTAACCCATAAATCCCCAGGCTGTCAGATATTCGAGACACAACACGCGCAGCACCAGCTCGGTGTCACTTTCAGGCTATTCCATCAAAATGGCTTCCCAATCAGAAGGCCGCGCCTACGTCCTCGGCGTGGGCATGGCCGCATTCCTCAAGCCCCGTGCGACGCGCATGTACACGGAGCTTGCCTTCGAAGCAGGCGTCAAGGCCATGCTCGACGCGCACGTCACGTACGACCAGGTCGAAGCTGGAGTTGCATGTTACGCCTCTGGGCCAACATGCAGTGGCCAGCGCGCGTTCTACCAATTCGGGATGACTGGAATCCCCATCTACAACGTCAACAACGCATGCGCAACAGGCTCCACGGGAATCCACATGGCGCGGAATTTCGTCCGGTCAGGCCTCCACGACTGCGTACTGGTTGTGGGGTTTGAGCAGATGAATTCTGGGCCGCTTGTAAGCAGCGTGACGGACAGACCAACCCCGTTTGACCTCAGTATGAGACTGATGCAGGCGACGAGGGGCGCGGACAATACACCCAAAAATCCGCAGATGTTTGGCAACGCTGGCAGAGAGTACATGGAGAGGTTTGTTCGCCAGTCATAATCTTGTCCCATCCGTATCCAACCTTTCGGGGCCTTGTCGCTAACATCTTCAGATATGGTGCCACTGCTGACGACTTTGCCGAAATTGCCCGCATTTCGCACGAACATTCCTCACGGAATCCATATGCCCAATTTCAGACCGTATACACACTCGAGCAGATCCAGAAGGCGCCTATGATCTACTACCCGATGACAAAGCTGCAGTGCTCTCCAACCTCAGATGGCGCTGCGGCCGCAGTGATAGTCTCGCAGCGGTTCTTGGACGCCCGACCAGAGTTAAAGGACCATGCAATTCTCATTGCTGGACAGGCTCTACAGTCGGATAGCCCCTCGTTATACTCCGGCAGTGCTATGGATCTCGTGGGATACGAGATGACACGAGCCGCGACAGCAGCTGCCCTGGCGGAAGCAGGAGCAACCATCGACGATATCAAAGTCTGCGAGCTTCACGATTGCTTTTCAGCAAATGAGCTGATTTCGCTCGATGGAATGGGCTTCTGTCCAAAGGGCCAGGCACATCACCTAATCCGCAGCGGCAATATTACCTACGGCGGCAAGGGCCCCATCGTCAACCCTTCCGGAGGGCTGATCTCAAAGGGACACCCATTGGGAGCGACAGGCCTAGCGCAATGTGCGGAGCTCACTTGGCAACTGCGCGGGTGGGCGAGAAATGGACGGCTAGTAAGCGACGTCGGAGTCGCCCTTCAGCACAATATTGGACTCGGCGGAGCAATTGTTGTGTCTGTCTACAGACGGAGTGATGGAAAGACAAACACGACTTCGTTGGCTACAGACCGTGAAATTGCAAACCTCAGTGGGCTGGGCTACAACCCGGCTGTTGAGGCTCGCTTCGTGACACGGGCGCAGGCAGAGTCAGTGCGCAGTAGGAAGGCCCCTTGTAATTACGCCCTTGACAATACCCTCGACTTGCTGGACGGACGGCAGGGGAAGCTATGAGCCCGCTGTAAAAATAAGAATAGATTCCAATATTAATATACAGACTGTTAATGTCATACACACCGAGATCATAAGCTGAACGAACAGCGGACATAGGTTTATTCGCCAAATACCCCCCAAAAGTCCATAAACTGGCAAGCCTGAACAGGCTCCTGGGCGATCTGTGGAGAAACCAGGGCGTTACCTACTATCGACATGTCTATGTCACCATCGATGCTGTCGATCTTATTGAATGTTGATAAATCCCCCATATTCAGAGCTTCCAGAGCAGGGTCTGGGTGCAGCAACGGAGCAAGTTGGCCATGATCCTCGCACGAGGGAACTACAACATCCAACCCATCGGAACTATCCTTCCTAGTCGCGGTTGAGCCGGGGGAACTGGAGGACACTTCCACTGGCTGCACGGCAACCTTGCCTGGTGCATCTTCGCGGGGAGGTCTGGTCTTGGCGTCGGCCGACAACAAGGTATCCAGAAACAAATACAGCGCTACATAGCTCGCTGGCTCCTGCTCAAACATATCCAAAAAGGAGATCTCCCTTGATATTTTCCCAGCGAACGGACGCAACTTCACCAGCTCCATTTTGGCAAAATGTAGAGCGCGATCCACAAGCATTGCAAGGCGTTTCACATCGTACCTCAAACTATACGAGCGATTGACCGCGGTGAAGAGGGCGAGGCCTTGGGAATTGCGATGCCGTGCTGTTGCCGTGGAGGAGAGACTGACGTTGATCCCCCACAAAATCAGAGGCAACACAGTGTAAGCCATCCTGTAAGCACATCAGATCAGCATTCTTCTCACTTGGAGGAACCAGGAGGGTTAAACAAAGGTCGGACGGGTGGGAATAGAGGATTCTTACGCGCTCACAGGTAGATACTTTGTCATATTTGCCGCAACGAGATTCCTGACTTGTTCTGTCATTGCACTGAATGCCTCCTGCAGTTCACTTTTGTAGTAGTCTAGGCTCAGGCTAGTTTGACACCAATCAAATCGTGCGGCGTATTGGCAGGCGTGGTTGCAAAGGGCGATCCGTGCCGTTCTTGGTCCAACAGTTAGCGAACGGGGGGCGTGATATTGACAAACCGGGAAAGCTTACTGGTAGTACAGTGAGTTAAGACGGCTAAAAAGGATGACCGAAGAGTGGTTCTGCAGAACGTCTTCTTCGCCCAGGTGTGAGAAATCCATATCCCATATAGCAAGGTTCGCGCGCGCACACTGTAGATTTACCCGATCTGCCTCGCCCGTGATGGCCCGGCAGTCATCATTGTCTGCCGGAGGGGGGTATAATATTGAGAGGAGCTCTGTGATGGCGTCGGTGAAGTGGCACAGCCGGATAAGCAGCCAGGCCAGGGAAAGCTTGGCGTCTGCCGTGTATACGGCGGAACCATGGATTTCCTCCTCCAGATCAGCAAGACACAATGGTTCTTCTGAGGTTCTGAATCGGCTCGGTGGGATTTGCAAGGGTCGCCGCATCCCCATGGAAATCATCCGATCTCGCAGTACGCAACTCCACCAGAGACGCTTCAGGGATTTGCGGCGCTTTTCCGGGAGAAGAAGCATGTCCTTGTGCTGGTGGGCGTAGTTGGCCTGGGCATGATCAATCGCGGTTGTAAGCCAGTTCGAATTGCTCATTAGATCTGTGTTTGAGTTGTAAAAGCTCAACAGGAGTGCAATCTGTGCGCTTACAACATGATCGCTGTCCAGTGACTGGCTTTGAAGGAGCTATAATTTCCATCTTAGTATCCTTGGTTGTATGCGTATGAAGCGAGGACTAGCTTACTTTTGCCCGGCAGTACAAGGTCTCGCGGGCAGCGAGCAGTGAGTCGAACCCGCACTGCCTGACAACATACTCTGGCACAAAAGGCGCGGCCGCGAACAGCATAGCCTGAAATAGAGTGAGAGAGAATTTCCCGCTGTACTCCTCAGGGCGCGAATGCATGCGCCAAAACTCGGGCTCGTCCAGAATCGGAAGGCTCGGATGGATGTAAAGGAAATAGTGAACAATGAGGCTCTCTGTAACGGGCCGACTAGGCAAATGAAGGCAGCCCCGAGATTCCAGGATGGCAATCTCGTTCTCGTCGAGACGGCCCAAGGGGGCTCCGTTGAGAAGAACGTAGTAGGAAAATGGCAGCCTATTCACATTTGGTGGTGGGAAGGCCTGGGACCTGGGACTCCCCGGGCGTTCGGTGGCCAAAGTGAGCCCCAGGGCCGAGTGTGTCGAGTGATCAATGTTCTTTACCGTGAATCGAGACCGCGATCTGGGAGTCAACGATGGCTTCCTCGGCGGTCTTCGAACGCAGGGAATCTTATCTAGACGACAGTTGGTACATGGCGATATGTGCACCAGGTCACAGCGCGTCTTGCGTTGATGGCAATACTCGCAGGCGGTTGGGGCGCGCTTCGATCGGGGCCTCTGGATTGCGGCTGATTTGTCCGACATGTTCCTGACTGCCGTAAAGATGATCCTGAGCATCAGCAAGGAGAAACAGGACGGGCTGATTTAGTACACTCTGCCTTTGTTGACGTTCGGCATTGAATGCGCCAAGAATGCGGAGGCCGGTAAATCCAGTTTCCAGTCCTGGTGAAGGGTTCATGAGGGGGCTTGCTCCGTTCAACTCCGAAACTGATCGGAAATTCGGGTGGCGATGGACTTGAAAAAAGTGCCTGGACCATTCAGTCCCACATCATGGCTTTGGCTCATTCTTGAAACTCATGTCTTCTGACCTACGACCCGACGCGGGGCAATCATCGAGCTGCGACGCCCCCAAAAAAGGAACGCGAACCCTGGGGCCCCAAAGCCGAAATACCGAAACTGGGGGTGTGTACTGAGTCGCGCAAAACCGAACAGATGTTAACCCCTCACGCTACACAGCGACGGTCATGTATTCCGACTGATTGGTCAGAAAGACTAGGGATAAAATCGTACAGATCTAGTGTGCTCTACCCCAGTTTTTATCGACTACATCAGTTTCATATACACTGCAATCATGAGTCTTCTACGTGACAAAATTGTCCTCATTACCGGTAGCTCCAGTGGCATCGGCCGGGGGTGTGCGATCGAGTGTGCAGCCCAGGGGGCAAAACTCGTCCTTCATCATCTGGGAACCGCCCAAGCTGAACAAGACGCCCGAGCGCTTCAGATTGATCTGGAGACGCGTTTTTCCACCACGGTCATCATCTACGGTGCAGATCTGACCCAAGGCGAAGCACCCCAGAAGCTTATAGATTTCGCCGTCTCCCACCTGGGCCATGTGGATGTCTTGGTCAACAATGCCGCCATCTTCAAGCCGCTACCCGCCAGCGAGGTGACCAAGTCCCTTGTCGAAAGCCACGTCAACATCAACTTTGTCGCCCTATACCTTGTCACTCAGGCAGCTACCAAGCACATGGTGGAGCGGGGATATGGTGGCAGCATCATAACCATCTCCTCAAATACCGTCCTCGTGGGGACCAGCGATCTAGCGCACTATGCGGGGAGTAAGGCTGCTGGGCTTGCTCTGATGCAGAACCTTGCTGTGGAGTACGGGCCGCACAATATTCGGTACAACTGCGTGCTCCCCGGCCCAACCGATACTCAGATGGTGGCCGAGTATGTGAGCGATCACAAGGCGAGGGAGGCTATGAATGCTAGATGCCCAATGGGCAGGATAGCGACACCGGCAGACATTGCTCGATCGGTTGTTTTCTTCGCCAGCGATCTTTCTAGTTTTGTCACTGGGCAGCATATTGTGGTTGATGGGGGGAGCTCCTATCGCTTTTTGTAGACGGTGAACGTGTTCAAAGGGACTGAACATTTGGGACTCGGGTACTACTTGTGAGATAATGTGAGGCAAATGAAAAATCAAGTTCTTTCGTCGTACCATAAAGATCAGAATTCAGGTACCACTTTCCTCCACCGAGCCCTCTATCCTCGGAAAATGATCCATCCTTGGCCGGGCTTCACAGTAAGTGTGCTGGGGCTCAGAACGACAACTAAAGGTCGTCTACTCACTCTCCTTTTACTTCTCTCTACATCTGACGCTAGACTGAGAACGCGCCTTATCTTTCATTACATTTATCATTTGAGAAAGCCGGTTCGATTTCTATTCTTCGCTGAACGATTCAACCAGGGCCCGCATAAAGAGACATATCAAGGCACCCGACCATCTGCCAAGCCAACAAACTCATTTGGATCTTCCAATTCGGCCCCTTTGATCAAAGTATCGTTGTCGGAGAATGCGTCCAAATACCAAGTCAGATCCTTCGATCCGGAGAACTCCCAATCCACAAAACCATTGCCCATATATCCCCATCGGTTCTCGCTCCAGTACTCAATCTCGTAGTCCTGCAGCATCGGATGGTGAAGTACCTCAAAATAGGACAGTCTGGATCCTGGCCACATGACCAGTTTCTTCGCGTCCCGGGTTCCCATCTTATACCAGCTGTTGCAGCTGTCCGACCATGTTGTCCGTGGGAGATACGCCTCGGCGTGCTCCGCAAAGTCTTCCACCGCGGATGCTTTAGGGCTTAGCCGTCTGATATGTTGCCGTCGCATTGTCGTGATAATCTCCAGGAAATGACGCGTGAGAAGGGTCAAAATGGGCAAAACGGTTCCCTGGGCTACAGGCGTATAGGGTCCGCCGTAGGAGAAGTAATTCGGAAATCCGTCAACACCGACACCAAGATAGCTTGAGGGGAATTTGGCCCATTTGTCTGCAAGAGTGATATTGGGATCCAGACCGACAATTGGAAACCGGGGGCGGAAAGAGGTATCGAAGCCTGTGGCGCAAATGATGACATCCACTTCGTGTTCCTTCCCATTCGCATCCACAACACCTCGCTCCGTGACGGAACGAATGCTTCCCGGGAGAACTGTTGTCTTTTCTCCAGCTAGAGCCTCGAGATACCCGCTTCCAGGGGTAGGGCGGCGGCAGTTGACGCTGAAATCCTTAGGTTTAAGCATCTCGAAGAGATCAGGGCGTTCCTTGAGCTTTTCCTGCATCTCCAAGTAGGCCAACTAAAGGCAATTACTCTTAGTTCCAGCGAGCTTCGGGTTCGGTCAAGTAGTAAACTTACTGCGTTGACCTCGTCAGACTCTGCCGTATTCTTAAGCAGTGTCCTGAATCTCCCGTTCAAACTCTTTTCCACGGTTTTATGGTAGCGATGATACTTGATTGGGTCTTTGGCAAATTCTGCCTTTTGCTCCTCGGTATCTAACGGAAAACAATTCAGCGTTAGCCAGCTGCGTTCATCTCTAACAAGAAAGCAGCACGAGGGCTTAACGGGAACATACATTCGTAGTTTTGCCCTTCCTTGCTGCCTTTTCGTTGTCCAATGGCTGCAAGAATCCATGTAGGACTGCGAACCCACGTATACAATTTCGAGACGTGTTTGTAGCTCTCTGCCACGACCTGAATTCCGGAACTGCCGTTGCCAATGACAGCGAGCCTTTTGCCGCTCAAATCATACTTTTCGTCATAGGTGGCGGAATGGAAGAGGTCCCCTTTGAACGTGCGAAGTCCAGGAATATCGGGCCACTTCCAGTTGCTGCTCCAGTTAGCACTTGGGACCTATTGCTTCGTCTTGAACAGGCCACGACTTACTTGAGGAATCCACCTCCGTTCAGCAGTACATCACACTCATCTGTAAGCACTGTATTTTCCTGAAGGTTCTGCACCGACACTACCCATTTGCTTCGTTCTTCGTTCCACTTTGCGTCCACGACTTGGTGCCTCAGGCGAATATTGGACATCATACCCTCCTCGTCGACGATCTGTCGCATGTATCGATGGATTTCTTGCGAGGAGGAATAGAATTGCGACCAGGATGGGTTAGCCCGCCAAGGGAAGCTGTAACATATACTTGGGACGTCGCAGGCGCATCCCGGGTATCGGTTCTCCAGCCACGTCCCGCCGACATCATCATTCTTCTCATAGCAAACGATGCTAACATTGAGATCTTTCAGCTCGCGGGGGGCCCAGTGTAGAAAGTCTATTCCCGCTGCACCAGCTCCAAGGAAGATGATTCTGAACGGCTTGTCTCCGGTAGGGAGCGGTTCGTTGATCATTGTGTCTGGGGGCACATAGCCTCGCGCGGAGGGGATGTCCCATTCTGGGCGGTGCACGGGGCGTCCCTCGGAGGATGGATGCGGCCCTGCAGTATTACCACCAAGCTTTGTGATACCGGCCAGGCCCAGGGCCTCAAAGACAGGGTTCGTCTGCGACTGGTCTGCGGTCATTGTTGTTTCGATGTTGCAGCTAAGCGGTCAATAAAGATGAAACTGATATAGGTGGAGGGATTGGCTCAACAAAAGGGGACTTGGTATATGAGAAAATATAACGTGCATCTCGCTCTGAATACATTCCATATCCTTTGCCTTGGTCAACATCCGTTGTACCCTCAAGTCGTGGGAAAAGCCGACGCGGTAAATGTTTGGCAATGGCGGCAAAAGAGCAAATCCGCGGACACCGCTCGGTATATGCGCAACGCCGAGAGCCGCGTCGTATCTGAATTTCGTGCGGGGAGATCATGCAATGGTTGTCGGCACTGTTTACTCCGCAACAACTCTTGACGGTTAACCCCTTGAGTCGCTATCTCCATCCTTCGAGGCAGCATTGATTACTGCTAAGTATTTGCATCATCTACACTCTAGATCCGAAGTATGTCGTTTTTCATCCTTGTTCAGCTATTAAGTTGCAGTACGGTGGAGTATGGATCTACGCAGTAGGACCCGATTTCATCCACGATCTCGTTCCAGCACCTGGAGCTGTTGGGCGATGCTATCGCTCCCTCAACGACCCCTTTTCTCTCTACCCCCGAGCTTGAAGCCATTTTCCGACAACATACCTCGTATTTTGCTTGCACGTACGCCTTAGTAGAGTATCAGCTTAGTCTCCTGGGGGCCTATCCACACATATCCCAGCATACGCACGGGGTTCTCAGCGCTCTCCAAGCATGTGTCTTCCAAGCCCGGTGTATCCACGATATTGTACGCGAGCCATGTTTCGCCGAAAAAGTAGCAGCCGTCGTAGTTATTCACGCCCCTGCTGTTGCGGTTGTCGCCGTAGTCGGGTATCAGATCTTTGAGGGACGGCGAGATGTTGCGCGATGTCTCGTTGCAGTAGGGCCATCATCCGAGCTGGAAGATGAGGTATCGTCTCTGACATCGTTGCCCTCTTCGTGGGAGTTATTGTTATTAACGTTGCTATGACTCGAGCTAGAGGTGTCAGAATCAGAGGAGTCGGAGCTTGAGTCGGAACCGCCCGCACGTCTTGCGACGGCGGTGGGAATGTGCAAAAGCCCTGAAAGGGCGCAAAGGACGAGTAAACTCATCGCACGCATCGCGACAAGATGCAAAATAAAAGCGAAAGTCAGGGACATGCGAGGCCGAGAGTGGGCATGTGGCTCCCGTTCACCATTTCACCTCACAGAAGCCCCTGAGAGGGATGTTCTCTTGGCTTGAGTCAGCTCATTTTGAGTTGGACACGAGCCGGAGTCATGGTCTTGGTCAAGGTATAAGGCAACCAAGCTTCCCGGCGGACGATGAGGGTCTTCAGATGCGTAGTCAGATGGGTAGTCAGAACCCCCCACCCCTCCCCGACCGGCTTTTGAGTGTGGCAGCAGGTAAAAGAGAACTGGTATACACAGCCACCTCAGCCTCACGCACATAGTTCTTCCAGCCTGGAAACCTAGCGCGCATGTGCACGCACACTCTGTCGCCCGGTTCTATTTCACGCATCCATTTCAAGAGCATCGGTGGGTTATCGTCAGGGTCGATATAGAACTCATGTGGATCTTTTTGCTTGTCGTCGCCGGTTTCGTCTCGTCCTCTACCACTATCGGAGTCAAAATCAAAAGCTCGGACACGGCTCTCAGGCCAGAAGACCTGATGCCGCTTCCACGCCCTGGAAGCGCGAATATTCCTCACGATTTCGGGACCGGAAAGGTGGAGAGCCTTGTTCTTGTTGTTGTTGTCGCTTGTCGTGCCTTCTTTTTGGGCTTTTGGGGGCTCACGAGATGCTTCGAACCAGGTGTTAGAGTGCGCGTAGGGCCATCCCTCTATGCGATGATCGGCCCATCCTTGGTCGTGGCTTGTAATGTTGAACTCGATTCGCCGGACGGGAGATTCGGGGCTACCTTTGATGGGAACGCTCCGGAGGTAAGGGGCATTGTAGAACTCGAGTTCTGTGATCATGACATTTTCTGATCGCTGTGTCTTGCTGACCAGCCAGTATTCGGCCAGGTCAAGGATATAGGATATGACTTCAGGCGGTAGTCTCTGTCTGGATGCGACCTTCAAAAAGTAGTACACCATAAACTGGTCTCTGGGCCTTTGTGGAGGGTACATATTAGCGAGGAGATCGTCACCGGTCGACCTCGCTTGGCGATTATTGCTTTGGGCGACTAGACCTCCTAAGTGAGTCTGCAGCCAGCGATAGGATCCAGGATTCTCTTCGATCTCTGCTGGCTGGGCGCCTTCGACCAGAAGCAACGCCGCAACTTCAACCGCTCTATTCTCAGCCGCTACCGCGAGTGCTGTCCGCCCCTTCGAATCCTCAACATGCACATCAGCCCCCGAAGCCAGCAGGATCCGAGCAACATTCGCCAAGTTGGACCGACTAGCACTATGCAAAGGCTGCTGGCCTTCGAAGTTGGTCGCGTTGACTATTGCTCCTTCCTTCTGGATGAGGTACTCGACCACCTCTGTATGGCCTCTCTCCGAAGCACAGAACAACGGAGTATCTCCCGCGGAATTTGTTGCTTCCAACATTCCCATCGGACGTACCTTTTCCAGGACAATCCTGACAGTCTCGAGATCCCCGCTAGTAGCGGCGTAATGCAAGACCGTCATGCCACTAGTGTCAAAAAATGCAAACTTGTGCGAACTGTTGAGTAATGCCGCCGCGACTAGTGACTGGCCATTCCGAGCGGCAAGAAGCAGTGCTGTAGAGGTCTCAGGTATCTGCGCGAAAAGTCTTCCCTCGTCCCAATTAATGAATTCCTCGACAACCTTGGCCTTGCCCTGGGCGATGCTGACGTGGAGTGGTGTCCTTCTCCCAGAATCCTGGCTGATGGCCAGTTGAGCACCATATCGCGACGCAAGAATCAGCCGGCACACGTCGGCAAACCCCGACTCAGCAACGACGTGGAGTGGATTTCGTAAAAGATTATCATGTAGCTCGTGAAGCATCGGGCTGACAGAAAGTGTATCCAGGATCTGAAACAGAGTGGTAATCACAGCTTGGTTGCCCGGTACCACGGAGTCATGAAATGCTGTTCGTCCGAATTTGTTCCTGAACAACACCACTTGCCTCCAATTCTCGTTGGATAGCGCCCTCTGGACCACGCTATTGAGGCCGTTATGCGCCGCGGCGTGTAATGCTGTGGACTGAAGGTCGGTCCGGGCGGAGATGTCTGCTCCATAGTCTAGTAGTATGTTGGCAGACACCTCCTTCCGGTTTGCCAGTGCCAAATGAAGTTGCGTATATTCCGAGGGTTTGTCTAAGAGCGAGCCGACCGCCCGATGGCCTAATAAGAAGCGCAATGTTGACTCGTTTTCCCCAAGGCTAGCCCAATGCAGGGCATTACCAAGAATGCCATCTCGCGAGGAGGTCAAAGCCTCTTCACTGGTGTTCACCAGCTCCTCAAGCAGATAATCAAGACCAAAGTAAGAAACAACATTAATCTGCTTCACTGCATCCGAGTTTTTGGCAAATGACAGGCCCCATTCACAGCCCATGCTCACAGCAACGGAGCTAAGTAGCACGCGCAGCGCAAGAGCGAGCTGATCGGTCAGATTCATGAAGCTCAAGATCACCTCTCTCAACGAGATTTTTGACTCTTGACTAGCAACCAACCGAGCGTGGAACCCCCAGTGGCATGCCGCGTATCGAAGAAAAGGAAACGTCGGAATCATATTCGAGAACTGCGAGACGGTGAGGGCGTCATGTCTCATTCGAAATATGTCTAACGAAAGAAATTGAATGCACACGCGTGCGATCTGCGCTTCGCCGTCTGAATATTTGGACGACTTTGTTGCCAGTATATATTCTTGAACTGTCGAGTGCACGAACTGGAGTCTGTTTGTTCCCTTTTCAACGTGGACTAGACCAGCACATGTTGATACCAGAAGCTCCCCTGGAATAAGATCATCAAAGTCGAGCTCGGTGTCACCGTTTCGGATCGTGAGTGCACATTGAAGCTCGCGCAGGGTGAGGGGCTCTTGAACATGCGAAATCCACAGGATGATGTTTCCCGCAAGCTCGCGGTCAGGAACACTTTGCTCTTTGATCCGCTCCATTGCATTGTCGTATGTTTCCGTGATAGCATTCTTTCCCTCCGGTAAGTCTTTGAGGGCTGCCCGGATGTCCCTGGCGGTATACATGTTCTCAATCGCCTCGGCGTGTAGTCGAGCAAGTAGAAACCTGTAGCTGCTCGTTAGACAAACGATGACATGAGGGTGAGCAGGGGTGCACTAACATTCCGCCGGCCTTTTGCGTGATTAGGCTTTTTATTTCGCCTCGCAGTTTGCGATCCTTCCGCACATTGAAGAGCAGCCGTGAACTAGCTTGAATACGACCGTCAATATATTTGGACAGATCCTCTTGAGTTGCCTGTATCTCAATATGTTCGCTGCCTCCTGGCATAGAGTATTCGCTATCGAGGAATCGGGATGTGAGAAGGAGACTCCTCTCTGAGGGCAGGTCACGCAAGAGGAATAGCAACGAGTCTCGGTGTCTGACAGCCAGCTCATCTAGAGCATCAGTCAAGATAAACACTCGTCTATATCGCCGCATCTCGGCCGACAAAAGTCCCACTAACTTCTTTGGCGTGGGACGAATACCCGCGTTAATATAGCTCGTTTCCAGATCTACGCATTCCGTATCGTTGAGAAGACGGCGCTTAAGCAGCTGCCTCCAAAGTGACCCAATCATGTTCTCTCCGGTTTGTTTCGCTGCATCGCGATGGTTGCAAAATGCAAATATTATAGCAATATCCGGTTGTTTTGCGAAATGCGATTGAAGGTGATGGATCGCGCTGGCAAGAAGCACGGACTTCCCAGCGCCCGGCATTCCAGAACACCAAAGCGTTCTTCCTTCGTTGGCAAGCCACTTCTGAAAGGCATCCGCCTCCAGGAACCACTGTCCAGTATTTTCGTGCCTCTGGGAGAGCAGATCCGCGTAGCGCTTGGAGAAATCAAATGGCGCAAGGTATTCCACAATTGCCTCATGACGCTTCTTAGCTTCCTCCATCTTCTTCTTCGCTTCAATCGCCTTCCGGCTGCCCACGGTAGGTACGGGATGCACAACACCCAGGATAGCCTTAGCACAGGCACTAGCTGTTAAGGCAGCATAGCCATGCCACATGTCATTCTTGTGTGAGTCGGCATAATCTGAAATGCCCCGGATCACCAGGCAATCCATGTTGTTGATGATTCCGCCCGCCTCCATTTCTATGCACCGAGCCTTATATGTATTCATGAGATGGTCACGAAGAAACGGATCCCGGACCAATTTGCCTCCAGACGCGATGACACCATAGTGCACGACTGGCCTTGTTGAATTTCGCGGCCCCGGCCGTCTTGGATCAACATAGCTCCTATCGCAGCCTTGACAGATTCCACCACTATCCGCGCCCTGACAACTGTACTCCGGGGGAAAAAGGTGGTCATGTTGTGCGCCTGGATACTGAAATCGGGCCCGTAGGTGCTCTTGTTTTCCCTGAACTGCCGAGATGTATTGCGAAACCGGCGCATGGCCTTTCTCATTCTCAGTCTCGAATTTGCTCACGGCATTTAGCAGGAAAACCGGAGGCGTGACGGGCCTAGACTTGAGTTTGAAGCTGCCGTCGGCATTTTGACTCCCAAAATCGAACTGTACGAACGCCCCGGTTCCGCCGTCCGGTGTGCTTACCACAACATCCCCAAGGCGTATATCACAGTCCACACTCGGTATTCCGGCTCCGATGCCGACTAGGAAGCAGAATCGAATAGAGAGGAAACTACGAAATAGGTTCGCTCCAACCACCGCGGCTTGAACTTGTCCGTACGTTCCTTTCGGTAATGTGGCGATAACGACATTGTGGTCGCCCATGCGACCGAACGAATAAGCGTTCAAGTCGTTGGAGTCGTCCAAAATGGTCTCATACTCCTCGTCTAGCAGTAGGCTTGCGGGGAGAGCTTCCATTGGCAGAGCGCAAATCCATCCAACTGTGTATTCGTCTGCGTGGACCGTTTTCTTGGCTGTGGGAGTTCCCGCCGCCGCGACAACCGGAATTTCCCTTCTATCAACCAAATAAATAGTGTCAGCCTCAGGCACGCTGCCCAGGAGACACTGGGAACTTGCCTGGTTTCTTGCTCACCCTGCTCCATCATGAGCATTGATGAACGACAGAGCTGTAAGAGCTCGCTTCCTTGACAGAGATAAATCCATGGCTAAGAAACGAGTTCCTGCATTGTGGGATCAGGAGGGGTGAGCGCCAACGTCACGTGGCCACCTATCCGTGCCTTTCTGCTGCACCCAACCGCCTTCGTCTTATCTCCGAGGCACTGGGGCCGAAGTGAGGCCAATTGGTCATTTGCGGACAGAAGCCCAGCTGCAAGACTAAAATCTACTGTAAGCAGATGGTGATTCATTTGTTAAATCATCTTGTTGATCGCTTACCCACTGAAGTGGCTGGCCCCCCTCGGGCGAAAAATTCATGGGTGGAACCTTCACTGGATATCCCAACGCTGAAAAGCAGTCCCCGACCTCTCTATTCTCTAGCAGTCTACTCAATGACCAGGCATCCTGAGGCCAAGGTCAGCCCACCCCTGTTGCCAGAATGGCGATCCTAATTTTGTGATTGAGCCCTAGCGTACTGCCGTGAGTGTCAGTCTGAAACTGGCCCGGTGTGATAACAGGTTCTTGTGAGCTACATGGAAGCTAGCAATGCAGGCATTCACCCTGTCATACACCGTCCTCGCACGCAAGGCTGAACATGCGATAGGTCAACGTCCATCTGCTTCAACCTTCTGGCACCTAATCAGGAAGTACCTCCGACGCGCAGGCAACGTGGCGCCGTTGCTCGATTTTTTCATATTCCAAATCCGGACATTCAACGGGGCGCCACTGGGGGCCCTGACAGCCATCGGCTTTTACCTTGCCCTGTACTGGCCGTAAATGTAGTATATGCCGTTCCCTCGTGGTCACACCAAGAGCAGTAGCTCCAGGATCAGGGGCTTTCCCCACTGGATTTAAAGTTTGCTCCAGCAGTTACACGCTACGCGATAGTCCCCTTTGGAGATCCTGTGCGGGGGCTGTATGGAGTATGCGCCTGTCTACCATACTCTATGCCCTAATATGCGGGGTACGAACAAGAGCGTCCTTGTATACCTTTGTTTTAATATTCCGAAATCCCCCGCGGTGGCACTCTGATTAGCCTTCTCTCCTAACGTTCTTCACACCACGATATCTAAACCCGACCTGAGGGTATCACACCCATACCTGGTTTTGTCGCGCATTTCTATTCCACCTACTTCCATTTAGCTAGAATGGGGAATGGCCGGATACAGACCGATATATGGGAGGACAAAAGGGCCCTCATCACACAGCTATACAAGGAGGAAGAGTGGCCCCTCAAACAAGTGATAAAGATGGTCCAAACCCGAGAGTTCCGCCCAAGGTAAGCTAACAAAGCCCCCTATTAGATGAGTGGAAGATAATTAAAAATTTACAGAGAAGCACAATTACGAGCCCGTCTCAAGAAATGGCATATTAGGAAACCGTCCCGGAAGAAATACACAGGGAGAAAAAGGCGTTTACTCCACAGCGAGGATCGCCTCAAACGCCACGTCTCCTCAGAGTGTGCTAGCGACTCTGAAGAAGATTCGAATCCATTCCCACCACTTGATGGCGAAACTGCTATAGCTGAGCTGGAGGATCCTGCATGCAGCTTACCTAGCGAGCAGCATAATGCTTGGGAATACTACCCACCCGTCAGCGACATATGGATCGCTCATTCTCAGCCCCCCGCTTGCACCACAGGCTCCTCTAGAGAGGATGTTGAGCAGGATTCCTCACTCTCGCCTGCGATGAACTTTCACCCTGAATATTATCCGCCGCAAGCTCCTCCCTCCAACAAACCTGTCGGCCTTGGGCTCGGGCTCGATCTCGAAAAACTACTGTTCGCCACGGTCACAGGCAACGAGGCTATGCACCAGTCGAGCTGGCATGCGATTGACCGGAATATCCAAGGGCGCGCTTTACACCAGGAAGGGGGCCAGCCGCGAGTGAAACCCTCGACTCGCGCGTTTCCCGGGAATAATCTCAATGTTGGAGGAGCGATAGTACCATCTGGCCTGCCATCCCCGACCGAGTTAGGCAATACGCCAAAGGGTGGGCTTGAGCCATGGGGGAGCTGTG
Source organism: Aspergillus baeticus (assembly GCA_027569055.1). Lineage (NCBI taxonomy): Eukaryota > Fungi > Ascomycota > Eurotiomycetes > Eurotiales > Aspergillaceae > Aspergillus > Aspergillus baeticus. The sequence continues at coordinate 33,908 of JAPDEI010000021.1, forward strand.
GGTTTTCAACACCACTCGCCCAGTATCGGGCCGGGCTAGCCTTGTGCAGGGAAGCAATCCCACGACTCACTAAACAGGAATGGGCGCGGTTACGGCAGCAGCTCGATGAGGAGTACGCACAAGGCATGGTACGGACGCCTGTTGCAAATGAGGGGGGAAACACACCTTTCTATCACGTACCTTTGGACCCTCATGTGCCGGTCGCGAGTGATGAGGAGCTGCGGCGTTGGTTATCATGGGGCAATTGCCCATGATATGATGCAGTTTATTGTTGCTGAGTACTTGGCATGTAATTCTAAGGTGTTTGGCTGCATCTGATCATTTTTCTCTTCTTGTTTTCAATCGGAAAGGGCTGCGATTTCGGTTCTATGCATAAATATGGAATTTGCAAACTCTCAAATTATCCCCCGATACTTTACTATTTCCACCTCATCTTATGTATCGGTTCAGCCTGGTTGAGTTGGAAAAGCGGCCGACAATGTATTTACAAGATGAACGTATGATGTGCGAGTAGTAAATATTGAGCGACGGATACTTGGCTTAAACAGGGGAATATAATGCTTCATTTTCTCCTCCCCCCGCCTGATGGACTGATGAGCGGTCGGCCTGGCCGTCCAAACTGTGGCACGGTACGGTAACTCCCGGCGCTGCAATGACAGCCTCAGCCTAGCTCTCTCGTGGTTCTCCGCCTGCAGATATCTTACGGGCACATCCAAAACGACTCTTGGACACGTGGGTGTCTTGGGCTCTTACCGCAACCCGTTGAGAGCGACTCTTCCATGTAGATGTATTGAATAGCGGCTTAATTGCAACAAATCTGACAACTTACAGAGATTGTGGTTCATCCTCTCCTTCTCGGTCTCTAGGACGTGGATAAATGGTCCCTCTTACCATTTCCCTGGCTGCCCAGACTGCAGTGACATTTGTGGGTGAAACGTATAAAGACAGCGGTAACGAGTACAGCGCCGACCAGTATCTTCCTACTTGTCATCATCCCACGGTTAGGATAGGATTGCATGGCTGTACACTTCCTGGCCTACTGTAGCAGGCTGGTGCGAAGTAGGATGATTATTGGGATTGGAACGTAAATGATAAACATATCGCTTCTGCGGGTTATCAGAACAGCTGTCATCCCTTTAACACTGCGACTACTAAGTAAACACTGTAGTGAGCTGAGCAATTGACTAAGATCTCAATCAATATGCCAACTTCACAATGCAAGTTCAAGGTAATAGACTGGGTGAATTACGGCCAGCATCAGGCCTCACTTGCCAATCCTTAGGGAACAATGCAAAAAAGATTGTCGAGAGAAGTGTTAGGTAGCTCAGCAGGCAGTAGCCGGTACAAACACCAATTGATATTTGCTGCGAGACTCCATCCAGTGTTGGAGGCGAGAACTTTCCCAAAAATAGAGACCATCAAAGGCTCCAACCTCATGGTTAGCAGGTCTTTGCGCGCGATCGAGCGGGTCAAACTGACAGTCAGCAACACAGCGGCCAAGATACAGAGATAGTCGTCCCCTTCCCACTGGTGAAAACCAACGAGTTTCCATCTCAAAAATAGTCATACAATAGCAGCGAGAAAAGTGATCCCGAACTCGATTTCTCATTTAGTGGTGAATGGGGAGATCTCAATCATTACACGGATTTGGACCTCGCTTCATCGTGACAACAAACAATGTGCGACCAATATATATATATTGAAATAGCAGGGTGAATCAACTAGAGTCGCCATTACTTTAGCCATGTGTTCCGACAATTGAGAAATTTTATGACCGGCCAGTGAGGACCTGGGAGCATTTCCTGTCGTCACAACTCTTAGTATTGAAAGCTTGGGAAAAGTTGGTTGAACCACTGCGCCAGAACTGGTCAAGTTTGGACTGAGCTGGGTAGAAGGCAAGGTGAGAAGAACTGGACTGTGATTGGGCAACGGAGAATGACGCAAGCGAAGCGCGTGTCTATTTATGGGACTGGTTACCGTGGTAATGCTGCCAAGAGTTTCGAGTCCTTCGGTGCTGTTGGTGATGTCTGTCAGGAGTAGAGGTTTTTCCGGTTCCGCAGTTGTGTGCTCATTTTATTTGGCAAGAGAACAAGCAACTGACAGCGACTGGCTTCGCTACAGACCTTATGAGCATCTTTAATTAATCTTCTTCCTCCAAGGCAGTGCTTTTACACGCGCTGAATAAACTGGTCTCCCTTCTGACTCTTCCCCTACTGTTTATCCGATTCAAGGGCTTTTCTAGTTCTCCTATTATGTCTTTCCTTTCAGAATTCACTTTCTCAGTAGATCAAGAGCCCAGTACTAATATACATAGTCGTCGCGTTGAATGACATATTTCATTCTCTGCAGGATTCTGTCGGGACACACGACCCGGTGTCACGTGCTTACCACTCTTGCGAGTTTTCGCTTCGTTCATAACCTCGTTCCTCTGATAGCTACACTAAATACGGTCTTTATGCTTCACGTCACTCCTCTCAGTTCTAATCCAGAGAGTCTCCAGTAACACTAGAGAAACCCGTCATTTCTTACACTGTTTCTTCAAGGTCGAAACCATCAAAAGAGTCGAGATTGAAAGTTCTCGCTAAACAACTCGTCCAAAATCGAGTTGGCGTCAAATGGTCCAGAGGGAACATCGAATGCGACAGAGGCATCCGACCCCAATGGCCATGAGTTGATGTCCTGTGAAACCCCTTTCCACCCCAAGTTCACGAGGCCCAACGAGTCTGGTGAGGGCAAAGCATCGGCGGGATCTGGCTGCTGGCCAGGCAATGATATCGAAAGGCTAGTAGAGCGAATGACCGCCTCAAACAGCGTCACGAAACAGCCAATGTACGGCCAAGTCTTGGCCATTTCACGAAGGAACTCCAGCATCACCTGGATGCGCAGTATTGATAGCACCTTGTCGAAAGAGCTCGTCGAGGAAGACAAGCTGCGTTCGATGTGGAGTGCTATCGCTGTGGATATGCATGTGTGACTATGTGGGAACGTCAGATATAATATCTATTGCGTGAAGAGGGAGGTCTTACAACAGCCATGTGTTGAACTGGCCTGAATTCTGGTTCATAACTCGATCAATCGTGGTGTCGAGCTCAAAGAGTGTGCGGTACAACCGATGTCTTACATCTCCATCTGATGGGCTCGAAACGGGCTGGCGCCGACTCGTCATCATCCGATACAGAATACACTCGCAAACATACCCTCGAGCCATTAATGTCAGGTGCCACGAAGAGAGGGTGCTGGATCCGGCCTCGCTGTCGGTGTGCTCCACGGCAGCAAATGACTGGCGCCAGGAGCGGAAGGAGACTTCTAGGTCATCACAGGACAGCTCAGCTTGGGAGTCGAGCACCTTGACCCAGAATCGGCTGACTGTTGTTGAAGAAACAGGTTAGTTGATTTTCCATAAAATCGAGTAGGATTATCCTCACTCAGTAAGGAGAGCTTGCAGCTTTGTATCATATAGAGCTTCTCCAGTCTCACAATAGGAAGAAGCATGGTTTGGCCATCTGGAAGACGCTCGTCTTCCCAATCATCTTCGACCAGGTGTGGCACATCTGAATCAGCGTCATGAAAGCGACGCATGGTGTTCATCCCATTCAGCGCCAAGAGCACATCCCACGTGTACATGAGCCACCATATTCGACGGAGAATCTTCGTGGACGAGCCTGCCCCTTCGTGTCTCATGATGCGATGGAGTCCCATGCGTGCTGCGATGCAGGTCGCATTTGAGAACCAGTATCGATGGTCGCACTGCATATAGTGGGAAACGTGAGTAACACTCAATATCAACGATCCTTGGAGACGCTGTAGCATTCTCTTTTCAATATCAAAATCATGCAGCAGTTTCGCCCGAGTGAAAAATGCCTCTTGTGCAGACGCGCGATCGGAGAAGCCCGCGGCTTTCAAGATTTCAATTGGCGCGTGAGGAACAGCACTGGCTAGAATTGACTGCATGACAAACGTTGGCGTAGGCTGCTGCCAGTAGTCTTGGACAAACTCGACGCGGTCGATAACCGGCATGGCGATGTAAACTTTGTCGAAAAACAGGGATAGCAGTTTATCGCTGGTCATCTGGTTAGTAAAGAGACCCATTTGAGGTCTACAAGGGTTGCATACCAGACATGTCGAGGTGGTAATGAAAAAGCGCCCTTTTGTCGTAGAAATTCGGTGTCGACATCAGTCGGGCTTGTCGGCGTAGTTTGCGTGGGCATCCACGACCCCCCAGTCGCTGGTCCATTCGAAGCAAGGCTCTCCGAAGCAGCTGAGCCCAAAGCCTCTGTGAGGATATTTATAGGGTTTGTCCCATCACGAAGAGCCATAGCATCGGTGTATCCACCCGCCGAAGCGCTGTCAACCCGAAGGGGTTGCTCATGACCGAGAGTGGTGATTTGCCGACCATCCAGGGCTTGGTCTGTACTATCTGTATGGGTAGGATGCGGCACAAGGCCCAGGTATTGGGCCGGAAGCGTGGACTGGTCCGAAACAGAGGCTATATCGTGGCCAGGGGAGCGTATCGTGCTGTTGGAGTCCGAAACGGGAGATTGGTGAGATAGGAACATGTACGGTGGCTGTGAAACCTTTCGATCATCAGTCAGGTCGATTTTACTCTACACCATGCCTAGATGCTGGGCCCAGCCTACCGTTGCTGAAGGACTTAGTTGACCTCGTACAACCGCACGTTTCGGCACGGAGTGGGTGTTGTCAGCTGCAGGATTTCTCCTGTGCCGAGAATGGCTGAGACTGAGGTTAGACATCGGGTCGCCTCTACCGCGTGATGGCATGCAGGAACTGACCTGTGAAGCATTATACACAAGGAGGTACGCTCAGTATCCACGCAGCGAGAGCATGGTGTCCCCACCTTGATGGCATCGCAGCGAACCTTTCTTTCGTGGCATGGCACGCAGGCCCTGACCCTCCTCCCCATATTTCGCGATTCCGAATGAAGTTGTAGTTTGTAAAGAGGAGTTGGTCGTCAATCACAGACTCGGAGAACATCAGGCAATCTGCGAGATGCTCTGCCGATGCGGCCCGAAAGTGTGCTGGCTATGGGGGAAATGTCTCCCCGCGCGGGGTATGGGGTATGGAGAGATTTGCGAAAAACCATATTGGCTCGTGGGTAGGAGTTGTCGTAGACTGCGGGCGAGATGTGTCGCCGCAACTTCGCTCCTCTGACCAAGGCCCAGATTTTGCCCAGCGGAACCCCGAAAATCATCGGAGTTGCTGAACTCTGGGCCACGCGACGCCAACCAATGATCGCACAAGCCCTGTAACGCCACCGTACTCGGCTTTCACAGCTGTGCAGTTTATATTACTACTGGTGACTTGGCTGACTATCAGCCTGCTGACCCTTCCGGAGATAAGACGGCGCAGCATGCCTTGCTAGCTCCAGTAGAGGGTCTGTAGACCTCAGCAGAATCTGTGGTGGGGCGATTAGAGCGGGTCTAGGAGAAGCAAGGTTGAAAGCCGAATACTTTGTTTAGTCATTGCGTCTTATACCCATACGATAGTGATGCTGCTTTCTCCTCCATCATTATGCAGGACTACTGGTGCACATCCATTTTGATGCGGCACTGGGTACCGAGAAGCTTATGTGCCCTTGGTGGCGATGTCTATCTAGCAATGATTGAATGTAAAACGGTATAGTTCTTGCTTGACCTGTAACTGTTCCCCTCCGTCCCTTTCCACCGCCTGGGATTGAACCAAGGAGAAAGGATGCCGCCCTTATCTTCCGACGACTGCCCAAGGATCGAACATAATGATTGCCCGAGCAATATTTCGTTTTGGCGCCTTCTGTCTGACCAAGGAATCGTCACCCAGACTGTCTTACACTACGAGTATCCCGGACTTGGTGTGGAAAGTGACCCATATGTTGTGAACTGGCTGGAGGATGATTCGCGAAACCCGATGAACTTCTCTACCCGGCGCAAGGTTATCATGACCCTAGCCACGGCATTTGCAACGCTGATTGTATCTCTGAGTTCTTCTGCGTACGCCGGCAGCATCGAACAGGTTATCAATTCGCTCCATGTTTCCGACGTCGTTGCGACTCTGGGATTGTCGCTGTTTGTCTTGGGCTTCTCTCTTGGCCCCTTGATATGGGCGCCTCTTGGGGAACATCTTGGAAGGCAAATTTCATTTTTCATCAGCTTTTTATGCCTCGCTGCATTCACCGCGGGCTGCGCAGGAGCCAGGAACATCACGACGCTGCTGATTCTTCGTTTCTGCGCTGGGGCTGTTGGCTCATCCCCTCTGACAAATGCTGGTGGTGTTGTCTCTGACATGTTTTCTGCAAAACAGCGTGGCCTCGCGCTATGCTTGTTTGCGGCAACTCCCTACTTCGGTAAGTAAACTCCATTATCTATTCATCTCGACGCAATGTAGTCTTATTAACCTTGAAAATCCAGGGCCATCTCTTGGTCCTATAATCGGGGGTTTCCTTGGGATGAATGCTGGATGGCGATGGGTACAGATACTACTTGCGATATCATCCGCTGTAGTATGGGTGACGGTGGCAATATCAGTCCCCGAGACATACGCACCAGTCTTACTCCGGAAACGAGCCAAACGCCTGTCTCTAGTGACCGGAAAGTGCTACCGAAGTACATTCGATATCCAGCGAAAGAACCAACCGGTGCGCAAACAGCTCCGAAAAGTCTTTGTTCGACCTTGGGCTTTGTTATTCCGTGAACCCATTGTTCTACTTCTCTCTCTCTATGCGGCCATAATATACGGCACTCTATACATGCTGTTCGCGGCATTTCCTTTTGTATATGGAGAAACGCGGCGATGGAATGCCGGGGTCAGTGGCCTGCCGTTTTTAGGTGTCATGGTTGGGACATTGCTGGGTGCTTTCTATACCCTTTATGACAACAAAAGGTATATCAAAGCGCAGAAGCGGGCAGGCGGCGTTGCACCACCCGAGGAGCGACTCCAACCTTGCATGGTTTCATCAATTGCCATCCCCGTGGGGCTGTTCTGGTTTGCATGGACGAACTTTGCGTCGATCCACTGGATCGTCAGTATCATCTCGCTGGTTCCATTTGGATTTGGCCTGATACTGATTTACTTGGGCATCGTCAACTACCTGATTGATTCCTACACCATCTTTGCCGCGTCAGTTCTGGCTGCCATGTCAATCCTACGATACCTATTCGGTGCTGTATTCCCCTTGTTCACCCCGTATATGTACAGGGCTCTGGGTGTTCATTGGGCGTCGTCTATTCCTGCGTTTCTGTCTACTTTGTGTATACCCATTCCTTTCCTCTTCTACAAATATGGGCCGGCTGTTAGGAAGCATTGCAAATATTCGGCTTTGTCGCAACGGCATTTAGATAAACTTCGAAGGCCTCCTACTGAACCAAGCCGCCACTCAGAGAAAGAGCATTGATTATAATAACCTAATTATAGGTATTTGTGCCCTAGGCCCTACAAAATAGCAAAAGAAGTGTCAGGATAGGATTAATAACATCGATTAATCTCTATATCATGTCAGGAATTTTCTTTCCCTCTACCCCACCCGGGGTCTCTCTTCGTCAAGTGTATATTAAAGAAGATAGACACTGACGACAGTATGGAGTCGCTTCAGCTAGAAGGAGGCTGCAAAAACGCTACAAAACTTTGAATAGCCCAAGGAGCGGCATCCGATTGGACCTGGACAGTGGAAGAATCAAGGAGGTCGGCCATGGGCAGACACGCCTCGACATGGGTCTCGTTGTATGTCCATACCAGGGCGGCGCACTCGTCAACATACCTGAAAGGGCAGATTAGATTATGCGGCCACGGCAAATTTTGGGGTAGTAATTCATTGTCACTTGGTACGTACTGCTCGAGAACAGTAAATTGGTCCTTCCCCGTGCGGGCACCGAAAAGTTCAGTCTGTCCGGCTGGTTTCATACGATGGAAGTTTGCAATAGTCTCACTGAGAAACGCATCTGCCTATAAAGGATCCTCAGCAGTTGTTTCATCCGATGGCTTTGATGACCTAGAATGGACACGGGGGAGAATGAATAAGACTCAAGAGGAACTCACAGCGTCTGCCTTTCCTGGCTTGGCGCGAATAGTGGTGAGGAAGTTGACGTTAGCGAGAGTGAGGGCAGGAGCCCATGCAAGAAAAGCTGCGAAGATCTTCATCGCGGTGCTTATTGACCCCCGCAACCAGTAGGCCACGAATGAACCACTTATATAGATCCTGCTACAAGAGCCACTAGACAGGCACCGGCCAAGCTACTCCAGCAGGGTTAAACTGTTGCCCAATTTTCAAAGAGATTTCGGTTATACCTTTGCGGGGGATCGGCTGAACCAATGGATTATCCAGGCCAATCCAGGCCATATGAGCGTCAAACATCGTGCATAGGCAGTCTAATGCCGATCGTATTGACCGAATTTCAGGCAAGAACTCAATTTTAAGCCGGGAAAGATTCAATAGTTAAGATGAAAGCGGGGAAAGGCTCACCAGCAATCCTTTGATAATTTAGACTGCATGTACCCCGGTCGTTCATTTCCGAACCTCCATACTCTCCAGACCCAGAACGACCATCGATTGTGTCTCAATGAAGTCGGCACCGTGGCCATGCAGGACATAGGTGACCCAGCTGCAGGCCGCAGCCGCGCAATACTAATTTCCGCCGCCCTTGTTCTTGTCTTGCCGTTGATAACTGTTACCTTACGATGCTTTTGTCGCATTCGGATAGTGGCCAAGGGCTTTGGCTGGGATGACGCCAGCATGGTCCTTGCAGTGGTAAGTCTGGCCTCTTACACTTTGGCTACCTAGGTCACGTCGCTAAGGGTATAAAGATATGTAACAGTCTCTTTGCAATCTGCGCCATACTGGGGCCACTGCATGGCGTGGGTAGACGGCTGGCGGACATCACAAGTGCCGCCGACGTGGAGGAGAGCTTATGGGTAGGCATATCACGCTCCTATGGCTGAGGGCAGCGCTGAAAATTCGCACAGTGGTGGTGGATTTCTCAGCCAATGTATATCTTTAGCGGAGTGTTTATGAAAGTGTCCATTGCTATTACACTTTGGCAACTCACAGTCTTTCGCACTCACCGGATCGTCCTCCTCGCAACAGTGATAATTGCAGCTATTCCGAGCATCGTTGTCTGGCTCCTAATGACCTTCCAGTGCAAGCCTGTGTCAAAGTTCTGGCGTCGAGACACCCCCGGATCTTGTCTTGACCCGAATCCATTGATTATTGTTTTCTACTTATACGGTGCGCTTGGGGCGCTGAATGATATATGTCTAAGCATCATACCTATCCACCTGGTTTGGAATCTACGCCTGGAACTACGAACTCGCGTTGCTGTTGCTGTGATCTTGAGCCTGGGCGGAATGTAAGTGCCCTCTGCATCGCTGTTTCTATATTCAACCGCTGACGATTTATCGGGTTGGTTCGGCGAGACAGTGCTTGTCTCTCCTCAATTGTCCGTCTGCCATTTATATCGATGTACAAGGATGCAGAAGTTCTGTGTAAGAAGCCATTATCACCCGCATTTGCAATGGGGCCTGACGAGCCAACCTCCTGTACAGACAATTCTACTACCTTTATAATTCTCTTCTTGGTTGAATCAGGTCTTGGGATCATTGCAGCGAGCATTCCGACACTTCGTCCACTGTTCGACCGTGGTTTAGCGTTGCGTATGTTCTCCAGAGGGCCGCCTCGCCGCACTTGCCGCCCTGACCATTCATTGAGTATTTCCGGACAGGGTGATCCTAACGGGTCTGCCAAAATGTTGTCTTCATCTACACATCAGGATCTGGAGGAGCTTCAAGCCTTGAATAGGGAGAGTAGAGGGTGATTGGGCTTCGGAAGTGATTCTCTAGAATGGCCACAAGCCCCTCTAAATATACCCTCATGAATTAAAGAATTTATGACAATGAAAGCTTTAAAGTCCTATCACAACCTATAGAAGTAGAATAATAATAGCCGACTATGCCAGTTCCTAGTGCCATACATCTCATAGAATCAGTAGTACCCGACAAGACCTCAACAGCTTGCTCCACCATCTACGGCCCACACGGCCCCGGTGACAAAAGAACTTTCCGGCCCAAGCAGGTACACAATCGTAGACGCAATCTCAGACGCCTCGCCGACACGTGGAATCGGAGTATCAACCACTGGATTACCCCCGAATCGTTCCGCGGTGGTCTGCATCAGTGGCGTAAATACAGCACCTCTGTCGATAATTTGTCAGGTTAACCGGATAAAATGAGCGCGGAGGGCTTGAGCGAGACTTACGGACAAACTGCGTTGACGCGGATATTTCCACTTGGCCCAGCTTCGCGAGCAGCAGCCCTGGTCAGGCCAATGATGGCATGTTTGCTGGTACAGTACGGCCCGAACTGCGGTGCTCCCTTGAGACCATAGAGACTTGAGACGTTGACAATACTAGACGATGGCTCTAGGTATCCCGGGGCTAGTGCTTCGCGGAGGAAGTTAAAGATGCCGCGCACGTTAGTGTTCATAATAAGGTCGTACTCCTCGTCTGGAGTCTGCCATATTTGATGCGAGCCCATCAACTTGCCGCACGTGCCAGCGACATTGGCGATGCCGTTCAAGTGCCCAAACTTGTCTTTGGTGGCGTCCAGAAGCCCCTTGACGGCCTTTCTGTCTGTGATGTCGATTGCCTGAACGAGCACTTTGGCTTTCTGTGTCTTGTCGAGGGAGTCGTAGAACTCGTGTAACCCTTTCGAGTTGATGTCGGTCAGGCCCACCGACGCGTCGCGGGCAAGGAGGAGTTTAGCGGTTGCTAGACCCATTCCAGATGCAGCGCCCGTTACGGTAAAGACCTTGTTCGCAAGGGAGACGGCCATGTTGGATTCGTAAAGGAAAATACAATGCAGTGGGAAAGGACGGACCTGAACTGGGATGTGTTCGCCTGCGACATAATTTAAAGTGTCGTCGGCAGAGATGACTAACCCTACCTAAACATATGCACACCTCACTTTGCCCCGGAAAGAGGCTTGTCAAGGCGGCAAGAGAAAACTTGACTCCAGAGCTCAAGAGGGGCCATTTTTTTGGTCACTGAATGCACTACGGAGTATGGTTGGCTCGGCATACCTGGCCCCGCCCGTTAGCCATGCCGACAATGCCGCGAGTGGGCCTGGGCTTCGTATTTAGCAAGCCTCAGTCATATAGAGATGGAGACCGGGGGTTTTTGGGGCTAGTTCTACAGTGCTAGTCTGACCATCCCCTTTCCTTCAGAATGGCAACGTCGTTCGCAACAAAAGTGTTCTGTGTGACGGGGGCAGGCTCTGGTATTGGCCTGGCCACCACCAAGGCACTCTTATCCCTTGGCGCATCTGTTGGGATCACCGACCTCAAGGAGCAGTCTCTGGACGACTTCTACAGCTCGGTTAATGGCCATGACCATAGTCGCATCTATAGGAAGGCGTTAGATGTCGCCGATCGTGAACAAGTTCGTCTCTTTCTCAAAGAGACAAAGGCGCACTTTGGCCATGTGAATGGGATCGTCAATTCTGCAGGCACCGCAGGACGTCTGGTTGGGACACATGGCATTTGGCAAGTCCCAACGCAGGAATTTGATCTCATCATGGACGCCAACGTCCGAGGCACCTTTAATTTCTTGGCCGAAGGGTTGGAGCCTGGATTTCTCGGCGAGGGAGCGAGTGTTGTCAACGTCGGCAGTGCAGCTTCGCAGCGAGGCATGAAGAACGGGGCCCTATACAGCGCGAGTAAGCACGCTGTTGTAGGCTTGACCAAGAGCGTCGCCTACGAAGTCGGCGCACGAGGCGTCCGAATCAATGCAGTCCTACCGTTAGTTAAAGCTACGCATCCCAATGAAGCCTGAAGCGGTCCGTTGTCTAACTATTGCCAGTGGAACTGTCAACACGCCCATGCTCCTTGCGACCCAGGCAGCATTCGCAAAGGCCGGGGCAACCCTACCGCGAGATCCGTCAACCCGGCCAATCTCACGAAAAGCGGATGCCGGGGAGGTGGCGAATGTCATCCTGTTTCTTCTGGGGCCCCAGAGTTCGTTTGTGACGGGTTCGGTATACAACGTAGATGGTGGAGCAAATGCCTGAGGGCACAATATGTTTGTAGGATCTGATTCAGCTTTTCTACCCTCCATTTGACCAGATATATTACGTACAAACTCCGGGATTGTTAAGTTGACTGCGGGACCCAAAACGCATACGCCGATGGATAAACCGAACGCCTCCCAAAACCACCGGCCTATTGTTGGCCGATCCCCCTGAAAGTAACAGGTAGATTCTAGAGCCTCTTCGCCTAGTTGTCGCTCGAAGTTTATTTATCCTTTATCGCCTCTAGTATGGGGAAATATACAGTTTTTGCGAGAGCTATTGGTCGTCGTGGCGAGGAAGGCTTCTGAGGCGCGAAAACTTAGAATTCTGTAGCTTCCAAACCAGGGGCCTGAGCCCAACCAGTCCTCTTCTTATAATGTAGCAAGAAACTGCGATATGGCCAGCAGCAAAGCACTGTTTCCACACATAGTTGATCTCTGACACATAACAAGATGGCTGGAGAATCACCCGTCATTGTTGAGGCTATCGCCGAATTTACCCTAGGAGGCTTCATCACGCTCTTGCGGCTCTTTTCCCGCTGGAGGCTGGTTGGCCTCAAGGGATGGGGCGGTGATGAGTACTTTAGCATTCTCGCCGTACTGTGCTGGACTGTGAGCAAGGGACTAACTTCGTCTGTCTTAAAAGTGCATTAGCTGACTGGGATCTTATAGATTGAGATTGTCTCAGTTATTCTTGTTGGTAGATCTCTCCACACTGAGCACGATAATCGAGTCTAGACAGCTAACCTTGCGCGCCCCGTACAGGCCGAACGTACGGCAGCAACACCGGGTGGACAGATGATGAGCGGGCCGCATTCGATGATGCGACAATCAGGCGGCTCGAAAAAGGTTCCAAGCTCGTTTTTATCGGGTGGTTTAGTTACATCGCATCGCTCTGGGCCCTGAAGGCGTCAATGCTGTTCTTCTATGACCGCATCACGTAAGGCCATGTACCTGCCATACCTGCTGTGCAAAAGTACTGATTACTAGTTTCGATAGTCAAGGGCTGTTTGAGCAGAAGATCGTCCGAGGTTGTGCTGTCTACTGCGCAGCCTCTTTCGTTGGGGTCTTCCTGGCAGTTATTTTCCATTGCAGGCCACTTCACAAGGCGTGGCAGGTATATCCTGACCCTGGAAGTAAGCGCTGGCTCCGTTTCTCACTTGTCGTGCTAGAGGCTAATGTTGTTGTAGGAGAATGCACAGCCGGCTACACCCTGTACCCCATTGTGTTGTCCCTCAACGTCGTGTATGTCCTGGACCTTGCTATCCTCTCCCTCCATCACTCGGCGGTTGCTTATCCACAGCTGATCAAGTCTTCCCCCGTGAAATGAAACTGTTATATTTTCTAACTGTCTGTAGGAGCGACTTCGTCCTTGTTGGTGTCCCGATTCCCATGCTCATCAAACTACAGTGTAGTAGAGTCCAGTGAGTGGTCAACTCGATGCTTCCCAGTGCTGATACACTTGCTAATGAATCACTGGACAGAAAACTCATAATCGGGGTCCTGTTGTGCTCAGGAATATTCATTGTGGTCGCCGCGTTCTTGCGATGCATCCTGGTTCTCTCGAGTATTGATCAAATCAACGTGGCGGCAATCTGGGCAGTTCGGGAAACCGTAAGCACCCCTCCTCTGCAGTACACGACCCGATACACGACAGCAAGTGACACCCTGGGTTTCTCCAACATCTAGTTCGTCGCAATGGTCGTTGTCAATGCACCCGCTCTGAAACCACTGTTCAGGCTATCCACATGGAGCTCCAAGTTCGGACCTAAAACATCTAGCGATGAATACCCTCTGTCGTCGACAGGCAAGGCCCGTGGATCGAAGCATGTGCCACTGAAATCTTTATCCCGTGCCGCTGATACCTACACGTTTTTGGAGTCCGACGTTGCTATTGCCCCACCAAACTTCGAGGTGGCAATATCAGGGGACGCCGGTGATGCGGCGGGCAAGGGGAGCGGCACCGGTATCAAGGTAACAACGAACGTGGAAACTCGATATGAGGAAGCGTAGATAGTATAGTACTTGGGCAGGGACAGTCAGGTTGTTTGAGTGTTCCCTGTGAAGATACACTTGTGTGTTGTCATTTTTCTTCTTTTCTTCTTACCTTACCTTCTTCTCTCGCTCATCGGGACGTTGTATAGTATTAAAGATACTAATTCAAGTCAAGCTACTTGTACAGTGTGAGGAGTGGAATTGGTGACTGTGGTTACATTATATGCCATTATAGCAGTAGACCACAAATTTAGCATTAAGAGAAATGAATTTAATCTAGAGATCTGCAACCTGACTCTGCCGGCCATGATAAAAAAACCGTATGCGTGTGTTAGCCAGTTTCTCCTACGGTGTTGACGTCCGGAACTTCTTTATAGTATACTGGGACGATATTGCATAGCCACAGAAATGCATTGATTATGGACAGTCTCCCAATCTTCACATACTATCTTCACATACTACTATACCGAGTACGCTCTGTGTTGCCGTGAAGAACTCACTCATCAAATATGCCCAGCAGCCGCAGTAGACCCTGGGGCGACGTCTTCCAACGTCTCGACAGTGGGCACCTTGTCCTCGATGACATGATGTCCATCCGGAGTAAGGTGCACGACCACGGCATCGCCAAAGAGGGCGCCGAGTTCCTCAACGGGAACATGCCTCGTTTCGGGAATGAAGAAGTATATGACGACGGCGGAGACCATGCAAAGCCCAAAGTACAGATAATACATATTGTACTTGCTGCAAACTCAACTTTAGTCGTGTCAGTTGTTCAGGTTGGTGGACAGTGCACTCACATATTTCTAAAGGCCAAAGCGCCGGGAGTGGTGTACGTGATTGTGCCGACGAAATAGGCGAATAGCCCCAGACCGATACCGCGTGAACGCGCGGTAGTTGGGAAAACCTCGGCCATCCAGGCCCAGGATGGGCCATCAGTGCACATGTTGAAAAAGAGCATGTAGAGGAAGAGGAATGCGATGCAGGCGCTGAGGCCAGGCCTATTGGTGGTCTCGAGGTACTTCCATTGGAGGACGGCCTCGACGAGGAGCGTTAAGCCCTGTCCAAGAAATCCGGCGACTGTAGCGAGCAACATGTCAGTCAGGGTCTAGATTCCATTGTTGGAGACTTACGAAGCAGCTTCCGGCGACCGACTCTGTCGCAGATGAGCATCCCTATAACAACCCAGAGTACCCCAGCCGTTGAGTAAACCCCTAACACGAAGTCAGTATTAGGGGGTAAACTAGGTATGAGGATAATAGACCGTAGAGAACCAAAGGCATTGCCTTTTTCATTCCAAGGTTTTGGAAGATCAAGATCAGGAAATTCGTGATACCTAGAACCTGAGCTGGCGTCAGTCACGGGGATCACAAGAAAAATCCTATCCTCCTAGGTATTTTGGCATACCCCGGTTGATTGAACAGCAAACCTGGCTGCGTTAGTTTGCCTTAATCATTGCCGGCGAATGGGACAGAAAGTGCTTACATCAAAAACATAGCGAGAAGAGTTCGGCGCCTCCACGATGGCCGAGTAAACATCTTGACATACCCATAGCCAAGCTCTTTGTCGTAGTCCGTCTGTCGGACAATCTGTGTATACTCTGCGCGGGCCCCGTCATCTTCAGGGTCGGTCGAGTCTCGGTGGATTGTGCGGACAACCTCCCAGGCCTCATCCTTCCTCCCAGCCAACGCCAAATATCGTGGGGACTCTGCATAAGATTCCTTAGGATACGTAGGCATATAATGACTTTGGACTTACCTGGGATAAATGGAAGACCGATGATCATCGCAAGTGGGCCGATGCAGGCAAGTGCAAGTGGCATCCTCCACTGCAGGGTTTGATCAACGGCAAAGTAGGTTCCGACGGAAATCCAGGCACAGCTGCAAGCACGAGGAATTAATTTCAGTAGAATCATGTTATATGGGAAAGAAGAAAGAGTACACAAAGTAGCCCATTGAGATGCAAGATGTATTGATGCACAAGAGCAGCCCGCGGTAGCGTGCGGGAGCGGTCTCTGCTAGATAGAGTGGGACAAGCCCCACAAGCATGCCTAGGCCAAATCCATGGAGCAGGCGGACGGCGATGAGCATCCCTATGGCCACGGAGCCGGAGACGAGTGCGGCACCCACAAGAGTGCATATCGAGGCCAGCATGAATGCTCTCTTCCGTCCAACCCTGTCGGCTAACCAGCCTTGTGCTAATGCCCCAAGCGCGAGGCCCAGGTTGAAAAGCGCGTTCATAGCCCCAAGAATGCTGCCTTCACGTTAGGAAGGCCGTTTGAGTATAAGAAGAGACGGTACCCACTTGGCAGTATATGGGCTGTCGCCTATATGTCATACAAGTAAGCTTCAGAACACCCCCACACTTTGTAGTGTTACATACGATCCAAATTGAAATAGGCATAGAAGCCCGGTTGACCAGTGCTAGTTGGAAAGACCGCAAAGCCATAGCCATAGCTACCAGAGCCAAGCGCCACAAAACAGCTAATTAAGATGTTGTAAAGCGTCAAATTCGCCATCTTGAGGGTGTGGTAAACGTCTGTAGAAGGTTGGGTAAATTCTCAATTGAGCCAGAGATTTACGAATCCACGCTTTTATAATAAGGGACAGGTCACACTGGAGGCGCCGCGGTGGGGGGTGGATGTCATGAGTGCACTTTGCGGGACGCAGAAGCGGAGCGGGTTAAGGGAGCTGCGATAACCAATCGCTAACTGTGGCCCAGAATGTGATCATGGCGGCAAAAGGTTGCTACCCCTACGAGCTATGAGCCAAATTTGGGCGCAGGCCGATGAATTGGGCTCCATTTCCCCGGACACAGTTGCTCCGCAGTCTTGGACTTTTGGACAGACAAGGGAAAGCTTCGCGTGAATCTTCTAAATCCAGCTGTGGCGTCTTATTCCGGTGGCTCGGCTCCACGATCGGCTTTCCAGCGCGTGCATCTCCAATTTCTCCGTAATACCCCGGATCCAAATCTTAGGTCTGAGCGGACCATAGGGCTCCTAGTGAGAGCCTGATTGGCTGATAGACTCGTCACGGTCCATGAGCCTTTGACCAGGATGACAGCTTTAGTAAATAGGATGGGATTCACATCCTCGCGGCCTTTTACCGGCCATCTACGAATTAACCCAGATTCGGGAAATGTGCCGGCCAGAAAAAAAAGACCACTTGAACCCACCGAGTCCTCCCGAATGAGTATCCGCTGGATCACTCCTCAGCGGACACTCCGGGGGTCTGGAAAACGATATCCCCAAAGCCAAAATCTGCGCTAATGTAGATCTTGGTCGAAAGAATATCCTCTAGTCCAGTGATAACTCAAATCTTCATTAATACGAGCTTGATTGAATGTCCAACTAAGGACGCAGCGTTGTCGACATACCTCTTGAGTCCAGGTCAGTGAGCTTGTTGACATGTTGTAAATGGTCGGAGAGTCTGAACACACTGCTCAACCGTGACTAGAGTGTTACCGCTAAGCAACGAAAATAGCATGGCGGGCAGCATGCCACGTAATGCGGCGGTCTAGCCTTCGAAGACTCGGTTCCCTGGAGTTGTGGTTAGTTCTTGTGCACTTTCCTTCTCGTCCGAAAGTGGGCCAATACGTAAGGGCTCTGGACTCGGTGATACAGGCGCAATCCCATATTGTTGGCTGTGGTCTCATTTCCTACACCAAAGACGATCATACCTTCCTCAGTGAGGCGTTCAATACCCCTCCCCTCTGCAGGTAAGAACCAGTCGGCTAAAGCATTGAAAATTAGTTTACTGGCGTCGTTGTTCTCTTTCTGTTTCTTTCCAGCTTCGGGTACCGCGAGAGCTTCAATATACTGTTGTCGTATTTTCACCTGGAAGGAGGGTAGTGCTTGCTTTGCGGGTGATATAATGCCCATTACCCATAGCGGGGTGAAAGTAAACAGTTTTCGTAAGTAGGGAAAGAAGTAAAAAATATGGACGAGAAGGAGGAGGCCATCGAGGCCTTCTTTCAGATGGTTTAGTTCGTCTGGGGCGTCTTGGTAATTGTAGGATTGGCCATAGCAGTAGTGTGCAATGGCATCCGGGGTAAATGCCGCGAGAATGTGATTAAGCCTTATGGCTGTCCCGGCATGGAAGGTTTGCTGAAATTAGGTTGCACGCTTAGTTACGCGTGGGCTGATCCTGTATCAACGGTTTGAGGCTCTGGAACAGCTGCTTGGAAAAGAAATTGTTCACGATTAGTCGGTGGAATCGCTGATGTCCATGGGAGTTGGTGGAGGTGACAAAGTGCGGAGACTTCAAGCGAACAGTTGTATAGAAGCCCTTGTCACGCGGCCGTGCGGCCATTTCATCATAGAAGCCGGGGTCGGAGAAGTGAACCTGGTGGGATTGATTCTGACAATGGGACCTGTCACGATTTCCTTGAACTTAAGGGCCTAGACACTCTAGAAATGCTTACATACCATACTTCTCGTGCATCCATTTAACTTCAAGGATATACTTGCCACCCTTGATAATATCATAATAGAATTCGATACAGTGAGGTGCCGCTGCCAAGTAAAGACGATAAATAGTCCTGATGTCCAGGTATAATATCGCCCCAAGTGCCGCAGCACTTCCAATTGGGAGATTCAACGTCAGTAGCATATTTAAGACAGGGGCTTCTGGCGTTCAGTGAGAGTGGATTAATGATCCTTTCTCAGATGGTGAATTGTAGCTTTTATACAACGCTGTATCGTGTCATCTCACCCCCGCATTTACCCCAGGCTCTACTGCTGGAGCTTTGCAACGAATGATATAGTGGGCTTATCTGAAGTATGATCAACCTCCATCGAGGCGAGGAGAAGTCAAAGCTTAGCTATCAAAGAGTGGGGAAGTCAGTGCGATGTTGGCTGCAGAAGAAGGAACCCATCAGACAATCCCTACACAGCCCCACTAGCAGATTCATTACTGGTGATGGACTTTGCAAAAATTTCGCACAGCTTGAGTAACTAGAGTGATACTCATTCCACCCCATAATACTTCATACTCTAAAATTGAGTGGGTTCAGGTCCATCGTCGCTGTTGGTCTTTGCCTCGTTTGGGCTTAAAAATGGACTCCGGGCTATCTGCACGTAGTCCCTGGGCGTCTCTTTTCTTAAGAGCAGAGGAACAAATTAGAGCAGGAATGTGTGGGACTGGATTTGCCCCTAGAACTGTGTTTGCCGCCGAAGGAAAGCTCATCCTGATCCCTCGGCACATCTAGCTCGTTCTTGCTGCCGTCTAGGGAGCAACATCGTGTAGTGTCGCTCAGGGACCTAATGTGCTTATGACGAAGTAACTCAGACCTTGTCCTTTATATACTATGTATTTCATCTTCTTCACTCAATCTCCCTTGAAACAAGAAAAAGAGCCTTTTACTGCCCCTCGGTGACCGAAAATTCAAACATCACCCAGTCCCAAGTCGATAGTCACGTTGTTAGTTTAAGCCTAGCGAATCTTGTGCCAGGCATCATACCCCGGATTACCCGCCAGCTGAGTTGGTTGGAGTTGGTCGATTGCACTACTTCGGTATACTTCGGCTTTCTGCCTGCACGTTCGGCGTTGTCCACTCGACTATGCAACTTCACATTTGTACTCAGTGGAGATGACCCACTCATATTCCCGTTCGTAGGCTTTTCTATTCTTCATTTATTTTACACAGGATCATTTTGCGCTGCATGTGGCATATGTCCGAAAGAAATCTCCCGAGCTTCAATTCCAGCAAAGAGCAAGCATGGGCGAATCCAACCCGGCTACATCCAACGGAGACGACTCCAAATCGCTCGATTATGACGTGCTGATCATTGGCGCGGGGCTGTCTGGGATCTACTCGCTTGCCTCGATGCAACAGCTTGGACTGCGCGCGCGAGTGTTGGAACGAGCTACTGATGTTGGAGGGGTCTGGTACTGGAATCGGTACCCCGGAGCGCGATTCGACTCTGAAAGTTACACCTATGGATTTTCATTTTCGCAAAGTGTCCTCGATAAATGGCACTGGAAGGAGCACTACTCTGCTCAGCCAGAGACTCTGGAGTACATCAATTTTGTTGTCGACGAGCTTGGCCTTCGATCCTCTTTCCAATTCAACACCGAAGTCAAAAGCGCGCATTATCAGGAAGAATCACGCTCCTGGCGTATTACAGACACTACCGGTGCAACGTACACCTCGCGATTCCTGTGCAACGGCCTTGGTCCATTGACAACGCCACAGCTGCCGAATATTCCAGGGATCGAAAAGTACAGCGGTACTGCGTACCATACATCCCGATGGCCCCATCATCCAGTCAGCTTCGAAGGGAAGCGCGTCGGCGTGATCGGCACCGGGGCCACGGGTATCCAGGTGATTCAAGAAGTTGCAAAGACTGCCGAGCACCTGTTTATTTTTCAACGAACCCCAAACTGGACAGCACCAATGCGAAATAGTGCCATTGATGAGGAGGAGATGGCGGAAATCCGCAAAGATTACCCGAACATCTTCGCGCGCTGCAAGAAAAGCCCCATGGCCTTCCAGTACACGCCTGACAAGCGCAAGGCCTTGTATTTTCCGCGTGAGGAGCGCGAGGCGTTCTGGTGGGACTTGTATAAGCGCCGCGGGTTGGTGAAGTGGTTGGGAAACTTCCATGATATCTTCACCAACCAGGAGGCGAACGATCTTTTCAGCGCATGGATGGCAGACCGTGTTCGAGAGCGTGTGCATGATCCAGTCCTTGCAGAAAAACTCATCCCGCTAGGCCATCATGGCTTTAGGACGCGCCGTGTGCCTCTCGAGACCGGGTATTACGAAGTCTTTAACCAATCGAACGTGACATTAATTGATCTGCGGGAAACCCCAATTCAGGAAGTGACTGCAACTGGCATTCGCACTGCTCCAGATGGAAACGAGTGCCAGTTAGATGTGGTGATCTACGCAACAGGATTCGACGCTCTCACTGGATCCTACGAGCAGATCGACTACAGAGGGATACATGGGCTGCGCCTGAGCGAGAAGTGGGAAAACGGACCCAAGACCTACCTTGGCTTCACGGTTCCGCACTTTCCCAATATGTTCAACGTGCTCGGCCCCCACCAGGGCTCCGGCAACATCCCTCGTAGCATCGAGTACGCGGTTGAGTGGATGACACGGTGTATCAAGTATTGCGTCGAGAATGGGTTCACCTATGTAGCTGCGCAGAAGGAGGGTGAGGCTGAGTGGACGAAACATGTGCTACAATGTACGGAGGGTCAACTCTCTGCCAAGGTCAACTCTTGGATGACGGGCTATAACTCGAACAAGCCCACCAAGACGGAGAGGATGGTGGTGCGCTACACCGGCAGCCTGGTCGAGTTTCGTCGACACTGTGACCAGGTCGCAGATAATGGCTACCCTCATATTACTTTTATGTAAGGTCGTGTACTTTGGCTGAATACCAGATTTCCTCTTTCAATCACTTACTCGTGTGATATATTTCCTTGCTATACGTTGAAATAGTTAGATGCGCGCATGCGCATGTCCCAAGCCAAACTCACACGGAGGCGTAGCTGGACAACTACGAATTCTGGGTGAAGCAACTTACGAGGATATTAAACGCCGCTTTGTCATCTGTGGCTTTCTCATGCTTCTACTATGATGGTCAATCCTCTATCTCGTACATGCCTTGGGAAGGCTCGCGTTGCTTATTCATCCAAAAATATTCCTACTAGTCCTTGCCTTCCAAAAAGTGGGAGAGTTCTGAAGGTCAAAAACCATCCAAACACTGGCGTGATGGGAGCCCTCCTGTACCCGGACCCGATGTATGTACGCCTGAATGCCGCGATTGGCATTAAATTTCTTTCATCTTCCATGATTTATTGTAAATAGCCCGGCCCGCTGGTGGTACTCCAGGACCCGTGTGCCTCGGGATTATTTAAAGGCAAAAGCCGACCGAGGTTATCCTACTGTCTTACATCACGCTTGAAGACCGAAGAACCGACAATGGGACCACCTCGCATCCTAGACGCACTCCGTGAGCAACAGTATTTAGCGAGAGGCACGGTGCACTGCCTCGCAGGCACACAACCGCCAGCATACACGTTGCGATTGCAAATATGGCCAGTTTCGTCGACAAGCTGAAACCTGCGGAGCCAAGTGGTTCAGACATCATTGCTAGAGAGCGCGCGCAGTCCGATATATCAGTCGATGCACTCTCACAAGCATTGTTTGCCGGCGACGACTACCTCCAGCGTCAAGCCCGCATCCTCCCCATCCTCACCGCCGAGCCGCTCTTCGATAAAAAGCAACAAGCCAACCTCTCGCGCCCGGATCTCTTCAAGCTTGCCCTGGCGCGGGCCAAATTACTACGGCGCTTGAAGGATCAACATGGCTGGGATATCGATGACTACAAACTCGCGGAACTTCTAGTCGACGAGGTCTCCCCGTACTACCTCCACCTGCACATGTTTATCACCACAATCCGCGAGCAGGCGAGCGATGAGCAACAGGCTCATTTCATGCCATTGATCAATGCCTTTAAAATTATTGGCGCCTATGCCCAGACAGAATTAGGCCATGGGAGCAATGTCCAGGGTATTGAGCTGCAAGCGTGGTGGGACTCGCGTACAAAGGAGTTTATCCTACACAGCCCCACGCTGACTGCATGCAAGTGGTGGAATGGAAGCCTTGGTCGGACGGCTAATTACGCAATTGTGGTCGCTCAATTGCTTCTCCCTCGGCCAGGCGTGAACGCTCAAGGCGACCCCGAGTATGTCTCGCATGGGCCGCACCCATTTGTGGTCCAGGTCCGCGACCTGAAGACGCACCAGCCACTGGATGGGGTTGTGATTGGAGATATTGGGCCCAAGTATGGTTATGCGACAATTGACAATGCCTATATGCTGTTTGATAACTTCCGGTACGCAAACGAACCGATTCAATTTGTCATGTTACTTACTAACTCGTTGTGGCTCGTCATGACCAGAATCCCTCACTCTGCGCTTCTCTGTCGGTATGCGAAGGTCGACCCCAACACCGGCATCTACTCGAAACCTGCCATCCCCGCCGTCGTCTATGGTACTATGACATATGTCCGATCGCTGATTGTGCACCAAGCAAGGATGGGCCTCGCCCGCGCGGTAACCATAGCGGTTCGCTATACTAGTATTCGACGGCAATTTAAGGACCGAGATAACAAGGATGGCGTCGAACGGGCAGTACTAGATTATCCGACTGTTCAGATCCGCGTGCTCCCTCTGCTGGCGGCGACATATGCTCTCCATTACACAGGCCTTGCGATGCAGAGAATATATAAAGACGCACGGAAGGAGATAGAAAATGGAGACTTTGGCCCCTTGGCCGGCATGCACAGCATGTCATCCGGACTTAAGAGCTTCTGTACCAACCTGGTCGCGGATGGGATTGAAACGTGCCGACGAGCGCTAGGAGGGCATGGCTATGGGGGAGCAAGTGGCTTTACCCGGTTGTATCCCGATTACCTGTCGCGAGTGACAGTCGAGGGCGACAACTGGATGATCACACAGCAAGTTGCGTCGTATCTGATCAAGCGAATGGGCGAAGCCGCTGCGCAGAGCACCAGAGCGGATCCGTCACATCTGGAGATGTTCAACGCACTGAATGGTGGGAGTCATCTGCAGCCTTGCGACATCTTGAATTCGGATGTGCATATTGTCCAGGCCTTCAGGCGCCGCGCTAGCTTTCTGGTACCTCCTTCCTTCCTTCCTATGGTCTACATGCCACTAATTGATATGGCGCAGGTATATGGGGTCTACATGGATCGAATAGTCCACAAGAAGCCATGGACTAGTCTTATGATCCAACTCAACAAAGTCAGTCATGGTAAGCTCCAACTCCCCTTCTTCAGTCGCTTTGAGTAGGGCCTAAGTAATACAGCGCAATCGGTTGCCATGGTGGTTGAATTCTTTCAAGAATCTCTCTCCTCGCACGAGCATCTCTCAGCCACAACCCAAACCAGCTTACGGAATCTCTACCGCCTCTTTGCATATTATCAGATGGAGACTGAAGGCAACGACTGTGCGTTATTACACCAGTGACACATCTCCCCATGTCTGACTTTTGACTAATGACCAACTCTACCTCATAGTTGTTCGTAGCCATGCAATTTCGCAGGACCAGCTCAGTTCACTTCCTGATCAGATCCAGGAACTGATGACATTCATCAGACCTCATGCCGTCAAGCTGGTTGACTCGTGGATGATTCCAGATTATCTGCTCGACAGGTACGCACCAACACCAACGATATATATGTATATGTGTGTGTTTAAGTACAAGCAGATGCTAACGTTGAATAGTGCTCTGGGACGGTATGATGGACAAGTGTATGAAGATTTGTTCCATCGGGCCCATAGGCTTAATCCGTTGAACAAGATCACCTTCAATCCGAATTACTGGGAGGACGAGCTTGTGAAAGACAGCGGAGAGGGCTGGTCATCAATCTTGGCTAAGCTGTAGGAAATTTTTCGGCGGTTTGCTTGTGTATTATTTTATATTTCGAACTAGAATCCCAGAGATGTGCATAGCAGAGTATCTATGGGACCTATTTAGTAGAAGTGGGAGTAGTAGGAATAGGAAACATGCACGCTGCATGGAATCGAAACGCATGCATTACCCCGTGAGCTAAGATAGATTATCGTAGGAGGAACACTTACAAGGACGGACAGTCACAAATGTAATCTACGTAAATAGCAGTCGAACTTTTTCTCAACTTGTTCCGGTTCTCAATGGAAATATCGACATCTCCGAAGCAGCTCCCTGGATATAGAGGTGCGTATTGTACCATAATCCGAAAACGGTCGGAGTGGATCCAAGCCCGAGCATTTTAGGGAATATGGCTGTATTTTCCGTAAGCCGAATACAATCGGAGTGGGTCTGCCGGATTTAAGCTTGTCAGCCCTCCCTGCGTCATGACGTTGCCGTACTACATGGACGTTATATATAAGTCGGGCTCGCGATGCGACCAAGTTATCTCGGCATCTATATCATATATACAGATTTGCTTGAAGGAACATGACTGAGACCAGCAAGACCGTCTCCATCCCCGGCGTTGCATGGGACATCGCCGCAGACCTTTACTTCCCACCAAACTTCGACCCCAACGGGAAGCTAAAATATCCGGCTGTCATCTCGGCCCACCCAATCGGATCATGCAAAGAACAGACCGCTGGCAATATCTACGGCAAAGCCCTGGCCAAAGCAGGCTTTGTTGTGGTGGCCTTTGACGCCTCATTCCAGGGCGCCTCTGGCGGCACGCCGCGGCTCGTCGAAAATCCCGAATTCCGCGTCTCCGACTTCCGCTACGTGGTCGACTACATCCAAAAGTCGCTTCCGTACGTCGATTCCGAACGCATTGGGGTCCTGGGCATCTGTGGTGGCGGTGCCTACGCTCTTCATGCAGCCATGACCGATTACCGCCTCAAGTGCAGCATCGGGGTCACACCTGTCAACTTCGGGCGCCTCGCCCGCGAAGCCTTCGCTGAATTCAATCCAGCCGGCGCCCTTGAGAAGATGGCCGCACAACGCAAGGCTGAAGCACAAGGCGCCGACCGCTTCGTGGTCAACTACCTCCCCTTTGCGAGCACCGAGGAGGCCAAGGGTGCGGACATTGACATGCGTGAAGCCTTCGAGTACTATCGGACCGACCGTGGCAAGGCAGAGAATGGCTGCGTGAGCGGGCTGTTCTCCTTCAACAGCTCTGCGGTTGCCTGGGACGCCTTTTCGTTTGCTGAAAGGATAATGACGCGCCCGTTTATGGTTGTCGCAGGTGATAAGGTTGGTGCATTTGGGGCCTACCGCGATGCCAACGAGATCTACGCTAGAGCGGCCTCGCCGGAAAAGCGCCTTGTCATCCTACCGGGTGTCTCTCATTACATGCTCTACGACCAGCCCGAGGCTACCAAGCAGGCGCTCGACGAAATTGTCCCTTTCTTGAAGAAACATCTTGGGGAGGCTGCCTGAATCTGACCAAAGGATGTCACTCATTCTGGTATATCCCTTTAGGGGTTGATATCTTGTTGTAATTTCTTTAGGAACATTCATCATTAATGTCAGTCTCAACGTGAAGCCATCAGAGACATACAGTCTTATTCCACAATTCCGGTAGAAGTAACCGTACATTTGTAGAAAGCACCATCCACAGATGTGAGCTGAGCTCTTTTGTCAGATTGCTTAGTATTATTATGCTAAAATCAAGACTGTTGATGGAAAGCATAGGATTTCTTGTTACGCCTGCGCCCTAGCAAGAACCTCTACAGCGCAGGCACGCAGTACTCGTGACAACGTGGACAGATGAGCATCCCAAGTTCTAGGTGTATGTTGCCCGCTCGGAACGCCTCAAGGTCGCCTTTGGCATGAATTCCTTGCGCGTGACACACCACATCGCAGTATATACCGGGCTCAAGACACAGCTCTGGCTATAAAACTAATGTAAATGACGCTATGGCCGGGTCCCTATGATAATAAATGCCCAAGACCTCCGACACTCGGTGAGCGAGCCCACATATAGTTCCCGCAATATTCTCTTCCCCGAGCTGCATGTGCAGTGTCACCTGTATCGAGAGCCAATGATTTATGTCTAGAGGAATATAGCATACATGCAGGACCAGGTCCTGTATAGATGGGATACCTGATGTAGCAACCACGTCGACAACTAAGGACCAGGCCCTAATCTCTCCGATGTAGGTGTATCGCTATCTCCTACCACTCCCCTCAAAGTTATCGTCGCAATAGCTCTCCCAGCGCTGAGATGTCAGAATTGCCATACCCCGCGTCCAGCCCTTTCTCAACCAACGCTTGGATAGGCTTGAGCAATTCGGAAGACATTCCTTGTGATTCTGTAACCTCGCAGATGTTTTTTAGAGCGTCAACTTGGATCCGCAAGTTGCTGCCAAGGGGCTCATAATTGCCGTTGTCGATTTGCCTTGCCAACGCTCGCAGGTAGTCCATCATGGACGTGATAAATTTGACATACATATCCATGAACCCTGCAGCAGTTTTGTCTTGTTGGGAAGAAACAAGAACGGTGGCGTGAAGGAAGCCTGAAAACACTCCATACACGCCACTCAACAACGCCGAGTCATGCAACGAGGCTGACCCAGGATCGGACCCGATGTATTTGTCCTCCCCAAGAATCGAAAGGTGTGCTCGACTACTGTCATATGCTCCTTCGGGTCCGCTGTAGATGATGAAGCCTTGATCTGTCCCTATCTGAGCAGGGACGGCCATGAGTGCGGCGTGGAGATATTGCGCACCGTGGCCCTGGACAAATTCCGAGAGGCTACGGGCTTCCTGCAGCGTTCCATTGGTACCGTTGATGACGATCTTGCCCTTGAGACGAGTGGCATCTTGACGGAGGAGTTCTTCAACGATACTGTTATTGAGAACACAGAAAATAATAATATCGCTAGAATCGTAGGCAGCGCTGACGGAGCTCGAGAGTTGTGCGCCTTTGTCAATGAGCGGAGCTGCCCTGGCAGCGGTGCGATTCCAAATAGTGGTCGGGTATCGGTTTTCCAAGAAGGCGGCAGCAAGGGCAGTTCCCATGGCGCCGAGGCCAATGACAGTCACCTTAGTGGACATTTTGGATGCGAAGAACACGTTTAGCAGTTCGAACGTACGCGAGGCAAGAAGACCTGAGATATATAGCAATAATAAAAGCTGTTGAACAGGGCAGACACAAGACAGTAAGTCTTAGTAGTAAGTACACGTTTTAAACTACGTGGGCGGCGACAGCATTTATGAAATACGTTAATAATCAATCGGAAACTTCTCTCAGTCTATCCACTAACCCCGGAGACATTTTAAAATTATTGCTCCGAACGAGAGAGTACTACTAAATTTTCCATGGCCAGAAGACTTGGACGGGTACAGCGTGGTGGGTTCGGTATACTCGGCTATTAGATGTAGCTCCTTCTTCCTAGCTCTACTGCCAAGGAACCTCACTACAGTAATGCAACTTGCCTAGCCGCAGATTATTCATAGCAGGGCTTGGCGGTCCGAAACTGATCGGGACCCGACTACGATTCAAGGTACGAGGGGTGTCATGTTTTATGAGACCGCTTAGTGATATTCGGCATGGCATGGAGAGGGCGGAAAGGTAGAGAGGCCAGCTTCCGCCCTCATCAGGCATCCTACGTCCCTTACTAATGGATCTGAGAAAATGCAGTGGTAGCGTGTATAGAGAAGTGCCTGGCTGAACGCAGAGGAGGAAAGCGGCAACTAGGAAAGGAAACAAGGAACAGGCTCGCCCAAGATTAGTTAAAGACAATTATGTGGCAACCAGAGAAGAACGCCACGTCCTTTGCAGCTGGTGGGGAGGTCTAAATTATTCGATACGAGACCGCAAACAAGACATTTAGTGACCATATGATTTCCTCCAATACTAAGCGAAGACATCTCATATAGCCTAAAAACAGCCGATGAGGCTCGTTAATTCAGTGGATTTGGCCTCTTACCCAGTCAGAGCCACTTGCACTCAACAAGGTCTTCCCGAACTTCAAACCCTTATAAAATTCACAAACAATAAGAGTGCCGGGAAGTTATTCACCCCACCCGATCTCTTTAGTCAAGATATGCTCTGTATATTACACCAATCAGCCCAAAATTAACCCAGTCTATTCGATGGCTTCTGAGGTCACACTTTCACTTCGTCGTTGGTGGATCTGCTGTCGTGTGGTCCCGATGGCGGCGTGCTTGATGCAAATTGACACTGGTGAACTGACTTCTCATTCGCACAAGCCAGTAAGGAAGCAAACCTATACCTACCAGTGCGGACTCCGTAGGCCTCAGGGTACTCTGTTGCGCTATGCATAACACCTGGGATCTCGTTAGAGGTGACTGTGGACGGAATGGTAGAGCACAAACCCAATTATTCCAGGTTACGACATTACCCTCCTCGACTGACGGGATATCATTATACTCCCGACTAATGATTTGATCAACAATGCTGTTCGGCCAAGTTTGGATCTGCCGGCATTTTCAATAACACACTCTTCCGCGCCGGGTGTAGACTTGAGGTATAACTCTAGCACAGCCTCCGCATGAACTTGAAATCTTTTCTGTCCGGTCACTGAATTTACCCAAAACATTGGATGCATATAAACCTTGTCCACTAACTAGGCTGGGAGCTTATTTAAATCCAGCTTCTCATTGGAGACCAGGCCTACTCTCTTGACCCGACCTTGGAAGTTGGATCATGCTTCTGAAGGATGATCCCGATCTGAGAGCTGGAGTTTGTTTTCTTTGTTATCGACAATTCGATGGGCCTTAGCCCGGAAACGGGCTGGGCGTCTGACTTAGGATATATCTCTATCTGGATGCTCAAAATAGGCGTTAAATTAGTTCGTATGAGGGGGTTCAAATCAATTTTAGCACTTTGTATAGCTCGCACTTCATGAGTGCAAGCACATAGGTCATTAAACCTTGTTTATTTTTGGCCTAGCATTGGTTAGCTTTGCTGGTTTACCGATGATTTCCTCGCCGCGACTCGGGATATGGGTGCCCTGATTAAAGTCCCCTGAAGGATTGGCCAAAGTGGATTCATTAGAGAACCCACTTCAGCGAGTACTTCTTGTGCTGACCTCCAACATAAGTACTCTGCCCGCAGCTACTGGATTTGGTAAAGCTACACCTACACTGCACAGTTTGCAATTACCACACCAAGCCCATCGAAAAAAAAAAAAAAAAAAAAAAAAAAAAATATTCAGAGCTATCGCATCCAGTATTAATGACCTGAGCCTCTGAAGAAGTCAAGGACAGATTAAGATGAGGCAAACGTAGACTTCAGTAAGCGTAGCGGTCTGTACAATTCCATGCGCCGTGCTAAGCCACTACAGTCAAGCAGGCCCGAACGCAGCACAGGCTGCATTTAGTAACTGCCATGACGGCGTTGGCTAGCTTCAAGACCGAATGCCGAACGCCGATCCCCTTCGGGGATTTTCGGCTTTCAGTGATTTGGCAAACTGTTGATCATGACCCAAAATTAGGGTCTAACTGTCAATCCCCGCATGATGGAGTTGAGTACCCGCAATTACCCCTCTTGTATAGGGAATTGTACATGGGCTTTCATAGTCCAAATGCGTTCATAGTTGCCTCTCTCCTTTCCATTATTTATAAAATACTGATTACACGCCACTTCAATTTCTGCTTTAGACTTCACATCTCCATTAATCTCCACGATAAAGACTTGCACAAGCTTTCAACTTCTAAGCAGCGTATATTCACGATGTCAGGTGGCCCTGCTAATGGCGTGATACTAATTCGTCCCCTGGAGGGAAAGAAGTCCGAGGTACAAGTTGGGCCAGGGGTAGTTGAACTGTATTTAGTTTTGCCCATTGCTGATGTCTGGGAACCCTCTATTACAGGTTGATACTTTCTTGACAAAGAACCTCAAAGACATTCGGGACAACGTTGCGGGAGTCCTCATTGCCTACCACTTTTGGGCGAGCGAAAAGAGTTCGTTTGTGGTTGTTGAAAGGTAGGTCAAAAATGGTACCACCCTTTGTTTAGGTCGGGTCCTCTGCAGCTAAACATCATTTTGTTTCCACAAAGTTTTGACACTGTCGAATCCATGTTCAATTATGGAAATAGCAGTTATCACGAAGGATTGGTAGGGCAGATCATGGACTTGGTGCAGAAGCCGCTTGAGGCATTTAGTGACCAGGATGCGAGTGAGGGTATGCAGGAATTCCGTAACAGTGAGCAGTCGGAACATATCAATGTCTAGCAGAGGCCCTGGTTGGTTCTGCAACGTGTATTTAGTAAAGTTGTAGACTAGCACTAGCTCGGACATTCACTCTTGTAAATACACATATCATAAGCCATGAGCTAAAGCTCCGACGATCTATGCCTTGAAACTAGTATACGGTATCTAAATGGGTAGTAGTCGCACACCGTAGACCAGTGCTGGAATATGAATTGTTATACGGCCTATACTACTGAGTACATTGATGCTGTCGGGGTTCAGGTGGCTGAATGTCAACCTTCCTCAAGAGCAGTCTCCCTCAACCCGGTTTCTGAATCCAGACAGAATCTAGCTCATGTTATCGGTATACAGATACAGGCTTGGGCAGAATGTGGTCGGCAGGGCTAGAATTTTGTTGTCTCCAGCCACGTTACCTGGGGATAGCGGACATAATCATGGATATCCTGGGGTTGTTAGCCACAGTTAAGGCAGGATTATCCCTTCACTGGGCTCGTCATATAGTTGGAAATCGTCGAAGACCAAGATGGGCGGATTCCCTCCTTTTCCAGCGGGCGAATTCGTGATATATGGATCTGTAACTCCTTAAGTCCCCTTCTATCTGATTTCCTATTTATCTAACTTCCTTCAGTTTACCGTCCACATACTGCAAGCAGAGCATGCGGCCCTAAAGACCGAGGAAATCACGAATTTAGCAGTATTAGAGAAAGGCACTTTACACTCTTGCATCTCCGCTGACACCATTGAGGGAAAGCAATTCCATCTATTGGAGAGATACGAGTCCGAGCCTGCATTCTAACACCACATGAATCAAACGTTGGCGAAGGAACTGTTTACCGCCGCCATTTTATCAGATGACAGTACTTTGCTACCTTCCATGCTCCAGTCGATGTCAGCCTAGAATACCTACAATCCTTAGTATATATCGTAGTATAAAGGCAAAAGTCCCCCGCTTGACCAGCCAGATAGGCTTGCTAGTAGCCCAGAAGTCACTGATAGCGAAGCCTTAAGTGCCAGATTTTTTTTCACTTTACGTGCGCTAAGCAGCATATCTAGATCAACATCGACAACAGCGTTAGGATAATTGAGCCAGGTTGCGAGGAGTAATTCGTCTCAAACGATGTGCTCATTCTCCAATCTTCCTACCGATATCATTTCTATTATGCTAGTCATGTAAAACCCCACTGACCTGCACGCCCACGCTCCAGGGGCCCTTATTCGAATGCCAAACTGCATAATCCCGGTCGTACGCAATATCTGCGTCCGTCGTGTTGTGAAGGTCCATATTGAACTCTCGGGCGAAGCGGGCAATAACCATGTAGAGCTCAGCATACGCAAGACTATACACAACAGTCAGTTAATGTCTTCTGCTACTCTAATATGGAATAGAGCGGATGAAAAATACTTAATCCCAAGACAATTCCGCGATCCTTTGGCAAAGTTCGTCAAGTACTTCGGAAGATGGATCCCCCGCTCAGCAGCGACAATCCACCGATCAGGATCGAATTTCATCGGGTTTGGGAAAATCTCCGGATTCATATGCACAAACCAACTGCAGGTAATCAATGGTGTCCCGGCAGGAAGCTCAATCCCGTTACAGATCAACGTTTCCTGCGTCGCGATACGTGGCATACGCCAGGATCCTCCAATGGCGAGACGGAGAGTCTCATTCACCACGGCAGTCAAGTAAGGCAATTTTTCGAGGTCACCCCACCGTGGCTGGCTATTGTGGTGAGGCATAGCGGTGTTCCTTAGCTCCTCACGGAGCCTGAGCAAGATAGATGGGTTTCGGATGAGGTGGTAAGCACCTAGCGTGAGGGTGTTGGCTGTTGTTTCTGCTCCGGCGCCAAGCACGATCATGCCTTCTTCGGTGAGGCGATCAACGGTTCGTTCCTGGGGCGGGAGAGCTGGGTCAACTAGGGCGTTAAAGATGCTTTGTTTCTTATCACTAGCGTTTCCCTTGGCTTGCGCGTCAAGGGCTTCAATTGCTTGCTGGCGGACCATGGATCGAAAGTAGGCGAGAACCTTAGATTTCGGGTTCAGGAGGGAGGCAATGTAGGGGGGAAGCTGATTCATAAGTTGGCCCCAGAAGGGGAAGAAGTAAAGGATGTGGATACCATTGAAGAGCGTATTAAAAGCCTCTTTGAGGTCGTTCTCCGGGTAGCGCTCCTCGAGATATCCGAGGCTGCTTCCGTAGCAGTAGTGACTAACCGTGGAGGGGTTAACTAACTACGCTTGGGATTTCTCGTGGTAGAAATTACAGCACGTACCTGATGACATCTGCTGTTAAAGCGGCAAAGGCATACTCAAGTTTCACCACTGTGCCGGCACTGTTCGCTTCTTTGAACCGTTGGGCTAATTTGTCGGTCTTTTCCTGGAGGATAGGTTCAAGATTCATGACTGACTGCTTCGAAAAGAAGTTGTTTAGAATCTTTCGGCGCATGCGATGATGGTCGTGAGGCACTGTCGAGATGACAGAAAGCGACATCCCAAGGCGTGGGGGAAAAGTAGGGTCTTTGTCTCTTTTTCTATTACCCCCAGCATAAATTTCGTCGTAGAAATCAGGATCAAGTATATGAACTTGACGTGGGTTGATTCGGACCACAGGGCCTGCTCGATGTTAGCATAGTTCTCAATGATATTGGTATCGGCTGAGGCAGCATCTGACCATATTTCTCATGCATCCGTTTCAGTTCCCAACAGTACATGCCGCCGAGGATGACATCATAGTAAAACTCCACGATATGTGAAGCAGCGGCCAGTTTGGGGCCGGGAACTTTGCTAAGCGGGTGGAAATAAAGACGATAGATTGTTCTGAGAGTCAGGAAGACAAAGAAGGAGGAGCCACCGATCACGGCTAGATTCCATAACTTCCCGTGCTCTGGTAACATCTTCCCAATACACATTATCAAGGGCGATGGTTTACCTCTGGGATGATCGCTAAAACTAGTTGTGTTTTCTGTTTTCTAACGCTGACCAGAGTATAGAACACTATTTTATATCCCTGTACATTGTTGATCGCTGTACCATGGTCTCGGTGAATCTCAAAAGGCAGTCGGCTTTTCAGCTGCTAAAGTGGCATCTTGTGAGGTTGGGATATGCATGGGATCGCTGTACCCCGCATGTTAGTCGGAGACATATGGAGAGGGAGAGTCTGGGGAGGCCCACTTCTCTTATTTAGTGGATTCGTCCTATTACCAAGCGGAGACACTAGACCCCAATCAACTTCCGAAAACTCCGATATTGATGCAGGTCAGTCTGGTTGGTCTATCCAATGAGCATCATTTATCCAAGGCATCATCGATCCGCACTTCGGCATTTCTGCCCCAGAGCATAGCGATTCGGCATAATGAGCGAATCAGGCCTTGTTCCGTTCATAGGCCGACTC
Organism: Aspergillus baeticus; assembly: GCA_027569055.1. NCBI lineage: Eukaryota > Fungi > Ascomycota > Eurotiomycetes > Eurotiales > Aspergillaceae > Aspergillus > Aspergillus baeticus. The sequence goes on from JAPDEI010000021.1 coordinate 68,001, forward strand.
TCTAATGTGGCGCATCGGCTCCACCATCAGCACTGGACGGTCGATGCCTACATTACAACGTACAGCCAGCGGAATACCCTACTCGAAGGCAGTTCCACTCCACTCCTTGTTTGATCATGTACAGTATCTAATACCCTACCATCACCCAGGTCTGCTACCGGATGTCCCTCAAGCGCTTGGAGCGAGAGGAAATTAGATCAGGTCGGGATGACTTGCAGGGCTCTCCATTAAAACAATCCTAAAGATATTATGATGTGCTGGGATGTATAGTAATTGTGTTGGTAGCTGGGAGCAAGCTCCTGGTATTCCGCAACGCAATATGTATCTTATCCTTGATTACAAACTAGCTGCTCAATCAATTCCTAGCTTGGACGAGAAAACAGCACAAAACTAAAGCCAAACTCGACCGCCTCGTAGCCTAACCCGGGCAAGACCAGGGAAATAGACGCCCTAGTCAACAGTGGACCTGGATAGATAATTACTCCAAGACACTTAAAGATGCGGTATGTCTTAGAAAAAATGAGGGAGGATGTCGCCGAGTCCGATGTTAACGTTGGCGTACATCTTCGCGGAAAAGACGTCCATCAAGCCAATGACACCCATCACACCATCCACATGGGTTTGGTTCACAGCCCAGGCAATAGCCGCCTCTTTGTCAACGTATCTAAGGATTGTGGTCAGTCAACAGCAAGTACCTTGCAGAAGAAGGAAAATAATACTTACTGCTCAATTGTGACTATGATATCATTTCCGCTTGGGTAGGCCCACAGGGCAGTTTGCCCAGGAGGATTCATAGCTCTAAACGCTGCTGTTTGCTTATCAAAGGCCTCAGTAGCCTAGTTGATCAACCATCAGGACCTCGATTTGACGCAGTTTATGCAACCTTCTTACCTGCTTCATTTTGCCAGGCTTGGCTCTCATTGTGACAGCAAAGTTCACAGCGTGATTAGGGTTGAAGTCTTCTGCGACTGCCACAGAGACAGCCGCAAGACCCAGGAGAGTACCGGTGAGCTTCATTCTGTGATATATGAAAAACTTCGCGGACTGAGAAGTTCGTGAGACTGGGTGTGATTGATTTTCTTGGGTCTCCAGAGGCCTAGATAGAATATTTATACCAGATTTTTGAGATGGCCGATTTAATCAGGTCTTCTAAGATACTAGCTTCAGCTTTCCAGGTTGGGCTGCCAGAGGACTTGATTTTGAGATACCGAATATTTGGGATATATTCGAAATTATGAACCTTGGCTATATGGAATTTTGGCCCATACCCCGTGGCTCCCCGTACGCGCAAAATAAAGTTCCGGCAAACATGGGGATACGAGGCCCAAATGTAGGCCCCTGCTATCCCCAGCCCTGTCAGTACAGCTCTTGTAGTTCGGACCCGCTTGGTGGTTCTGGGCAATGGCTTCTCCAGCGTAATGCAGAAAAACATTCTCTCCTCTAATATTATGGCGTATGCATTGCGATATCCAGGTTTATTACTCCAAGAGCATCACTGGGAAGAAGCACAGGTAAAATCAACCACCGGGCGCAACAGCATACATTCGCCGAGACCCGGAATGCCATCGACACCCTATCGCGAATTGCGTCAGCCCTCTAGCAAGGTTCTAACATGGTGGGCCTCCTACAGGGACAATGTGCCTTTTTCCTCGTTGGGGTCGAGTATCAACCGCTTTCGGTGCTCATCACTACCCGGTAGGGGAATCCGTCCACTACGGAGATGAGTACTGTACGATGACTGCTGCAGCGAATTCGGAGCCGTTGGCCGCTTTCTGGTAAGTCCTCTTTTCGCCCCCTTGATAACAGAATAGGCGCATGAAGCATTCATCTAATAGCAGGTAAAGGTACCCACGAGCGCATTTTAGATGCAAAACAGACCCTGCTGACCGCGAAGATAATATGACTACAGTTATACTACCTTACGCGGAAGGAACTAGAATAAAGGTTTTGGGTAGTGGGCATGTGAGCTATCTCTGGAAGGGTACCAATGCCTTTGTGTCGCTGCTTGGTGTTGTGGGGCCTCGCAGCTCTTTTGACTCGATATTTATGGGGCCTGTCGGGCTTGTTGATGAGGGTATTTGGTGGGGGAAGAGCTAGCAATGTTCTTGAAATAAGGCTTCTTCTGGGCTCATTCAAACACGTCCAATATCACTGGCTATCAAGAATCAACCGACGATATCCAAATCCAGTGATATAAAAATTGGCGCAATCGATGCATAGTCAGAATGCAGACCTTCACTATTTCGTAAAAATATATTAGTCCAGTACTGACCGACCTCTAACTACCAGTCCTTTCCACCTGCTGAGATCTTATAACGCTATTTTATATATTGAAAGATGCCTTGTACCAATCCAGCCACAAACGAATATGCTTGGTTTGGTAAAATAAGAGCAATTAAATTGCAAGATGTTTAGCCCATGTAACGCAAATTCACACTGAGGCTACCCGCTCTTTGCAGCGCTACTTCTGAACTCATGGAGGTCTTTGATCACAGACCGTGGACGGCCATCATACTTCTTCACCCTCATCCACGCCTCGAGGCTCGGGATCCGCGAGGGATGAATCCGATCCAGCAACCCCATATCACGAGTTGCCCCGTAGCCCTCGCTCCAGTAGCGCCACCAGGCCGAGAAATTCTCCCGCCAAGTCATGAACGACTCGTCGCGGGCCTGTGCATCGGGCTTGATCGTCCAGTTCGCATAAGCCCCTGGATACGGCTCTGCCTTGGGAAGATACTCCTCTAGCGGGATGTGCTTGTGGATCCCAGTCTTGCCGGTTACCCTAGTAAACGTCGCTGCGATCTCGGCGAAGCTCACTTGGTCCGTCGCGACTTCAAGGTTGAGGCCCGCTGACTCCGAAGGGTTGTCTAATATCCACAGGCTGTAGACACCGACGTCGTCGAGGGCGATGAGCGGGATCTTTCCGTCTCCTGCGCAGGCTTGACTTAACAGTGCACACATTGTAGTAGATGGAATCACACGGGGAGGGGACTGTTAACTTACCAGCGGGATTCTCCCACACAAATGACCCATCGTCCTGCTCCTTCGGCACAAACATCCCATCAAACAGCATATCCATATACGGCCCCGTGGCGAGCACTGAAGTCTTCATGGCAGTTGTGTCAGCAGACTCCGCACGGCTCAGGCCCAGGATCAGGTCCGCCACACGACCCTTGCCATCGTTATGTCCACAGTGATACTGCTCATCCCAGCCAGCCTTGCGCAGCCCGTAGTCGATGGTCGCGAAGACGTAATGTTTGACGCCATGGTGCCGGGCGATCTCGTACGCGCGGATCCCGTAGAAGAGCTCGTTTTTTTCGCCTAGCGTGAACCCGTCCAGGTTTATCCATGCGCCGTAGACGCCTGCGAACGCGGCGTGCAGGTCCCGTTGGTTATCCTGGGAGCCTTGGAGGAGAGATACGTTTGGCAGGGCAGCGAGCTTCTTTGCGTGATCTGAATTCGGGTTCCGGGTTAGGACTCGGACGCTGTAGCGACCGCTTCCGGAGAGTGCTATATATATGAGTTTGTTGTTGCTGGAATGAGTCTCCTTGGATTTCCCCAACTTGGGAATGGACATACCTTGGACGACAGGGCTGCCTTGGGCGCCTGTCCCTCCAATGACAAGGATCAACCTCTGATCCGCCATGTTGGAAATGAAGAATGTCGCTTTTTGAAAAATGGTATAGGTCAGCGACCGGGTAGCTTCACTTGGTCTAGAGGAATCATAATTCAAATATATGAATCTCGAGCGTGGTATATATGGGTCAATTTGCAGGAGTTCGGAGGAATTATAAATTTGCCCGAGATACCTGATGTGGACGGGTCGGTTTGTAAGACGATTATTCTACGTTGCCCGACCACACGACACGCCAAAGGGGACGCTTTGACCATTGAAGACTCACATCTACGTCACTTGTGCAAACAGGGCTTTTATTCAAAATACTGGTATTATTAATAATACAGCCTAGATTATTTGGTAGGGACATCATATACTCATGCACTTGTTCGGATCCGACACTTGCGGGGGTTTGCGGGCTTCTGTGGGCTTCGCGGTCTTTGCGCAGACTTGCGGGCATTTTGGCGCGCTACGCAAGACTCGCCAGGATAGAAGATGTATGCACGCAGATATGAAGCTCCTGCACCAAGGGCCTATGACCTTGATACCCTTTATAAAATGGGGCCTGCTCTCCGACAGAATATCTGATCCACAGCAGTTATGTCTTTTGCGCCTTCAACAATCATCTACTTGTAAACCAACCCTAAACACTCGTTCCCCACCCACCATGTCCAAGCTAATAGTAGTCACCAGCGCCACCGGCATTCAAGGCACAGACGTAATCAACGCCGTGTCATCCAATGACAAGCCCGACTGGCGAATCCGCGGTCTAACCCGCAACCCCAGCAGCGCCAAAGCCTCCGCATTCGCCGCGCGCGGGATCGAGATGGTCTCTGCCGATCTAGACGACGAAGAGAGCCTCGCGCGCACATTCACCGGCGCACATGCCACCTTTGCTGTGACCGACTTCTATGAGCCCTTTGCGACCGGCGCCGGGGCTGAAAAGGCTACGCAGATCGAGTACACCCGTGGCGTGAACGCGGTGCGTGCGGCGGCGCGGACGGCCACGTTGAAGGTCTACTTTTGGAGTACGTTGCCGGCGGCGCGGGAGCTGACGCGCGGGGAAGTCAGCGTGCCGCATTTTGATGCTAAGGGGACGATTGATGCGTATATAAAGCGGGACTCGGTGTGGAATGCGAAGATGGTTTCCCTCTTGACGTGGTTCTATACGTCAAATTTTGGGTATTCGCCTTTTACGCCGGTTTATTCGGTATAGATTCCATTTTCTTGTCTCTATTGGTACATGCTTGTTTCCGTCAATCAGCATTTGTGAAAATTCTTAGAAAACCCGCGCAACAATATGTCTTCCCTTTACCCGCTAGAGCCTCGTCGTATCTCCCGTCCCTGGGCTCGGTGGATGACATTGGCATTACCGTCAGTGGGCTTCTCTAGTACCCATACCCGAAGACCGCAAGCGGGCTGCGAGTAGGCCGATACGTCCACGTGACGACGGGTAAGTACAAGATCCAAGAATACTTCTCGATATGGGCGGAGATTGCGGGCAAGGGGAAGCTGCGGGTTCTCTCAGTTCCCTTTGAGCAATTCGAAGCCCTGCTTGGTATGTGGGGAACGGAGCTGGGGCTTATGGTCAAGTTCTGGGAGGTTGCGGGTGCTCCGAAGATGTGGGAGACTGTCGGGGATGGTGATGTTATGGTGGATTTGCGGGACCTTGAGGGTAGAAAGGGGCGCTTGGTTAGTGCTGAGGATTTCTGGAGACAGGAGGATTAGAGTCAGTTTTAAGGTTCGCTTTTCTTGAATTAAACATCCTAGTGTTATATACATGTGACAATTTATCATAGCACAAGATAAAATTAATATAGATACCGTTAGTTACTAAATTAGACCACTTTTATCACCTTGTATTATTGTTCATTAGGCCCCTCGGTGTACGAATTGGAGTACTCGACCCGCTCGTCGTACTCAGACTCATCCAACCGCCGCAAGAACCCCCCTTCAATCAGGCCGAGGACATTCGTCGGCGCCACAAACTGCGTGCCCATACCGGGCTGCTCAAACCATGGTGCAATGGGCCCTAGTCCAACAACAAACTCCTTGGTGACCTGGTACACGTGATAGTTGAACGGGTAGTTGCCGTCGTATGTGATCAGGTTGCTCGGCGGCAGCGAGCGCTCGATATAGGGCGCACCTAGTGCGGCCAGGAATGTGCCGTACTCGGAGCCGAAGCGGTCGAGCTTCTGGCCGACTGGCAGAGTGACGTTGCCGATGATGGCGACTTCGTCGTCGTCGACCACGAACCCGTTCTCAGGCGGGTAGACGTATGTTCCGTCTGGCCCGGCGCTTGTGGCCCATTTCTCAAGAAACTCCGCCGGGCACAGGGAACCGAAACGCGCGTATGTGCGCAGACCGTTGCGGAGGGGGAACTTGAGTGGGTACCGCACGGGCCCTAGGCGCGAGTCGCCGCAGACGTAGCTGGCATTGCTGAAGGTGATCCCTGCGCAGGGATCGGGGAGGCAGCGAGCTAGGAAGAGGTCCTGTTTGAGGGAGAAGTCAGTCACCACTTAATGGAACCAGAACGGCTACATTCAGTTACCTCTTGGAAAGTCGGCGCTGGTGCAGCGAAAACAGCTGCGGGCGTCAGGGCGCTCAACGCGACAACGATCTTGTGGAAATGCATGTTGCGAGTATGGAGGTGGGGATCAGCTGCTCAGATAAGAGGCAGCCTCTCGCGCAGGGACGAGCCCTCTTATACCATTCATATCTGCAGGTTTGAGACACTAATTTGCCCAGGATCAGGCTAATGGAAGGCATTTTGGTCGTGCACAGACGCATTCTGCATGGGATGGGTCCTTGTTTGTCTGATCATTCTTGGCACCACCATGCAGGTTCGGAAGCACCGTCGCGCTGGTCTTTTCGAGTGCATCGCCTTCAGCTTGTGGCTCACCCCTGTCAACTCAGCCGCGGCTGCTCGTACATATGTATGGGATCTGACGATAGAGAAAGCCAAGATTCCACATCCCAAGGTGGAAGAAGTAACAGAAGCCAAGTGTTCCATCCCCCTGATTCAACAACCTAAAGGTTCGAATTCTGCAAACAGGGTGATCGGCAGATCGAGATCTCGCCCACGGCAGGGGAGGTTCGGACCGGCGCCATGATCACCACCCAGACTGCCCTGAACCAGAAGGAGATTTTCGCGCCGTGTCTGCCTGCAGATCTTGGCGCTCGCCCATTGGTGACAATATCCTAGCAAACACTGCATCTTCAGCTGGCTGAAAGGCAGCCACGCCCAGGAGTGTCGAATGATCTGGCATTGCAGCCGAGGGTTGCTTTTTCTGCTCCAGATTATTTTCAATAATCTGCGCTCGCTTACCAGAGTTGCAGGACATTCTCCAATTTTGTCACACTAGAGCTCTGCAGGCAAATCTAGCCGAACAGCACCATCTGAGTTAACAAAAGCCGATAGTGGTGACTAGCACTAGAATTTGTCAACTATGTGAGCTTTCATAACCCAAATTGTCTGTCAGCACGATGAATCTTGAATTCCTTCAAGCGAGAAACAAAGCTTTTCAGACGCGCCGTGTGGAATTGAAGTTGGAATACGAGCTCGCGTCGTTCCAACCAAGTCGCGGCCAAACCGACTTGACCCCACTTAAGCTGAATCATGCGGCCCACGCTCTGGCTGGATTTGATCCAGTATACAAATGTTGTTATCGCTCGCTGTTGTCTGAATGGTCCACTGTGCTAGATTGGACGTTGCTTGAGAGGTTGATATTCAAGGTTCCCAACAAGATGTGCAAATATACACCCTGTACTTTGTTACGTTCTTCTGATGCAACAAGCCAGAGTGAAGTGCCTGGTTGTGACAGATGATCTATCCATAAAATTTCCCTCTCCGTTTGAGGGAAAAGGACATCGCGTCGATGGGCTCGGCGTGCTCGAGACTATCAATAAACATAGACGAGGGATGTATAGGCGGCGAACAGGCTGACAGGACTGAGACCAAGAACTGTGATGGTGTCCCCCGCATCGCACCTCGAGTACGTGCGTATTATACTTTCTAGGGCGAAATCATCGGAGAGAAAATGTTATGGATTCGTTTCGCCAGCCGCTGTTCGTGGCGAGAATAGGGTGGAGGCATTTCCCGACGCACGGGAGACAATGTATTCCGGCACCTTGAGAGAGTATCAACCTAGGCAGGTACGTCCAGTATCCACTTGTTGAGCTGTTGAAGAAGGTACCTAGTACGAGCCCTGCCATAGTAAAAGCTTGCCATACCATTCCCTAGGCCGATTCGAGCCTCCAGAATTCGCCTCACACTCGGCGGGTGCCATGTTTAGGGGGTCCTTGAGTCTCAGGATTGAAAACGACAATGTAATTTCCGAACGTAAGGGACCCAACTCCAGATCGATAACTCCTAGACCCCCTTGCCCATGGTCCAGGGCGGATTAGAGGTACCATAAGTATTGTAGTACGCGTGCAGTTTGTGTTGCAGGTAGCAACTGCGGTCATGCCGATATCAACATTTCGTCAGGATAGCAGGGTGGGCAGGTATCGAACAGTGATTATTAGAAAGCCGGGGAAGAGTGTCTTGTTGGGTCACTGTGTTCCTTCCTTTCCATTCAGACAGGGTTTCATACCACGTCGTGGCTCGGGCAACATGCGCATCAGGTTTCTTGCTGCTCGATGAGGTTATTGGCGTCAATCAATCCACTTTTACTTGTTGCGCCGCGGCAGATACATTGATCACACCACCCGCAGGTACTAGGATAGTTTATTACTCCTAAGATATGCGGAAAATGAGGGACAAGCAAGGGTCGCATTGGCTGGGCATGACTTGGGGAGATTCTGACAAGGACCAGGAAGCGCAATTAGCGCACCGTCTCAGACTAAAGAGCCGAAAGATACTGAATTCCGTAGAGCCAATATCTTGCACCCGAGTATAGAAACAGTATCCCATTTCGCGACATCACATGAGACAGTGGAGCAGTGACACCATGTCAAGGTGCAAAATCCAGCATCAGCAGTTCTTCTAGACCGTACCACTCTGGAGTTAACGGGGTAATATAAATCCCGAGCAGGGGCTGACCTCCCCGCAGGTTGCTTATGCGCCCACAAGGAGAATCGAATGTGATAGGCGGTCCAGGAAGTGGACTGAATGCTTATTTCCAGCCTTGGTTGTAACGGGTGCCACCATACACATGGCTGGAGATAAGCTTCGAAGCTCCTTGCATACAAATTGATATGGCATGACGCAATGCGGATTCGCAAAGTCAGCGTGGACCTACTATCTTTTCCTATACAAGAACGAGTTCCTGGACTGGTGCGGAGGCAATTTTTCAATCTAATAGGAATGGTCCATAGGAATAGATCATCATCCCTCAATCGACTCCGTGGCGAAGAGGATACAAGCACCCAAAGATCCGACGGAGTTAAGGGCAAAAGATGATCAGAATAATGTACCGAGGTGAGGACTTGGAACAGTATGGCTTAGTGCCATCCATCATCCTGCCTGGTCGTGGCAACATATGCAGCTATCCAGTATTGCCACGAATATAGTGAACCAGGGATGGTGGATAAGCCTGGTGCATTAGCGCACGAGCCACCATAAGCAGTTTAAGCAGCGATCGGCCAATGGGACGGGGTTCTCGGCACATCTTCTTCAGGAGTGACTGCCGTCCGCCGATCTAACCCCGAGCTTCCGACCCACATTTTCTCTTCGAGATGGCAGAACACAACTTGATGACGACAGAGAATCGATGACGCCGATTTGTAAGCTCCAGCCATTTGCCTCGGGGAGTGCCCCCTCATTCTGCTGGTACCGAATAACCGGGCAGGATCCCAGAACACTCAGTGAACGATGATCAGTGAACACTGAGCGATGCCTACCATGAAGGAAGCTATCGTGCACAAGGGCGTCACCGTCGAGGTTGTCGACAGTCCCATCCCGACTCCCAATGCGGGTCAGGTCCTGATCAAAGTTATTGTAAGCGGGACGAATCCCAAAGATTGGTAGAGAGCTCCATCCGCGTTCACCGCCGAAGATAAGCTCAAGCATGCAGGCTAATAGCCCCTAAACAGGAAGCTCTCGGAATGGCTGGATAAGCCCGGAAACCAAGGCGACGACATTGCAGGCATCGTTGAAGCCGTCGGCGAGAATGTGACTGAGTTCAAGCCGGGAGACCGCGTCGCGGCGTTCCATGAGATGACCACGTCCGGCGGTAGCTTTGCCGAGTACGCCATTGCCTGGCAGCATACGACTTTCCATCTGCCAAAGCATACCTCGTTCGAGGGTAGGTTTTCTTAAATCCGCGCTTACGAGAATTAGTCTAGCGCTGACATGACATGACATGGAATCTAGAGGCCGCGACGCTTCCACTCGCGGCCATGACCTCGGTGGCCGTTCTCTACCACCACCTCGCACTTCCCGAGCCCTGGCGGCCAGCTACGGACAATATCCCACTTGTCATCTACGGCGGCGCGTCGGCTATCGGCGCATATGCGATCCAGCTCGCGCAGAAGAGCAATATCCACCCCATTATTGCCGTCGCCGGCCGAGGCGCTCCGTTCGTCGAGACACTTATCGACCGGTCCAAGGGTGATACTATCGTCGACTACCGTAAGGGCGACGAGGCGGTGATTGCTGGGATCAAGGAAGCTGTGGAAGCTTCTGGTGCGGATGCTAAGCTGCTTCACACATACGACTGCGTCAGTGAGGGCTCAAGCTATATCAACCTAAGCAAAGTCGTCGCGCCCGGAGGCAAGATTGTCGTCGTACTTCCAGGGATGGATTACCAGGGTCTCCCTGACCACGTCCAGCTGGTGAAGAACACCGTAGGCTGCGTTCATGGTGATCAGAAGGATCTCGGTTATGTGTACTTCAGATACCTTAGCAAGGGCCTCCTCGACGGATGGTTCAAGCCGCACCCGCACGAGGTCATCCCCGGTGGATTGAAGGGCGTAGAACAAGCGCTGAACAACCTCAAGAATGGCAAGGCCAGCGCAGTCAAGTATGTTATACGGGTTGCCGACACTCCTGGACTCAGCAAGTCCTCTTAATCAGACACAGTCATCTAGTTCTTAATCATTCACATTCATCACGTTCGAAGTAAACTCCCACCTCTACACAGATCACACCCCCAAACACCTCGCCCATACGCCATATACTCACCACTTCCTCAATTACTCACTCATTCATTCATTCATCATCATTTGTCCCTATCCTCCCTGTTCTCCTTATACTCCTCCTCGCTAACAGCCTCATGCCAAACCGTCTTCCCAATGCCCACAACAAAATGCGTCATCATACTCCCCTCATCAGCGCCATGCCAATGCGTCGTACCGGGCGGCGCCCAAACCGCATCCCCCGTTCTCAGCCGCCGCGGCACGCCACCCTTGTCGCAGATCCAGCCCGAGCCCGCGATCACCCGGATCACCTGCCCGCCCTCGTGTGTGTGCCAGTGTGTGCGTGCGCAAGGGGTGAAGGTTACGTTTGCGATTGCGGTCTCAGGGGTTATGGAAATTGGGTCGAGGTAGACGTCGCCGGTGAATGTGGCGGTCACTTTGGTGGTTGGCTGCTCTGGGGAGGAGGAGCCGCGGTAGATTTGGCTGGTGGGCATGTTGGGTGGTGAGGTGTTCTGTGAACTGGACTGGAATGGGTTAGTTGGGGGCTATAGGACGAGAGTGTGGAATTGAATTGGTCTGTGCTGCACACTTCCTACATACCGAGGTGAATAGATGAGCTTGTTCTTGTCTTGCTGATAAAGCACCTCGGCGACTTTCCAATAACGGAGTCAATTGGGTCCGGAGAGAGGATAGATAGATACGAGTAAGTAGAAATGGAGCCCTACGTAATGAAACAAGACAGTCCCGTCTAAATATATGTCTCATTCTTTTACCCCTCAGACTACGCTCTCTCGATCTTGCCGAATGTGCCTACAAGCTAATGCGGCCGTGCAGGGCTAGCAGGATAAGCAAGCTGCAGCTGCGCTAAACCCCGTCCTATACCTCGCAAGGTAAGCCAACTAGATAGAAGCAGTAATCGTCACGCCAGGCCTACGTTACTTGCAAGCTTCAACTTGCCGATGCCGAAGTCTGGGACGGGCTGCAGAAAAAATTTAGGTCCTTCTCTGCTTACACCTGGGTCCCTGAATCCACCACGGAGTTAATTCTGGGGTCCCAATTCGCAAACACGATTGGTCGAACCAGGGATTGTGAACGTTGTGCCGCTTCGATAAAATTCTCGAAATCTTCTGCGGGCCCCACTTGTGGCACTGAGAAGGGCGATCGATGGTTGAACCAGTGCCTGCTTGACAGGTGCGTGGTGATTAGCCGTGCTACATCAAGGTATAAAAGTCTTCGAGGGTGCAGCGTTGATCTGCGATTGTTTTCTAAGATCATTCTCTACCACATTCAAATCTCTATCAATCTATTCTCCTTATTTCTCACTATCACTACCGACATGGCCACCGACTACAAGTTTGAGGGCTGGCTCGGCCTCGACGCCAGCTCCGCCGACGGCAACATGCAGTGGCAGGAGTTCGAGCCCAAGCCCTGGGAGGAAACCGATGTCGACATCAAGATCTCACACTGCGGAATCTGCGGGTCGGATTTGCATACGCTGCGAAGTGGATGGGTATGTCTCTTGCTATACACTGCATTGAATCAGCAGCCTTCCTCCACCACCTCTGTTTGGACAATGCACTAACAACGTATCATCTATATAGGGCCCAACAATGTACCCATGCTGCGTCGGCCACGAAATCATCGGCACAGCCGTGCGCGTTGGCTCACAAGTCACACACATCAAAGTCGGCGACCGCGTCGGCGTCGGCGCGCAGAGCGAATCGTGCCTGTCGCGCAAGGGTGAATGCGAGGACTGCGCATCCAGCAACGAGCAATACTGCAAGAAGCATTTTGCCGGAACATACAACGGCGTCTTCATGAACGGCGGCAAATCCTACGGCGGCTACGCGACGTATAACCGCTCCCCCGCGCACTTCGCGTTCAAGATCCCCGATGGGCTGGACTCGGCTGCGGCTGCGCCCATGATGTGTGGTGGTGTCACGGTCTACAACCCGCTGCGCCACTATGGGGCTGGACCCGGGAAGAAGGTGGGCATTGTTGGTGTCGGTGGTCTCGGACACTTCGGTGTGATCTTTGCCAAGGCGCTCGGTGCTGATAAGGTGGTTGCCATCTCGCGCAAGGCGGATAAGCGTGAGGATGCGTTGAAGATGGGTGCGGACACCTATATCGCTACCGCGGAGGACCAGGACTGGGTTAAGGAGAATGCACGCTCGCTGGACCTGATCGTCTGCACCGTCTCTTCGTCCAAGATGCCCATAACCGACTACGTTTCGCTGCTTAAGCGGGACGGCACGTTCGTGCAGGTCGGTGTCCCCGAGGATGGAGCGCTGACGATCCCTGCGGCCGTTTTGGTTATGAACGGAGTCAAGCTGGGCGGATCTCTGATTGGATCGCCCGAGGTCATTCGCGAGATGCTGCAACTAGCTGCGGAGAAGAAGATCCAGCCGTGGATTGAGCAGAGGCCCATGAAGGAGGCAAACCAGGCGGTTGTGGATATGGAGAAGGGCGATGCACGGTATCGCTATGTGCTTGTCAACGAGCAGTAAATACGGAAGATGATGCGATGAGAGACGAGAGACGAACGCTGTAGAATAGATTATAGACATAAATTCAATAGACTCGCAATTTTTCTCCGGGATAACCAATTTTTATATCATGTATAGACGCCTCCGATGACTGTCTTGCTCTAGGCTCTTACTTCCGACACAGGTTCAAGTTGCTTCAGAACTTTATCGGAATACCTCTGCCAAACCTCGAGCCCATCGCTGGAGTTAAATTGAGCCGTGTCTAGGCAGGTTTTCACTACATCACTGTAACGCTGGCCCATGCAGTCGCTAAGCTCTTCCACCAAACGGAGCAGGATCTTGCTATGAAACTCATACATACTCGCCATCCCCAACGCCTCCCCTGCAGATGACCAGCGTCCGACCTCCACCAACATGATGCCGAGGCCGTAGATGTCAGCCGCGGCACTCCAGCGCGCTCGCCTGGAGGGGACGCTTTCTGTGTTTTGCAGGATCACTTGCCACGGGATATATAGATCCCTGTCTGCAATCAGACCAGAAACTGGTGAGGAAAATTGCGGGGCATTGTCCGGACGGGAGCTCGCACAACCAAAAATATATGGATGTTCAAAGTCGCCGAAGAAGAGCACATTGTGGCTATGGAGACCCTTATGGAGATAGCCGATGGCCATAAAGCTCGCGTAGAACTTCACTAAGCGCAGGGCGAGGTCGGCTCTAGCTTCCGTAGAGGGCATATCGGACGAGTTACGGCTGTGCAGGAGGGTGTTGAGCGAGACGGGAGGACCCGATTCTGGCCTGGGATTTTCATAGATCAGCTCAATTACGTCCGCGTTAGCACCATCGGGCGTCATCCATCCCAAACAATGGAGAACGCCGAAGTCAGCCGGTCCAGAGGTGATAGCGATGGTTTCTGCGGATGAACTCGCTGATGGCGCTTTCATGGACTGTAAAGAATGGACGAGCGCGTTTAAACGTAGGGCAGACAGCATGGCAGAATCCGAAGATTTGAAGGCATATCTTTGTTCAAGGATGACGCTGCACTTGTGTAGCTGGCCGCTTACTGGGTCGACTTTATAGCGGAAAGCCGAGCTATATATATCAAAGCATCCACCGATACGCCTCCTTTGCTTGATTTCCGTCGTATAGACGCGGCGATCTGTTCTAAATTCTGGAGAATGCAAGAAATGCATTTGGCTCTGGCAGTGTGTTAGCTTAATACTATCATGTGCTGCGCACGAGGGCTCTCACCGTGTCCATTGCCAGCCTGGCCATCCTGACATTCGCACCCTGAAAGAGGCTCCGGTAAGCATCCTGCAAGTCCCGCTGGTATGCATCGGCGACTGTCAGAATCTCGCGCAGTCGATCCAGGTTAGCTGAAAGTACCACCTGGGCCTCAAACTCGAGGGCGCGGCGAAAGGAAGAGGTTCTTGGATCCAGCTGCTCCAGGCTCGCGTTCAGGTTCCGTAGATCCACAACCAGCTCTTCTAGGCGTTTCTTATCACGCGCGGCCCAAACGATGTTCTTTGTGCGTAGTCGTGACGAGAAAAAGCTTCGTAGCCCATGCGGTTTTGGTGGTTTCTGGTAGTTGTCAATGATGGTTTGAGCCTCTGTCAGCACTCGCTCAATCTCCTTCAGCATGCCGGCGACCAGATGGGCATCAACGGTGATGGCGTCGCCGCCGGCTGACGTCGCGCCTGCGGGTTCTCTGTTAAAGGAAACAAAGCAGTCCTTAGCCAACCTGCTCCAAGCCTGCTATGTACCATGGATGAGTCGACTCAGAATATCTCTCGATATCGTGAATGGCTTGTCTGCTATCCACCAAAACGGAATTATACACGGCGATATTAAACAGGACAATATATTGCTATGTGATGGCTCATCTGGACCTGACAAGATCCTGAGGGCAAAGATCGCTGATTTCAGCCACTCGTGGATTGATGACGGTGTGTCTAAAAGGCGATCGGTTGGATCGTTGAACTTCCAAGCGCCCGAGGTACTGCGCGGGGAGATGATACAAAACTTCAGGGCCGCCGATGTCTACTCGCTGGGAGCCACTCTGTGGCGAGTTCTAGTAAATAACATGGACATTATGGTACCGACCCCAGGCAGGTACGAGCCTGAAATGACAAGTGCCGGAGTCGATCCCTTTGTGTCACTGCTATTGCGAGATCGGGCCTACTTCAACGCATTATCCGTGCGACACTATGTCTTCACCCCGAATCGCGTAACTTGAGCGCCGCTCAGAACGAAATTGTGTCATTTCTCCGAAATAACCCCAATGCCCTAGACGGCGAGGAAGTGGCCATGATCATGGGGGTTGCGAACGCAATACCACCCAGTGTGTTACAAGAAACGTCATTTGATCGAATTTATATCAACTACCAGCTTTTCCAGCGTGCCTCCGGCCCGGTGCAAGAGCAGATGACCACGGCACTCGACAGAATATGTCTCAATAACCAGGACACCCGGCAGCCGCGAGCACTCTACGAACGAGGACTATGCCATCTAGCAGGCTTAGGTGATCCATGCAGCTCGAACCACACGGGGGCCCTCTCGCTTATCTTCGAAGCTGCTAAGCGCGGTGAGATTGTTGCCCGAGGCTACTTCAATCGTTTTCAGGAAACGTTTGCAGGCAATGATGCCAGACAAGCACCTGCTGACTGGATCCTCGACGCTGCTGTGGCAGGACACGAGGTCGCCTTCCAGGAATTCACCGCCAGCGGCGCGGACAGGGAAAATAAAGACAGAATTCTACGCCTCCGATCATCCCGCCGGTTCAACTTTGTCCTGGCAGTCGATGATCTACCTGAGTTTCAGCGTCTCGTCCGCGGTAGTACCTCAGAATCACAGCTGGCCGTGAATGAAGGTGGGGATACACTGCTGCATTGGGCTGACTATCGAAACCTACCCGCACAGTTGAACCACATCCTCGAACAGAATGTACTCGATGTCAACTGCCGAAACGGGCATGGCGACACAGCGCTGATTACCGCGTGCAGCGTTGGC
Organism: Aspergillus baeticus; assembly: GCA_027569055.1. Taxonomy (NCBI): domain Eukaryota; kingdom Fungi; phylum Ascomycota; class Eurotiomycetes; order Eurotiales; family Aspergillaceae; genus Aspergillus; species Aspergillus baeticus. The sequence continues at coordinate 84,189 of JAPDEI010000021.1, forward strand.
AACTTGGAGGCAGCCTTATGTCTACTTAAAGCGGGGTCACAGGTGAACCTATTCAATAACAGACACAAGACCTATCTACACCACCTGTGGAGATTTACAGATGATGACGGGGGAAGGCTCTTGAAGTCGCTGGTAGAACATAACGTCGACTGGAATGTCGAATCAATCCCAGGACGCACTCTTAAGGATGTACCTATAGACGCATGTCCTTTTATCATTACTTCAAGAGAGCTTGATCCGCTCCCCTTGCTTGACGGAATAGCGATCCTACGCCTTGTGGGGTGTGGACGGACTGGCCTTGTCCAGCAGATTCTCAAACTCGCACCACCCGGCGCTCTGAAAAATGGCAATCTGGTTCCACAGATGATCCGGTGGGCCTCTGCCCTCGGATTCCCCGATCTGAAAACTCTACTGCTGAAGTACGCAACCGAAGCTGGCGATTCATCCAAGAGCTGCTCGATTGAAGAAGCCACAGTCGACTTGGGTGATACGAAAAGGAGCTATATGGACGTAACTGCACAGGGCTGGCTCTCTATCCGAGATGATGCCTGGCAGACCCCAGACATTGTGTGGAGAGTATGCTGCCATGGCCCACTATGGAAATACCAGCTGCAGAAATCCATCGATGCGATTGTCTTGAACTCGTCGAAGCCTATATGTCATTTCCAATTCACACTAATGTTTTCCCTCGAAGTCCACAGTATCGCGTTTTTCCAATTTTTTCTTCGGAAACTTATGGAGACCCATCGTCATAGCAATAGAGCACTCTCTTGTAAATGCGGCAAAAGTGACTCTCGAACGACTCGTGCAGAAATGGAACCACACCAACCGGGTGTCAACATAGACAGATTTCTGTACAAAGAAGGTCTATCTCTTTTACATCTCACTATCAGTAAGGGCCTACGGCATCCCTTTCTAGTCCTTCGGGGCCTCAACGCAGACACAAAGTTGCTTGCAGAACGCCGATTCTCTTCTCACCCAAAATCCTGCCTCGTAAATTGTTATGCGCTTTTGGCGGTATCAAAGGACGCTTGGTTCCTGTGAGTGGTCTTAAGCTATACAAATATGCTTACTAATTTTTTATTTCATAGAGACAAATTCGTCCAGTCGGGCCTGAGGCACGATCATAGTCCAGCAAACGTCAGGCGCACACATCCGGGTTATACTGTTATCCCTCCCTTGTTCTCCGCATTCAAATCCGGGTGGTATTTCCTCGTGCGGTTCCTGCTGGACGAGGGAGCCTGTTTGCAGGCGCCGGTCAGCCTCCAGACAAGTGTATTCGAGTATATCTTATCTCCTTCCGTGATCTCAACGGACACCGTTGAGTTCCTCTTTTCTAGACAGGGGGAGTTTTCAAGAGACGGTGAGTATATGTCCGAAAATGGCGAGTGGAAACCAATAAATGCAGCCTTATTGCCCAAAAATCTCTTTACAGCGGGGAACGGAATCCGGATTTTTGACTTGGTGTGCGCACACCAGCAACGAGATTGGGGAGATCGATTTACATTTCTGCGTCAGATTCGTCGTTTGCCTGGCTCCTCACAACAATTTATATACCGTCACTGGCTCGCTAACATACTTTTCGGAGTTGCGACTATGTTAATCTACCCAGTGTATTCCATATACTGGAACATCCTGGCTCCCTTCCTCTGCATGTCAGACAGCAATGAGTCCCCGTCTCCACTCTGTCTCGGTATGGCTGAGTCTAAGACCATTGAATGGCAGGTTAATGAAGCCTACTTCGTCCTGATTTGGAGTAAGCTGCTCAACTCGATCTTCCCTGCCACCGAGGTACGACCGCGTTGGTACCGCGAGGGAATCTTCTGGCATCAATGCCGCTCTTTGGTTACAATGTCACTCATTGGTGGTATTCATATCGGTCTCGGGCCGTGGATCCTCGGCACAGCGAACGTGTGCCACTGGAGATGCTGGGCTGAAGCTGGGATACAATGGACTAAACCAGGCTCGGCGGCCCAATTAACAATAACGCACTACACGAAAGTCATCAAGACCCACAAGCCATCCCTTCAAAACTTATTTCTCCTGGATGACTACGATTTTTTCTCGGGGACAATGAACTTGCAAGAACTCTCTATAATCTTGGCCATCGCCATTCCCTACTCTATTTTATTGACATCCGTCTAGCCATCATCTTCTTCGTGGTCACGTTCATAGTGGTCACCTTAGCCTTGGGAGCCTCCGGGATTATTCCCAGGACACTCTGTGGCGCCCTCATCATTTATCCATCCCTACTCGTGTCATGCCTAGAGAACCCCTATCTTTGGCCCTGCTTGCTTTGTAGCGCCATGGCCGTGGGCTGGCCCTTCGTCATGCAAACCGCCGCCAACCAGGATGCTATCTTCATATTTACATATACTGGTACCCTTATAATAGCTTTTCTCAGTTTATTCTTTCTACTGCACGTGTTTATTTTCGTCCACGGGCATTTGGCAAGGGAGAGGTGGCTTTACAATGCCTTGGCGGGAAGAGCAAAGTACACGGGGTACTCTCTCAGGCCTGCCAGGATCTGGGACGCAGCAATGGAATCTTTCAACGGCCACGGTAGAGGAGCAAAACTAGAACACTCAGTTTGATATCAGTTTTTGCACCCCGGGTTGTTGCTGTGGTGGCTAGCTATTGCCCCGTCCAAGTGCGAGATCGACGGACCCATTCCCTACCCTTTCTATGCTGACAATACACCCCCTCTGGCATCATGGCCTGAACCGTCCCTAATAATATTTTGGGAATTGTTTTACGTGAAGTGACAAGCAAAGACCTACGCCCATCTCCCTCATTTCCAGTTTCGGTGACAGTCAAATGATACACACTCAGGGACGAACAGTCCCCATCGTTAGTGCAAGGTCCTCCATCACGATATACGTAAGGTAGGTACTTATAGTTCCTGTAGTCTAGATGCATTATAAGCTTGAGTGTATACAAATAGGTTAGGGTTAACCTCCGGAGAGATCATCCATGCAAGCAAGCAGAACAGGAAACCCCAAAAATCACACAGTTTGTCAAGATCCTCAGGACAAGCTCTGCCCGCTCCCCCTGCCAAATGGGATCCCAACAAGAGCCGCCGTCATGATCCAGAAGACCACGAGACCCATGCATGCGATACGCCCGCCCAGTGTTGGTGACGAACGGGGGGTGGGGGGTGGATACGAGAGCCACCGTGGAGGCGGAGATACCCAGCGGGTCGAGATGGAGCATAGTCTTGAATGAGGCGCTGGCACGGGCTTTACAGATGCAAGCGGAGTAAACGAGAGCATAATCAACGCCCTGCTGGCGCCTCCGGTCAATAGGTTGATGTATAAACTGTGCAACCATTATCCATTGCTCACATGGATTTATAAAATGGGCTTACCCTCACCGCCAGCTGGCGTTACCAGTCAAGGCACCGCCGACTAGCGGACCAGCCACGCTTGCGACGGCATGGGAGACACCGAGAAGCCCCATCACACTAGCAGAATAGCTTTCCCTAAAAGGACTGGAAGACAGCAAGGATTAGCAAAACGTCTAATCCGTCCCCACTTGGTAGGCGGAGTGTAATTCATCTATGACTCTCAAGATAGCCATCGCAACAACGGTCTATCATTGTCGGCGATTAGACTCAATGCTTCCTTCCTTATACAAGTCGTGGAGAAAAGCCAATGCGATGTCCGGAGCATCCTACATGATGGATATCAGTATTTAATTAATAAACTTGGGATAGGCAACACCCGCGCCAGGAAGAGATACATCACCACGCGAGACTGTTAGAACTTCTCTTGGCCCATCCTCTGCGCTAGTTTTCTCGTTCGCCTGCTTCGGCTGTAAGGGTTGCGCTTCTGGAACGCTCATCATACCAGACGCCTTGTCAAAGGATGTCAGCAATCACAGCGCGAGGCAGACGATGCACGCTTTAGATTATCCGAATTAAAGTGTCATACTACAATAAGGAAACGAGGTTATGCCTGTGTTGGATTACTTTGTTTGTCTTGACCAATAGTGCTGTGACACCATGACAGGGCATAATTGCGCCTCGCTGCGCGGTCAGCACTCTGCAGCTTAGGCTTACCGATGACCTCCTTAAAGTGCAGAGATCGTCTGCGAAACCGACTGAATAAATCCAGACCCAAATTTGAGGCTCAAGGGCCCAGTTTCTTTGTAGTCAATAAAAGATTATTACCACAAACCAGGCTCTCTCTATCTCGCGGCCCGACCACGGTACATACCTGGTTGCTAGTCAACTTTGGAGTAATAAGAAAACCCTGTAATCAATGTAGCATAATCGTAAGTAGTAAACGAAGTTCTAATGTGTTGCCAGTATACTGCGATCCAAGACCGCAAAATATCCGACAAAGAGCGCAGATATCAAAAATTAATATAATAAATCCGCGGTCATTCTGAAAAGGTCACAATGGAGGGTAGAGTATTTAGATGATATGTATGCCGCCTATTGCCTACTAATGGCCTGCGGACTAGCCAGTTTGCACTACCAGCGCCCTGCCTCCCCCAGGGATAGATAGGACAGAGTGCCGTGCAACCTTCATGGGTATATATGCCTCTCTCCCCATGTCGCCCATTTTGCAGTGTATCAATTCATCTGGTGGTTTACCTTGCTCGACTGAAGCGGGGTCACGTCGAACAGAATGACTCCGCCGGTATACGGACACCTCTTGGCCTTTGCATTTATATCTGCCCCCTGCTGGAGGAGTAATAGAACCCCCGATTCAAATCACGCTCGACAGCGAGATGCAGTGGTGTCCATCCCACCATTTCATACGCGTCAAGGTCAAACCAGTCTCGCTCGTGCTCAGACAAATGATCTAGGAGAGTCCGCAGCACCTCTAGCCGTTGATAAAGCACCGCCCAGTGAAGAACCGATCGGCCCTCACAGTCAAGCACTCCGATTCTCGCCCCGTGGCTCAGCAAGAGTCGTACGGCATGTTCGTGGTCCTCGACAACTGCGTAGAAGAGAGGTGTCCGCCCATCGCTGTCGGGCGCGTTGAGGTCGACGCCGCTCCGTTGGAGAAGCACGCGCAGGATACGCTCGTGTCCCTTTTGAGCAGCAATGTGGATTGCTCTGAGCCATCCTTTTGCTTTCCTCGCTGCAGAAGCGCTATCCGGGTCTGTCTCATTGTTCGGTTTTTCGACAGCACGGGGAATCAGCGCGAATAAGAGGACAAAACAAGCCCCGAGTATGAGTTTATTTACTAGTTTCTCACTTTCTCTTTTAGCCCATGGCCGCCTGCAACTGGGAAAGAGATGATCATGCCCCTCACAAAATCAATGTCTCTCTTTGATTGTGTCGTATAGCTCAAGCGTTGGGCTCTTTTGCGCACGATACAGATCACACTTGCCAACCTTCGTTGCCAACTCAATTGAGAGCTCTTGGCGAGCAAAGTTCATCCCATACTGATTATTAGCCTTTGCACTTCAACAGAAAGCAACACGAACCCGATCTAGGTTTCTGGCGCTGCGTGCAAACCGATAAACGCCAGATCCAGTCTGGGGTGGTCGATCCATCGCTGCGGGCGGAATAAAAACCTGCTCGTTCGTATGAGCGATCTCCGCCGTCATACTCGTTGCAGCACCAGGCGGAATCACATAGGTCTTCCCATTGCTCTTGCCCATATACACAATTATCTTCGTTGGAGACATACGGGAAACGTTACCACAACCGCTGGATGGAGACGGAGAGTTTCCTGGATCAGCCTGGAAGAAACCGCAGCTGCTCGATCTGCGCATAGGTTGTGATCTCGCCAGCATCCGGAAGAGCTGCAACCAACTCTGTCTTCACCTTTTGGAACTCTGCCGGGTTGGCGAGGAGCCGATAAATAGCTGCGCTCGGCGTGTAGGCGGCGGTTCCCTGCCCAGCAAAGACGACAAGCCGTGCTTCATGAGCTAGACGGGCGTTTGTTTTCTCCTCGTCCGGAATTTCACTACTCAAGACGCCTTTAAAGTGGTAGTCTTAATGCGCTCGAGGTTGAGTGAGCTACGGATTTTGTTCACTTCGTCAACCCAGCTCTACAGTCACATTAGGGGCTTCTGCGGGTCGTGGACCCCCAAGGCGTGGGAGTATACACATGAGGGGGGCTGATGCAGGACGAGAGATTGTCCTTGAGTCTCATACCCGCAGGAGCATTCATGGAGTTGAATGGATAGAATGATCAACAACTCCCTCCAAAAGTATCAGATCTACCAAGGCTCCTGGTCGCCGGTATAAATCTACAACCTCCCACTATGTGTTTCCCTCGTCGCCTCATCAATGACCCTGACGATGCCGCTCACACTCTCCTCAACCCAGATGGTCGCTTTTTCCAGTCCAAACGAGTTCGCGCCACGATTACCCATTTCGGTTTGCACGAATCTGTCCGCTTCGTTAGCTCCAGAACTGGACATTCTTATTTCTCAAAGACTTCATTTGTGGGTGATACCCAGGATCAATTGGGAACGCTGTAAGCCATGGCTCCTGTACGGCGATTGTCTTTGTATACCAGTGCTGCACGATCTTTGTTGGGCCGTACGCGGCGTTTGGGAAGGGGATTGCGTTCCTGCTTGATTAGTACACTTCGAGTTTGTCTATCTTGCTGACATGATATACTCACTGCACTATATTAGTTTACTGTCTCAAAAAAAAAAAAAAAAAAGAAAAAGTAAGAAAGGGTTGATTGAGGCATACCGTCAAATACGCCGTACTAGACCCGATAGTAACCAGCTTTGGATCCTCCGCCGCCTTTAGGAAAGACGCGAAAGCCTGGTACAGGCGAACAAACCCATAAACATTCGTCTCGAAATGCGCCTTGACATCCTCAATCAGGACATCGTCGATCTTCGGCCAGGCGTATGCGATCCCCGCGTTGGCGATCAGGATGTCGATATGTTCGATACCCCAGGATCGGATCGTATCAGCTGCAGCGGCGCCGTCGGTGTAGGATGTAGCGTCTAGTTTCACCAGGTTTACAGTAGTGCCCTCGGCGGTTGGGAGAGAGATGAGTTCCTGCGAGGTCTGGTGCGTGGGATCGCGGTTTGCGGCGATGATGGTGTGGTTGGGCTTGGAGGCGTAGAGGTCGATGATCCCCCTGCCAATGCCGCGACTGGCACCGGTGATGAGGACAATTGTGTTGGTGATGGATGCCATTGGAGTTCCTAACAATGTGGCTAATACTCTGCTTCAAATTATTACCTATCTACCTACTCTCCTCCGACTTCCTCTATAACTAAATACTTCGGCAGGGTGGCATAATCTCTGCCGGAGACATTTGGATAATCTCGCCGAGAGAACAAAAACACACTCATCCTGACCCCGTTTGTAAGCAGGGGGTAGAGCTTACAGTGCGTGCTTACTTCTTACCTTGGGGTCCATGGACTGTCAGGCCACGCGCTTTCTGTGCATTAGCGCTGCTTACCCTGCATATGGCGCAATGATAGCTGGGAATGCTTGTTCACCTCTGGCGGATTCAGCTCATCGCGAGGGGATTACTACCAAGATTTATGGACATATACAAGCACATTTTGTTGTTCTTTTTTGCGAGAGACTGTTTAGGATATACTCATATTACCTCCTCGTATACGCCTTTCTGCAAACCCCCTGCTAGCAAACAGCTCCAGCAGCAAACTCCTTGCCCCTGATAAGGCAACGCTGACAATAAACTTAGCATGCATCAACTCAATCTGAATGGTCCCGGACGAAGGGTGCAGATGATATCCAGAGATCACGCTAGGGCTTCAAATTATCCGACCGCGGGACGGCTGTCGTACAAGGCACAGAGCGAGATCGGCCACGGCTTTGGTTCTACGTTCCAAAAGCTCACCCTGGTTGAATCAACACGTCGACAGAGGCACGCTGGCTGTTTGGTCTCGCTCACCGTGCCTAAGTCCAGGTGGGGCCCTCAGTCCCATTACTCGATTCATCGGGCCTCGGTCGATGGAAGCTTCCAGACTGAGATGCTGTCTCTGTGGGTAGGTGAGCGTAGCGCAGTCAATGCCGTCGTTTCTCTGTCACTACTCAACGAACTTGTCATCAATAGGGTCCCGAAGACGATGTCTCGCCTGCTAACTTGCAGTATTCCGGCCAGGGTCATCCTTCCGAGGCCAAGGGCCGCTTAGCCAACTACGATTTGTACGAAGCGTGAGGGTGTGCTTTATGTGCACCGTATCGTTCCCGATGCAGCGATCAATGACTTCAAGCGGATTGAAAGACAGGGGCTTGATATTGCCCTCGCGGATCTTCATAACAGCAAGGCGCTGTGAGAGGATGGGAAGCTTGGAGGGGTTGGCTTGGGCGCAGAATGCTGTTGACAAGATTTGGGTGAAGGAGGACACGTTGAAGTCGAGATTCTGGAGGCTGAAGTGGATTTCAAGGTGAGATCGCAGGTTTGAAGGAGCGAAGAGAGTGCTGACAAGTATGTAGAACAATTCTGTTATTATGGGCGTTGTGCCAGAGGACGAGTATACCCTTGGTTGTGAAGCTTCTGGTATGTTCAAGCGCGTCAGACCAGGCGTGACCAAATTTAGTGCTGGAGATCGAGTGTGTTTCTTGGCCAATGCGAGCTATGTAAACCAACTGCCAGTTCCTGTTGGGCGAGCGTATGTTTTGCCTAACTAGGTGACCTTTGAGGTATTTGCTTGCTCGTCTATTTAGTATCGTTGGCCGGAACTAACACTTACACGGGAAGCAACAACAATTCCATCGACCTACCTTACCTCCATCTACCCCTTATATCACCTCGCGAACCTCCAGGAAGGCCAGGTGAGTTTTCCCGCCTGTTGTGAGTGCCCGTTAGAGTCTAATATTTGTAGACCGTGCGACTGTGCTCGTAAATTCTGTCTCTGGAGGCATCGGTCTCTCAGCAAGCCTAGCACAAAAACGCAAATATGTTCGTCACAGCTGGCGCATGTGAGAAGCGTAACTTCCTCGCTGATAACTACGTCATGAACCCTGGGCAAGGAAGGATTATTATTTCGAATGAGCCAAAGAATGCAGTGTCCAGTCTCCTCCCGCATAGGGTATCAGCGCGATTCACAAGAACTCTGTTGCCAAATGACGGCACTTCATACACGGCAGTAGGTCGGCAAATCTTCCTATCCCAATATCAACCGTGGGGAGAGCTAGCATTTCGATGTGATTTGACTGGAGGGAATCCCCCGATGCCAAGTCCAGGGAGGACTCCCCCGCGCTGTGCCAAGATGTTGGAGGTCTCCGATTCATGCCCAGGTCGGAGGATCAGCCACGCACGGACAGGAGCTGAACTTCCCTTTCGCTGGTGGCAATTCGCAGAACTGCGTGTCATATTTACAGATATACTCCTTGATTATCGTCGTTTGCGTTAAAAAGAACCAGGGTGCTAAGTCATTGCTCCAAGTCCAAAGCCGCCGAGTGTAGCTGTAGACCGGAGACGCTCCGGTGCATCATGAGTGGGATGAAGACCTTGGAGAATGTATCAACAAACTCTCTCCGACTCTATATGCCTTGGCACGGGCTCAGTATGCGGGGTAGGGGCTCCAGATCTCCATACTGTTTAGTCTGGCAGCTCATCGCCGCGGTCGATCGGCTAGGAGAGGCCTGAGTGAGGCCATGTCCCACGTTGAATTCGGTTAACCCTAGCTGTTTCGCGACTCGGGTTGAGGGGTGAGAAGCCTTCTTCGGTCAGAGGATATATGCTTCGATAGCACTCGCTATAAAACACGAGCAGTCAACTCGGTTGCTCAATGTCCTTCGTAGCCTCCATACTCTGATACCTCGTACTTACCTGCAGCACATAACAATGGCGGAAACCCGTGAACAACGCACAGAGGAGAAGCTCTCGACAGCAGATCATTTGGAGTCCATCCAACTCGAGAAGGGCCAGGATGATGGGGCTCCTGTGTACGGCATCGATGAAGCACATCAAAAGAGAGTAATGTGCGTTAACCTTCTGCTGCATGGGAATCGAACAGGTTACTGACAACCTTCTCATCGACCCTAGGCGACGGGTTGACCTTCGGCTCCTGCCCATCCTAGGGGTCATGTACTCGATCTCTTTGATCGACCGGACAAATCTTGGACTTGCCTTCGTGGCGGGGATGGAGGAGGACCTTGGTCTCGACGTGGGACAGAGGTACACCATTATCGTCATGGTATTTTTCGTGGCGTACATGTAAGCCCCAAATCATTAGAATATGTGTTACATGGAGATTCTGACATACGTCCGTTACAGCATCTTTGAAATTCCGAGCGTTCGTGCGCCGTACCTCCGTAGCAGTGACCAGGCTGATCAAACCCACTCAGAACATCATACTCCCCAAGGCCGGTGCTGCAAACTGGCTTGCGTTTCTTGGGACTAGCTTCGGTGCAATCTTAATCGGAATGGGCTTCACATATAGCTGGGCAACAATGGCAGTTTGCCGGACGCTCCTAGGTAGGGAAGCCGTGGGTCTTTCAAACCAGACCAAGACTAATTCAGTCACCACGCAAATAGGAATAATGGAAGCCGGATTCCTCCCAGGTAACGCGACTAAGGTATATAAACCAACAGGGGCTAGTTGGACTGACAATATCAGGCTGCACTTATCTAATCACATGCTGGTATAAACGCTTCGAAGTTGGAAAGAGGCTTGCCGCTTTCTGGTTGATGTCGGTCGTTCTCAATGCATTTGCAGCCATCTTTGCATATGCTTTGACTCTACTGAAAGGCACGCATGGTTTAAACGGGTGGAGATGTATGTAGCCCTTTCTAGGCCTGAGGATGCCAGCTAACGCAGGGTTCAGGGATCTTTATCATCGAAGGAGCTATAACAGTTGGAGTTTGCATGCTTGGATGGTTCATTATTATTGACTTCCCTACCAAAGCAGAAGGCTTCTTATCCCCCGAGGAGAAGCAGTTCGTGATTGACCGTATTAACCATGACCGTGGAGACGCCGAGGAAGACCCGATGACGGCCAAGCGCATCCTGCATCACCTCAAGGATTGGAAGCTATATATATGGGCCTTCAATCTCATGGCGTCGACACTTCCGGGCTATGCGTTCAGCTACTTCAAAACAATCATCATGACTGGCATGGGTTTCACGGGGAATGAGAGCCAACTGCTCAGCGCCCCACCGTATATCCTAGCCGCCGCACTTACATATTTTTCGGGCTGGCTAACTGATCGATATCAAATTCGTGGACCCGTTATTGCAGTGCACCAACTGCTAACTGCCATTGGAATGATCATCACGGCGTACGGCAAGGCCAACGGGGCGCGATATTTCGGGGTATTCCTCGGTGAGTCTGGGCTGGCAAAGTAGACGTGGCGTGCAAATCACTGATTCCGTTCTGATAGGCGTGGGAGCCTTGCAATTTTGCATCCCAGGCGTCCTTGCATATCAAGCCAATAACATCACCTCTCACTCGAAGCGCGGGGTTGCCTCTGCTACCTGCTTGATTGGCGGGGGTCTTGGTGGGATCATCGCGAGTGTCTCCTTCAAATCAGACGAAAGCCCTTATTATATCACAGGCATCTGGGTCACGTTTGGAATCACAATGGTGAGCATCTGCCTGACCGTGATCATGGACATTTATTTCTGGAAGGTCAACAAGAAGGCAAGAGAGACGGGAGGCCGCATTGAGGGCATGGAAAACTGGTATTATACGCTTTAGAAGAGAAACGACATATGGGTTCGTGTCCAAAGCGAGGTAGCAGAGCGAAGGAGCCAGAACCTTGATGCAGTTGTTGGAAAGGTCAGCTTCGTGATTCGAAGACCAGTGGTGATAAACAAAGAAGCAGCGCTTATCTTGAAACGGAAATTGCATCACATGCCCACCGCCCAGAGGACGTGGTTGCAGGTGACCAGCCCTCGATTTTTCGGTCGCACGCCACGAAAATTATTAGTAATGGGCTTGGCGATCATGTGACCCACAATTCGGCTCCGGCAGAATTTCGAACCACGCGACCTTTTTCAAAACCTTACAACACTAGCAACCTCAACCATGGCGGCGCTTGCTAAAAACGTACGTTAAATACTTCTAAACCTCTTACAAACCGATTATTCTTGCACGCTTTCTATTATAATCACTTTTTTTCCTGTTTCAATCGCTAATTTATCGGTACAGAAATGGTACCTGTGGTACATCCGTGAAGGTAAAGCCGGACGCCTGGAGCTCCCAGAATATGAAGAGGTTGGTTATTATAGGTCACTTTTTGGGTATCTAACCGCTTGCTAACTGCTTGGCAACCACTTAGGATAAAGACAACTGTCTATACTTTTATTACGGGGAGATGTTCTGCCGCGTGGCCAATTATTCCAAGGCAACTATAAGTATATGTATGCTCTTACTATGATCCAACCGCTTGCTAACCGCTTGGGAACCGCTTAGCATAATTACAAAATGACCAACAACCTTCGCTCGCATGTTATATCTTACAAGAACATTTCGCTGGCTACTGGAAATCATGGAGGACGTGCGTCGCAGGAGTATATTAATAAGGCCGCGAGTATGTTCTCTAACTACTTACTAACTACTTGGCAAGTGGCTAACAAGTGGCTAGAGTAGTACAAGGGTCTTTTTGCTAGGGTTCCTCCTAATAATAGCGCAGGCACTGCCACTGCTACAGGCGCAAATGCTAGTCCTGCTGGAAATTCACTGCCTGCTCTGCCTAAGAAAAAGGACAGCATAGTAAGTACTTCCTAACCACTTGCCAACCGCTTGGGAACTAATTATAGCAGGTTCATGTAACTAACATGAGGGCTAAGGTTACTCGCATGGGGCACTCTGTGCCTTGTAGCTCTTGTGGTACCCATGTGAACTGCTACAAGGATATTAATAAGTGTGACTATTTTGTTTTGTTTGACTGCGGCAATTTATATCCATATACTGCGACTAAGGAGCCTGAGAAGGCGGGAAATGAAGAGGAGGCAACTGCTTAGGAACCGCTTGGCAACCACTAGGAATTTTCAAGGAATTTTCAAGGTCTTGTACTTAGCTACTATATATTAAAGGATTTAATAAGTAGATAGCCAATTTATAACTAGTTATTAAGTGATTAATTTTTTTTTTGGTTAATACTAGTTTATAATATATAAAATAACTAAACCTAATTTCGCGACTCCTAACTGCTTATTAAGTACTTAAAAAATAATAAAATCTTTAACCTAATATATATATTCTAGTAGTAGGTATTACTAATACTCTAGAACCACTTGCTAAGTAATTAAATTTTCCTAAAGTAATAAATAGATAAAGAAATATATAGCCATAGTATTAGTACTCTAAAATGCCTGATTAAGTAATAGCTAACCACTTACAAACCACTTAATTATGATTCTTGGATTCTTATCCTTCGCTCTATAAGATCAAGCTCTAGCTTTTTATTCTTAAGCTGTAGCCTTCTATTCTTAAGTTCCTGAAGGCGAGCCTTTTCCTCTTACTACTTTAGTTCTACTTCTAGCTTGCAAAGCTCGAGTTCCTGACGCCGCTGCTTTAGACTTAGTACATTAGTAAAAGCAACCCGTCGAAGGTTCTGCAAAGATTAAAGTAACCTAGCTGTTTAGTAAGCATTTGCTAAGTAGTTAGCAAGCAAACCAACCTACTGATTATTGCTATTCTGTGAAGATTATGACCATAATCTTGCTAAATTCCGTGGCAGTGGCTCTGAAGTACTAGAGGAGGTAGATCACTAGTATTTCCAGCTCCCTGTATCACTAGTTAGCAGCCACTTGGTAAGCACTTAGGAAGTATATATACTTTCTTGGCTTATATAACGAAGGTAATTAGCTTCCATGTTTAATATCTGGTATAAATAATGGACATTAAACTGAGTAAACTGCTGATACTAGACAATATTATCCTTATCTAGTTTTGCAGAACTAGAAAAAATTAGTTCTAGAAATATAAGTGCTTCTTAAGTGCTTCCAAAGTGCTTAAACTTACTTTTTTACCGCTTTAACTAGAGTTAAATGTTTCCCAGATGCATATGACTTTTAATAAGACTGTTTAACAGCATTTGTATGGTTTTAAAGGATATCAAAGTAGTAAGGTTGGATCTTTGAGCAGGCTTTATTTAAGCCTGCCTTAATAACCACGCTTTTCTTTTGTATTGCCTAGTTCTGGACACCCTTATTCTTATGTTCTAAAGTAGTTAGCAGCCAGTTCCCAAGTAGTTAGTAAATGGCTATACCTATAAAAAGCTTAACTAGAGTATTATAATCCTCCTTGGATTTATAGTCTAAAAGACTTATCATACGGCTCCAAAGACCAGAACCTTGACTCCTGGTTCCAATAGTATTTAAAATAGTACGTTAAAAATGGACTCTGCAGAATACAATAATATACTGCAAATGCCAGGAAACAGCTCGGTGTTGCGGATCCACTTTAGAAAGGTATTAACCAAGTCCTAAGCAGTTAGTAAGTGCTGGCAAACCAGTTAATAAGCGCCTACCAGTATACTGCTTAGTGTCTATATTAACAATAATTCCATGGATTCCAGACCTATAAATTAAATTAAAGAGAACTGGCAGCTGGGAGACTTTCTTAATAAGATTAAAAACTTGCTTAAAAAGCAAGTAGTAACCTTCTATAGAGTTAAGACTAGTAAAGACTTGTAATAAAGTAATAACTATATACTACTAGTTAGTAGCTAGTTATAAAACACTTAACTAGTACTTACTTTTGCACTAATTTAGTAGAAAAGTTATAAAAAGCACCTTATTTATATCCTTAGATTAAATCCGCTTGTAAGACATGTTAACCTTAAATAAAGAAAGGCGCGAGAGGAGATTAATCTGTTCCTTGTAGCCACAAAGAACCATAGTACTATTTAAATCATAGTATAGCTCCTGAATATAATCCTAAGTAATTAGTAAGTACTTATAAACCACTTGTCAAGTACTAAAAGGCACTTACTTTAATACTCTTGTTAGTATTCTAAAGAAAGATAAGACTATTAATACCCTGTCCATTTGGATATGAAAGTAGGCGCTGTTTCTGAATAATAGCTACAATTTAGTCTTTATTATAAAGGCTAGCGTGAACCTCTGGCAGTGTTATAGCATTATATTACTAACAAAATGCTTCAAGCTGCGGGTTTTAAAGGAATTGGGCTAAATAATTAGTTAAAAGCCACTTGCCAAGTAGTTAGCAAGTACTTGCCTGTGGTTAAAGTTGGATCCTGGATTTGCTTAATAATTTATTTTACCCCTTGTAGGATCCTCTCTGGGGCCTTACTTGGT
The DNA here is from genome assembly GCA_027569055.1 of Aspergillus baeticus. Classification (NCBI taxonomy): domain Eukaryota; kingdom Fungi; phylum Ascomycota; class Eurotiomycetes; order Eurotiales; family Aspergillaceae; genus Aspergillus; species Aspergillus baeticus. The sequence continues at coordinate 99,366 of JAPDEI010000021.1, forward strand.
GGGGGCGGAGGATGCTTATGGACGCCATGTGAGGTAAATAACATATATGGGCATTGCCCTATATCCACAGGAACCAAGGCAGTAAAGATAATATTACAAGGGGTGTGCTTTAATCACCCAGAACCTTGAGGATAATCCCTATCTAATAACTACTTAGCTAGTAGTTACCAAGTGCTTAGCAGGTACTTACCATAATATTTTTAATAAGATAATAGTGGTTTAAAGATACTATATTCCTCTATCACTGGCATAATATCCTGGTTAAAAAGATCTTTAAGAAACTAGAAGTTAAGTACTACATGGCCTTGAACACCCCCTTAATAGTGTTGCGTTAGAAAATTATGTGGTGATTTATTAATACACCTAATATAGGGCTTATGTTCCCCATGCACGTTCTAAAGCAGTTAGATAGTGGTTAGAAAGTGTTTAGATTTAGTTTTAAACATACTATTTGTATTCTATATTTAAAAACTGGCTTGCAAGTTGGAAGCTGGTTAACACATGCATGGCCATTCTTAAAGAAAGTTTTCTTTGACCGATAGTAGCTATTAGTGGTTAGCAACTAGTTAGAAAGTGCTTAGGGTATTATTTTAAATAGTACCTAAAGGCATTGCGCTTGCCAAGGTTAGACTCTAGAATCTAGACCTCTCTCTGTGATTCTTGTATCTGGCGCCATGTATCTTTATTAACAGTAGTATGGTAATATAACTAGAGATATTTATTTAAAAATTCGCATGTATAGATACTAGAGCACTTCCAGGTCTATCTTTTAACTAAGTAGTTAAAAAAGAGGTATTAAACTGGTTTTCGAGGCCTATGCTGTTAGCGTCTTGCATATTGAATCTATACTGGTTAGCAAGTGCTTAGCAACTAGTTCCCAAGTACTAAAATTACCTCATGTACAAGCTGCTCTATTTCACTCTATGACCGCCCTTGGCATGCAATAATATATATGTATCCATGTATATGACTGGCTGGATACTCTGGTAGGTTATCAATATACTCGATCTTTAAGGTCTGAAGAGGATTACTTTTTGACTTTGTTAGTTGTATAGGGCTATCCTACCTCCAAATCTAGTAGTTAGTAAGCAGTTGCCAAGTACTTGGTAAAGATAAATACCGCGTTAATAGATTGCCGCTCTGGGCTTGCTTCGACAAGTTTATTAGATTTATGAGAATTATGTTCAGTACTTATAGTAGAAATATTAATCAGTTAAAAACTGGTTGCGAATCACTTGTGGTTTTAAATACTTTTAAGAAAGAAAAGCGAAATTAAGTTTCAGGAAATTAGTTTTATGGAAAAGAAGCTGGCGTGTCACGTTAGTGCTGATTAATGGCCTTGGCGGTCATGTGAAGAGGATGAATGTCACGGGATCTAAAAGACGTGGCCGAGTGACATGTGTACACCCCAGAGGACCCTGATCTGAGTGATTGGCCGATGATGTAACAAAATGAGACAGCCCGCGCAAATGGTGCAAACCTGTCAGATTTGCGATTTTCAAATTCGAGCCTCAGGGGCTCAAAAACACACGTAAAATGGGTGCAATTAGAACCACAATATTGCAGAAAACTGCCTCATCGATTATTTTATTTATTCCATGATTTTGCGGTCTTGCACCTTGTTGTGACCTGATCCGGGTCAAGCGTGTGGATTAATAATTGAGCCTCCTTAACGCACTAAAATAGACCCCTCCTCTTATTGGCTGCCCGTGGGAGTCTCAGGTTGCTCAGCCGCCGCCGCTGGTGCCTGGGCTTCTCCCCGTGCTCTTCCGCAGGATTTCAAGAAGCACGCTTCTCCGCCCGTCGCTCCTTTTGTTTCCTTCTTCTTCATCCAACTCCTGTCCCTCTCTTGGTATTTTTTCATCGATTTTCATCTCCTCACTATTGCTGTCAGCCTCTCGTGTTGATACTTCCATAATGACGGTTTCTCATTTGGTCCGTCGCGGCGCTGAGGCTATCTCTACTCTGAAGAATGGCGATGTGCCCACGCTGGAGCTTGAATTTGGGCCCTCTTGGCTAGTTGCGCTCTTGGTCATCACTATCATCGCGCTTGGGTTTGCGCTGTTCTCTGTGGGTTTAACTTGGTCAGGTTAATCCAACTTTGTTTGCTGACTGAACTTATCCTAGATTGAATACACCTATGGATTACTTGTTCCTGCCCTTGCTGCCGTGGAAGACTCGAACCCCGAATTCTATGTCCGCGTTGAAGCCGACCCTGCCAACAAGCAGCCTGGTGATCCCGCTGGCCAGGAGATGGAGGTTGAAACTGCGCCTCCCAGACCCATCACCAGCAAGTTGCGCACGACTGTCCGCCATCTTCGCTCTCGTGCTGGCCGTCTGTCCCGTTTCCGTGGCTTCAGCATGTTTGTCACCTGCGGAGTTGCTGAAAGCTTCCTTACCAGCCTTATCCCTTTCTCCTCTGAGTCGGTCTTTGGCAAATTCATCGTCAAGATGATTACGGCAGTTCTCCTCGCCAACCTCCAGGTTGCATGGGTGCACATCGTCATTTCCGAGCCTTCCCCCAAGCGTTTCTACAAGCGTATTCCTAGCTTCCGCAACATGCGCAAGATTGTTCCCGCTGCTGCTTTCGAACACCTCCTGACATACGGCGCGTACTACACCACTCTTTTCGTTATCAAGCTAGTCCACGGATTGAAGGAACTTGACTTCATTAGCGTCGGAGACAGCAAATCTCCTGATGTTTACCGCGCTGCTGCCAACATCTTCGCTATTGCTGGCTTTGTCAGCTGGCTTGCATCAATCCCCGCCCGCGTTATCTTCATCCGTGTCGCTGCGTCTATGCTTCCAGAGGAGGATGAGGCGATTGTTCCTTTTGACCGCAGCTTCGGTGGAAAGGTTCTTCCCGACATTGTTGGCGGTGGTGTTCTGTCCATCAAGGATGCTTGGAAGTCCTTTGACCGTGATGGCTGGAAGCGCTACACCATGGCCATTTGCAAGGCCATGGCCATTCAGGTCGCTGTCGCCATGTTCTTCTCCTTCATTATCTTCGCTGAGATCCTTGGTGGCGCCATTGTTCCCAAGGCTGGAGACAAGAACTAAGGATGGAATTAGGTCCAACCTTATCGTGCACTACCCTCACCTTACACTACGGGTTTGGCTATCGGTTTCTGGTTCGCTCGCGAACACTAGTTTCTAATGTACGCCTTGGAATATTTCTTGATCTACTCAATAGTCTTTTCAGTGTGAATACAATGTTTTCACCAATCACATTCTTGTAGTGGCGAAGTGAATGTAGACAGCACTTCGATTCATGCATCGACTAGTACCCAAGACTATTCCTGATAAGCAAAGATCGCTCCATATATAATCAGAGGGAAATACAAACAAGGATTAGTAAAAGCAAACGTTCACAAAGCTCTGGCCACGACGCTCCGATCTTGCGGCGGGGACCTTGTGCCAGGAGGAACCATCAGGTGTGGGGGAAACTGCAAAACCCCGCCCACGTCTGGCCAATGAAGGAATTCACTTCGCCACACCGCCCGGCACTGGTTATTTCACCATCAACTGACAGTCTCTTCGTGACCGTCCTCTTGGCCTGCGGACAATCATCGCTTTATATTCTCCATCCTCCCACTTTCAGTATCTCTCACCTCGCTTGTTTTCTTTGTCCCTCGACAGGACGCTACTCTGTTTGCCTCGTCCGCTTTCCCTTCGTCCTCGCCGTCCGCCGTCCGCCGTCCGTCTACCGCACCCCGCCCCCGCTTATCGCCATGGCCACAACAGCGGCAGGCCGCATGCTGGCTCGCCAGCTGCAACAGATGCAGTCGGATAAAGACATCCCAGGGATCAGTTGTGGCCTTGTGGATAACAATGTCTTCGAGTGGGAGGTCATGCTCATGATCTCGGACGATGTCAAGTTGTACGGCGGTAAGTAGACTCAGCCGTTCTGTTCCGCCATCGGAGAGTTTGCACGATGCCAAAGCTGTACTACATCGAAGAACCTTGCTGATACTTCCTCTATAATAGGAGGCTTCTTCCGTGCTCGGCTGTCCTTCCCTCCGGAATACCCTCACATGCCCCCAAAGATGAAATTCGAGTCACCGCTATTCCACCCGAACAGTATGTTGCAAACTTGCAGGATTATCTCTCTTTAGGAGTGGAGATACCGATAAGTCACTCACACGCTCCCAGTTTACCCCAACGGCGAAGTTTGCATCTCGATTCTACACCCTCCAGAGGAAGACAAGTACGGTTACGAGTCCGCCGCAGAGCGCTGGTCCCCCGTGCAAACTCCCGAGACGATCCTGCTTTCCGTCATTTCCATGCTCTCGAGCCCTAACGACGAGAGTCCCGCGAACGTGGAAGCCGCCCGGCTGTGGCGGGAGGACCCCAAGGAATTCAAGAAGCGCGTTCGCCAGTGTGTCCGCGAGAGCCTCGGGGAGGAATGAGCTCGAGTTTCGCGTTCACGTCTGAATCTACGCGAAAACGTCAATCTTCTCTGCGATTCACTTTTCCGTCATAGTCTGGGCCATATATTACAACTGGGTGTTGGGCGTTAATATTTCGACCTTTGCTTTTCTCGCTTACATTCGATCTCCCCGAGTCTACCTATCCTTGCTATAGACCTTTTGTTCCTACCTGCTCGGTATTACCCAAATGGTGTGGCAGCTTAGCTATCTCCCCCGTTCCGGAGTTCTTCCTACGTCTTTGGTCTTGGGGTCCATCTGCGGGATTTCATATATTCTCTTTTCCCGCACATTTTGCTATTTTGCGTTCGTTCTCATAGCAAAGCTTACATAACTACTAGCATTGCGTCTTGGGGCAGGGCGCGTTACAAGAATGCCTCTAATGACGTTTCCTTCATATGGCTAGCGAGGTATCCTATTTTAGCTACACCTTTTCTAAGGTCGTTTAGAAAAGGAGCCTTGCGCGCCAACACATCGAAGTACATAATGGGAGTGAAGCACGTTTAGTACAGCTGTCATCTATTTCATAGCAGGGAAGAAAGAGAAAATCGAATTATATACAATTAATTCTATATTGATATGTGTGAGAAATATATAGATCAAGAAATGTGTTCCAGAGTATTTACGGCTGACTCTTCACACCTCTTCGTAGCGAAGGAAGGAAGAAGCTCGGGTGGAAAACGGTGAGAGACAAGACGCCGAGGGCAATCATCCTAGATGTGTCACGTTAGTGTCTATATCTCCGAGAGTCCTACACGCATAGTGAGACTCACATTCCGTCAAGCACGAGGAACTCGTTCTCTTTTTGCATTAGCGGGTTACCCCATCCACCGGCCATCTCAGGAATACTATATAGTCATTGAATTAATATGGTCCTTGAAATGCGCTCCGATTCCATAATTATATGCAAGGGGGGCTCGTACCGGTAGATACACCGGATCAAAACAGTGAAGTAGGCGAAGATTTCGGCGAAGATAATGAGATGTATACTCCTTCGACCGATAGACTTCTCGCTGAAGGAGCCGGGTCCGCTTTTCCGGACTCGCCAGAAGAATTCGGCGGCGAGAACACCACACACGGACATGGTAGCTACCTGGAAAGCGATACCAGCTATGATAATGTCATCACCGGCCTTCAGCAGATCGTAGTCATTTCCTGCGGCAGCCGCGACTCCACCTCCCGCAGCCTGAAGAACCAGCGATCCCACGTCGCAGCTGATGAAAACCCATGTGAAGAGCTTCGGTTTTAGGCGAGAATGTTCGGGACCAAGAGCGAGGATGATGTGCTTCAGGGTGAGGTAGATGCCGGCAGCGATGAAGGTCGGTGCTAAAACGAGGCAGACGATCTGCAACTTGAAGGCGTTTCCATTCCACGGATTATCGTTCATCAAAACGCGACCTATGTAGCCTGCTAATTCCATCAACGCGCCAGCTGCCAGAGCGATCATTATCGTCCATGATCGGTAGTATACGCCTATGCCAAGCTGGAGGACACCAAGTATGCCGAAGAAAACAGCGAAGAATACATTGCCGGCGAAATTTGGGTAATATCCGTATGTTGTTGCTTCGACTGGACACCATGGGCTAACCTTGGGGCAGGTATCGTAACTAGGTTTCTCATAGCTCGACATCGGGAGCTCGAAGGAAACGATCGTATGTAGGACGACGGAACGGCACCGAACAGTTTGATAGAGGGGGAAAAGAGAGAAAAGGAAAAGAAACTAGAATGCTGACCCGCGCATCAAAGCAAATATAGGGCGCCCAGCGCGCTGTTTGCGAATTACTAATTCTGATTCGGGGTGTGTCCTGTGTGGAAAAGAAGCCGCTCAAGTCATGGCTTGACCCCTACAATGGGGTTCTCGGAGTTCCCCTCCGTTCTTGGAGACGAGGCGCTGTCGCCATTTGGTGGATCTGGGTGACTATATAAATTCTCCGTCGGCAATCGTTTATTGGTTGTAGCTGTCGTATTCGCCATCGCTCTCGTTCTCGTTTTCGGAAAGGCCCCACAGACCCACTATCAGATTCTTTTCCCCAGAGGAAGAGAGTTGGTCAGCGGCCAACAGGAGACAAGCATCGGTCTCCGCGCTTCGCTTAGCATAATTTACCCTGACTCCTTCAAATTATCCAGTTTGATTCCATTTTCGGTCCTGCGTATCATTCGCCGAAATTTTCATGGCCGGAGAGGATCGAGCGTGGCTAAATTGTCATTCGCATTAACCCATCTCGCTTAGGATGCTTCCGAAACCTGCCCGCCTCTTCGAATGTCGGCCCAGGAGCCAGCTGTTGTCAACGTCACTGTCTAGTAGATAGAGTCTGCAATGATGGCCTCAAATAGACGTTATCGAACTAAGTATCCTCTTCGAGGAAACGGAAAATTCGTCATCATCCGAGTCATATCTTGGCGGCCAGTGATACAATCCTTGAATGGTATAATGGACTGACAAGAAAGCTGGGCATTGTCCAGGGATGAACCCATGGGTCTGGGGGGAGCGACCGATTCAGAAGCATCACGTGAAGATAAGCCGATAAGCCGATAAGCCGATAAGCACGTGGATCCACGTGTTTGGAGGACTTGGTTCTGTCAGATTCAACCTCAATGCTTCATCTCTCTAATTGTGACTAATCGGACTGGAGCGTGAAGTTGATTTTCGGGGCCGGAACTTGATTCGATATCTGCGGAATGCACCTGGTGCGGCTAGAACCTCGCTCGAAATGCCGCCTCGGAGGTCACATACCAAGTCGCGATATGGCTGTGATCAGTGCAAGAAAAGACGTGTCAAAGTAAGCAAGGTTCCCACCTCTGAATTAGAGCCTCGGTTACCTGGTCATTGATTATTTGCCATTCTCTGGGGTCTGACATTAACCGATGGCTTTCGTGGTCCTGGCCTTCTTGTTCCTTCTCTAACAATCTCAGTGTGATGAACAAGGCCCGCCATGCTCCAATTGCACGAACAGGGAGCTGAAATGCTTCTACTCCAAGACACCAGCAGCTTGTAGCTCGGCAAACATGTCTGAAAGTCCGAGACCTACACCAGGGCTCGACATGCCTCGTTTTGTGGCCCAGCCCTACCAGCAAGCACAAAGGACTAACAGTTTGCCCGGTGGTCCGTCAAGCGCGGAGCTCCGGAAACTGGAATTAATGCACAAGTTCTCTACTGAAACGTACCAGAGTCTTTGCAACTCTTCGGCAGACTTTTACATCTGGCAGATGGTCGTCCCGCGGAAAGCGCTAGCACATGATTTTCTCATGAACGGCATTCTGGCAATCGCCTCCTTGCACATAGCATCTTCAATGGATCCTTCGGGGGCGAACACTTATATAAATACCGCGCTTGAGTATCATAACCAAACGCTGACGCCGTTTCGACATGCCATAGATGACATAAACTACGACAATTGCGACGCAGTTTTTGCTCACTCTGTGGTAACTACTATCATTGGCATAGCTCTTCCACAGCTGACTACAGAGAAAGATGAAAAAGTTAACATGACCGAGAAAATTATTCTTGCAGCTGAACTATTGCAAGGCGTCAGTAAAATTTTGAGCATCTGCCGTCCTTGGATGCAACTAAAGCTGTTCAGCTCAGGGGGCGATTTCTGGGAACGTGCGAACATAGGCTTAGATGCAGACACAGATGCAGCCTTGAACAGCCTCTCCGCACTAACAGAGGAGGTAACCAATGCAGATCAGCAAAACATTCTCAAGGATGCTCTGGCCCTTCTTCGACAATGTTTTACTAGGTATGCGAACTCCAGAGACGTCGCATCAGTTCTCGCATGGACAGCAGCAGTCAAGAAAGGCTTCGTGGACACTTTGAGATGTCGCCAGCCGCTAGCTTTGCTCATACTGATGTACTGGGGTGCGCTTCTCCATGAACTACACGGCAGAGTGTGGTGGGCTAAAAACTCAGGTTCGGCGCTTGTCCTAGAGTTGTCAGCCGAACTGCGTTCTTACTACCCCCATTGGAAGAGCATTCTGATCTGGCCAAAAGAAAAAATCGAGACCCAATTACGATCCACCTAGGCTAGCGGAGCAGATACTAGAACACCACATTGAATAGCCCGCACCATTCATGTTACCTTCTCGCGCGCTATTGTGTTAGAGAGGCGAGGTCGGGGGGCTAGATTCATGCGGAAAAAATCTCTGGGGTTGTCATATTCAAGTATGTATATTCAATTCTCTTGGCTCACTAAATACTGATCAAGAAAAACTACAGGCTCTCGAAGAGCGCGACAACAGGCCAGCGATAGATAACTCATATGCATCGCATGGACGATCCTCAAAGCTTTGTCATCCTCTTCAGGTTCTTCATATAAACACTCTTGATACGAGCTGTGTTCAGCCTGTCCGCATCATGTTCACACGCCTGTATACTTAGCGGGCCCCCGATTTCCTTTAACCAGTACGACCTGCCACAGTCAAATATCCAATTTCGACTTGCTACTTTCACCAGCTCTGCTAGGAATGATTGTGGGATACTCTTGTCTTGCACGAACGTGATGGTGGGCAATTGGTCTCGAATATCCGGAGGAACATGCGTTCGCACAATTTCCAAGAAAGTGTCAAATGTTCGTTGCACATATAACTCGGATCCAATCTGCACAATCCCACGTGTCCTTGCTGCGGCATGCAGTAAGCAAGCATTGGCCACGAAATCGACAGGAACCTCATCCAAGATGTTTGCACCAGTTTCGTATCCATCTGCCGCGTGCCAGATCTGCTTCCCTCCATGGTCCGAGATCAGTAAGTCCGCGAACTTATTCAATGGATGCGAACCGTCGGGTCCGTACGTTGGGTACGGGTGTCGGAGGGCAGGCGCGAAAATAGTCGGACGGATGAATAGAACGGGGAGAGTTGGAAAACGCTTCAGCATCAAATGCTCCATCAGGTGTTTTGAATGCGTGTACGATGATGAGAACCGTGGTGTATGCGGTGAGCCTCCCGATAGCTGTATCGATGCGATTTCGTCGTCATGGTCTGCGTCCGAGACGTCGTATAGACGCTCCCCGATGTGCCCATCGGGCATGAAGCTATTGGCGTATGCGGTGGATAGTTGGACGAAGACTTTGAGACGCCTGAACGACGAAGCCATTTTGGCTAGTTCCAAAGACGGGAAGCAGTTGTTCTCGAGCGCTTCAATGATCTCCGCGTCAAGGGAGATTTTCGCCGCAGTGTGAATAACAAGCGTCACCTGCTCCCGCAATTGCTTCAAGCTCGCAGGATTAATACCGAAATCATGTTTTGTTATATCTCCGATGACGAAGTGGATCTTTTTGGAAGCAAGAATCGCCTGTGTATGATTGGGCATAGTCTTCATCCACTTTTTCACAGCCTGCTCTGATGATCCTCGCACCAGGACAAAGATCTTTCGAGTCGGGAGCTGTAGCGCCAATTTGTACAGCAGACAACCCCCCAAAGACCCGGTGCTTCCTGTGAGGAATACCGTGTGTGCCTCAAAGGCGATTGAATACCCCTTCTTCCTCACCTCATCTTCATAGGAGGAGGTCACCGGAAGGGCCATTTAGTCGTTGGGATCAAGAATTGAGGGGCCTAGTCGGTTATCAACAAGATTTCGTATAGGATTTGGCAAGGTTGCAACGATAGATATACTACAGCGCCACGGCGTATATACGGTCATGTAAGCCCGTCCATGTGTCGCCGAGGTTGACCTCTGTACGACCTCAATGCATCCTTCTCGCGAAAAGAGGGGCTGTGATCTATCGTTGGCTATATCCCCAGTTGGCCCAGATGCCGTGGACCGTGCCTAGGATGTCCCATTGGCTTTTCTATCCCTTATCTACAGCAATATATCATATATAAGCACCACTTCTTCACTCCTCGGGGCTAGCTAGCACATTCTCATGAACCAATCCTGTCCTCGGTCCCACTGACAAGACGTCAACTCGAATGTGCATGGGTTTGAGTGTCAATTGCTCAGTCAACCGCCCCGGTGAATCGAATACGAAATGAAATCGACTCTACCGCGAACTTGCATTGATATCAGTCTGAACGTGGTCCTAACAGACTATGAGCTTCAGGGACGTATGAATCAGCCTCAAGATATCCAACCGCTAATTGTTCCTCGCAACAACTCGCGACTGCCAACATACCACTAACCAACCCCCAGCTTCTCCCTCCCTGTGGCTCCAACTTAAAAGTCCGAAAACCTCCAGCACTCTCGAGGTCGTGCCACCCCCGGTTACGAATAACTACCCGTCGCCCAGTGCTGGTGCCACATTCAGGTTTTGAAGCGGTGACACAAGTATGATGTGGTCGATCCCTTCATATCGGCTTCTTTCTATCATGTCGGAGTACCTCTTACATGTGATGAGGACGCGTTATTTTCTTATCGAGGTTGCTGCGGTTTACTCCCCTACTTAGCTGCCCTACTCACCTACACTATAGAAACATAGGACTTGAATAGAATACCATGCTAGAGAAAGTGTATCTATTGAGAAAGCTACATACAATACCCTAAATATACACAAGACCAACCCAAGCCAGCGTGAAACATAAGTACAAGCGCGAGATGGAAGTTGACCGAGAGCTAAAACGTGTACAAAATCTATCTGACTTACGAAGTCTTGTTCGCCCCGGCGCTACACCAACAGCGTGCGTCTCCTTCTCGTTCGACCTGGACGAGTATATCCAATCCCTTTTCGCGGAGGTAGTCGACGGTTCGTTGTCGGACGTCTTCTAGATCAGCTGCTCTGGAGGCTGTGACATGGATTACGCCAAGGACCGGGGGATTATGCTTCTCGTGAGCGTGGTCATGATCGTGACTATGGCCGTGAGCATGGGTATGGTGGGTGTTATGGTCGTCGTTGTGGTCATGATTGTGGGTGTGGGTATGGTCATGGTCGTGATCATGGTCGTGATCATGTTCGTGACCATGTTCGTGACCATGTTCGTGACCATGTTCGTGACTACGTTCGTGACCATGGCTGTGGCTATATGTGTGGCTGTGACTGTGATTGTGGTTTTGGTTGTGATCATGACTATGGCTATGACCATGATGGTGCCCATGGCCGGATGACTTCGACTCGGTATCATCTAACCAAAATTTGGGAACCGTGTACCCAATGACGCCCCGTAGAGTGCTAACCCCGGATAAAGTTTCACGGACGTTGTATTCGACATCAGCTGGTAGCGTGAGTAGCAGGGATTTGGCGGTGCTACTAACGAGGGGCACGGCCGAGGCAAAGATCAGAATCGCAATCATACAGGACGCGATCGGATCGTACCCAGACCAGCCAGAGTAGTGGACTAGGATTGTCGAGATAACAACGGCAACTGACCCCAGTGTATCCGCCAGAATGTGGAGGAAAATTCCATGCATATTCTCATTGCCATGGGAGTGGCCGTGCCCATGGTCGTGCCCATGCGCATGACCGTGGTCAAACGCCATTATCCCGACGAGATTAACGAGCAGGCCTGCTACACTGACCATGAGAAGTTCTCCGAGTCGGTGCATCTGACTGCCAGAAGAAAGCCTCTCCACGGCTTCGTAGATGATTTCAACGCTGATGATCCTGTATATAGTTAAGACTTGAAACTGAAAAAATGGGGAAATGGTGATCTTACATAAGGAAAATTCCGTTTGCGAAGCCTGATAGAGTATCTACTTTACCATACCCATAAGGAAACCTTGTGCTTGGAGGCCATTTGCTCATGACAGCAGCACAGAGACCAACCACGAGCGCCAAGCAGTCGAAGAACATGTGAATGCTGTCACTCAGTAACCCTAAGGAGCCCGTTGCGAAGCCATAGGATAATTGAACAAGCATGAAACCGAAGTTAAGACTAACATTATTAGCTTAGTACATGGTGTATGGAGCTAGACTGGACTATACCTCATAAAGTAAAATATGCGGCGTGAGTCGCGTTCTTTTAAAATGCTGTACAATAATGGATATGGCTCACTGTAGCGAAGTATGAGTTTCGTTGCACGGGAAGGCTCGGTAGCCGAGTGGTTGTGGTGATGGTGACGATCATGCTCTCCCCGTCTATCTTCAAATTTAGAGACGAAGAAAGAAGCTGCACTTAAGAAAGCTCGAGTAATATAAACAGTGTAGATGTCGACACCGACGGGTGGAGAGCAAAATAAGGCGGCGCTCATTGCCGCAGCAGCAACGCCAAGCTTGCGGTGAGACCTAATAGCAGACGGTTCTAGATATGTTAGGCATGTCGCAAACGATCCTGCAGTTGCGACGATATATACCACGCCAGAGAGTTCAATGGAGGCGCTTCCAGTTATGAGGACTCTAAAAAATCCTAATAGCAGACCCGATATAACAGAAACGATCGGCTCTTGTGAGACACTTGAGTTCAAGAGGGTCTGCGACGAGTTATTTGGACGGCCAGTTATGGAAATTCCAAGCCCATGGCCCGACACAGAGCCTGAATATGAGGCATATGCAAAGGGTGGTCGCATGATGAAAATTGAAGCCAGTAAGGCTATGTATCCAAAAAGGGGGTTGCTATCCCACTGTGCATTCATCCCAAAGATGCTCAGTGAGATGGCAGTTATTAAAAGACCAGCAGTCAAGTACTTGTGAGTGAGTTTCACTTTAGAATCGCCGGCGGCATGGCCTCGAATAACGGTGGGTAGTCCAGAGCCATGGGCCAGGGTCATTGCGAATGCAACAAGAAAGCCTCCCACCTTCAGCGTCGCATATACGGGTAGGCCGACTGCTAGTACTTGGCTGAGTGCAGCAGATCCCAGCGCTAGACCGGGCTTTGGCATCTTTATTGCCGATTCACGACCAGTCTGTTGGCCCTGGCGAATCAAAGCACCGAACCCATAGAAAAGTAAGGTGGCGGCGGTCAAACTGGCGGCCCGCGAAGTTTTACGATCCAAATTGCCAATTGATTCAGTTGAATTGGGTTGTGGGAGCGCCCATTGCGCATAGTGTTGGTAGTACCAGCTCAAAGCTATCCACGGCAAGGAAACCAGAAGTCCCGCAACTACCTCGTTACTAAAAACATGTCAGCACGCGTTATGCCTAAATGAGATTATACTTACTGCTTCTTAGGTGCGGTTTCCGGCTGTATCCCGAGAGACTTTGATTCGTTGGAATGGGCGACAGCTGGCGGCTCACAGTTTTCATGATGCTCGGGTGCATGCGAATGCGGATGCGAGTGATTGTGGCCCCCGTGATTATCGTCCTCAGAAATACCATTAGGACCATTTATATCCCTAAACACATGCAACGAACGTTGTTGCGACGGAGGTAAGGCGTAAGACGAGATTGGGATTGGTTGGGAAATGGGTGTCGAGCGCCGGGAGTGGCCTCGGCCTCTAGAATGGCCAAGACCATGTCCATGCGACAGGGAGGGAATTGCTTCCGTAGAGGACATGGAATTGCCAGCCAGCATTGTATACGGGCTTGCGCAAAGTGCGACAGCAGTCTCACAGATAATTGCACAGCCAAGCGGGGCGGATGAGGAAAGGAGGACAGGTAGCTCAATGGGCGGAGCGGCCAAGAATGGGGTCGACCGAGTTTCAGCGAGTCAATGAGGTTGACTAGCCAGGCGATTGGAGTAAACAGAGCAGCATATCGTCTTTGAATGAGCGACAGTTCCCAGTATCGAGTAGGTTAACCAGCCACTAAAGCCGTGCTTCTTGCGAATGTCTGTTGGGGGCGGCGAGCACCGCGCGCTCTTCGTGTCTGGGAGATTGAACTGGAGGCGATAACAGCTACCCCACGTGATCACAGCCTCCGTTATCGCGACTCGCTGCCCCATTCGCCAGGCAGAATTTCTCGTCCCGCGTCTCCTCCGCACAACTGCGGAGAACTGTCTTGACTCCAAGCTGAACTTCGCAAGGTTTGGGGGCTATTTGATGATTTTGGGCATTGCATAGCACTAACCCACTCACTTCTTGCGTTTGAGATGCTGGATGATTACCTTTCCCTTCTCCAAGCCTAACTTTCGTTTCGCCCGCTCACAATGATTGAAACAATCATTGAGATCACCTTCTATATTTCCACGGTGGTGACTTTGTTTATATTCATGCTCCCATCGCAATATGACCCGAAACGCAACGACAATAACAACGCCTCCAGCGAACCCAAAACCACTGTTCAGGTCCTGGTTCTAGGAGATATCGGTCGCAGCCCTCGCATGCAGTATCACGCTCTGAGTATCGCTCGAGGAGGTGGTAAGGTGGACATCATCGGATATCATGGTAAGCAGTACTTTCTTTTTTTCCGCTGTTCAAGCTAACGTACGGTGTTGTAGATTCCGAAGTTCATCCCGATATCTCTTCTTACCCCAACATCTCGATTGTTCCTCTCTCTCCTCATCCTTCCTTGCTACAAACGAGCAACAAGCTCCTTTTTCTGCTCTTCGGCCCGTTGAAGGTGCTCTTCCAGGTCACTTCCTTGTGGTGGATTCTAGCATACCGTACGAAGCCGGCCAAATGGCTCCTTGTTCAGGTTGGTCGTTCTCCACCCGGCGACATTACGCGTGGTGGTCTAACTCGGCATTTGTATAGAACCCTCCTTCTATCCCGACACTAGCGATTGCGTCGCTCGTGTGCTTCTTTAGGCAGACCAAGCTGGTCATCGATTGGCATAATTTCGGATACACCATTTTAGCTTTGAAGCTTGGAGACAGCCATCCTTTGGTCAGAATCTCTAAATGGTACGAGACAGTTCTGTGTAGGTCTGCTACCGCCCACTTATGTGTGACCCAAGCTATGGCGTCATTCTTGAAGAAAGAATTCAAACTCAAGTCACCCATCCTGCCTTTGCATGACCGCCCGGCAAGTCATTTTCAGCCGATCACAGAGGAGCGAGAACGTCTCGAATTCTTATTATCTCTACCCCAAACATCACCAGTTCGCAGTCTGGTGAAAGAGGATAAAGTCAAGGTCATCGTGAGCTCAACGTCTTGGACCCCTGACGAGGACTTCTCCCTGCTGATTGATGCTTTGTGTCGGTATTCTGAAATATCGAACACATCTAAGCCACAATTGCCGCACATTCTCGCAATCATAACCGGCAAAGGGCCACAACGTGATATGTATATGGAACGAATATCTAAGCTACAAAGAGATGGAAGACTCCGCAAGGTCACCATATGTACCGCTTGGTTAAGTACCGGTGACTACGCACGATTGCTTGCATCCGCCTCTCTGGGGGTCAGTCTACACACCAGTAGCAGTGGTGTGGATCTACCGATGAAGGTAGTAGATATGTTCGGATCTGGGCTGCCCGTAGTTGGCTGGGGCAGGTTCGAAGCATGGCCAGAACTGGTCACCGACGGTGTCAACGGTAAAGGCTTCGGAAGCTCTGATGAACTGGTAGAACAGCTTATCGACCTCCTTGGAAACCCAGATAAACTGGGAAAACTCCGTGTGGGTGCGCAAGAGGCAAGTTCGTATCGATGGGATGATGAATGGACTCCGATAGCTGGGAAGCTGTTTGGGCTTGTTTGAATTCTGTTGTGATAGGCCGACGAACTAACAAATCACAACAAACTCAGCCCTAAGGTAGCCTCTAGGAAACTCATGGCGCACCAAATTGGTCTACGGCCGAAATTTCCCGTTGCAATAGATGCAGGTGTCGAATATGTCGGACAAAATCTTGCAACTCTGCCGAAGGCCATCTTCCGATGAGGGGCCAATAAGGTCCTCATCGAGATATTCGCTATCACACCTGGAACAGAACTTTGAGATCCCGGGCTCCTGGATCGCCAGGAATGTCAGACTGCAGCGGACTGTCCAGCCCATTAGCCACGCCGTGTTTCACGTGCATACAACTTAGATGAACATACCGAAAACATGGCCATTTCCACATTGCGCTTCTAGGGCTGAGTCCCAACTGATTCCGGACCCACACACATCGCATCTCTCGAAGACCTCTTCATTGGCAGCATCTAGTAAGCCCGCGGGCTTGGCGTCGATGAAACTCCCAGGCACCGAGCACTTTGCGATTTCGTCTGCCATGTCGACTCCGTGAGTCGCTGCGAGACCTTGTAAAGCTTCGCGAGCATCCGACAGTAGCTCCTCACAATGCGACTGCACAATTGCACAGCAAGCCGCTGCGTAGAGGACCTTTGGGGATAGTGCCTGCTTAGCGCCGTTCCCAGAGCGAAGTATGTAGCGCAGAACAACGTCGCGGTGCTCACTCAGAAATTCGGGTGAGACTGTTGGATTCCCACGGAGAAAAGGGACATCCTCGGTTTGTGCAGGTTGCCCGTTTATGTTGCAGAACAATATTGTCATCCGGTCCTCTGCACTCGTACGATACTCAACCATGTCCCCAGGATGGAGTGTCACGACAATCGCAACCAGTCCCTGGATTGATGTTAGGCCCCAAAGCCTGGAAATTGCCAAGCCTCCAAGATCACGGTCGATGTCAAATCGCTCTCGTATGTCTTCTATCTGATCTTTCCATGGGGCTCGCGAGGGTGCCTCGCCTTCCTGGCCATCCACGAACGCCTTATTTGCGCTATACCCCCCAACGGTACCGAAATGCAATATCGGTGTCTCCAGTTCAGGATGCATAGCGACCGTCATTCCTATTGAATATGAGCAGATTCCTGTGAGAGCTTTGGTTCAGACCTACCACTTATTCTTTCGTAATGTTCGATTTCAGTTTGTTCCGCAGGATCTGTCGTCATACTAGATAATGGATAAGCATGCGATTGCATGCCATCACCAGCAGGCTGTCCTCTGTATACGTCCTCGGACAAGCCAACCACAACTAATGCAGCCACTGCACCTACCGCAATTGAGATTCTTCCCGTCTTGGTCTAAAATAGCCTGTTAGTAGATGGTAGAGTTGCTAGAGCGGGGTTTCTTGCACCTACCTGGTGTATATACTCCACCGGACCGGTGAGTTGAGGTTCGTCAGCACGGTTGAGAATTACAGCCACATTCTCTTCGGCACTGAATGATAAGTTATAGTGGGGTTCGCTTTCAGAATTAGCCACCCGCAGCTCTATACCAACGCTCAACTTGGCAACCCTAAGCCTCGCTCCTTGAACGCCGGCTACATTGAGCACCGCTGACCACACTCCTGTTCCAATTTCCTCGCCCCGCTGCGCTTCGTAAAGCCAAGGCCCACTTGCCAGAGACAGAATCTTGCTTTCAGATCGAAGTGCAGAAGCAAAGAGTGAATGGGGCTGAACCCTCTGGTCATAGCCTATCACGTCGTGCAAAGACACGAGAGAGATAATTTCACAACGTAACAAATTTGGAGACTCTTGCTGGCCGCCGACGGTGTGAAGTCGGACAAAAGCCACGTCGTTGGCATCTGTAGTGACTGCAAGGAGCGGGATACCCCATCGGCTTTCCGGGCCTGGATGGGGCCGGTCTTGAGCTGGGATGTTGAGAGGCGGTGTCCACGAGAAGGATCGAATGCTAGACTTGCGTGTTTTGGGCGTGTCCGCGTTGACATTTTCTCCAAAATGGGCTTCCAACGCCTTATTCACGATAGCTAATCGCGTCCATTTTCCAGTATTACCAGCATACACGTATATTGAAAGGATTTGGTTAGATGTAAGGACAGCCAATACGCTGCGTCTGTGCTTGACGAGACCTGGGGGTGACCATGCGACAGACACCACGGTACTCATTGACTGCTCCACTCCAATCGAGAACTGGTCCCGAGATTGTGGATACATAATAGGCCACTCGTTTACGGTGAAAACATTGGCACGAAACCGGGTTTGATGCCAGTCGGTTGCCCGAAATTGAAGCACAGCACCATTTGTTTTCCTTCCTGGCGGCGCTTTTGGGGTCTGTCGGAGTCAGATAAACCCGTTTTATGCTGCCTTGACCAGATACTTACCAGTACTTGCACGTACTCTCCAGTCGCCAATGCGATTTCGCCATCCTCAGACCATGATATGCAATTGTAAGAGGAAGGAAACACTTGCAATTCAAGGGGCTCAAGCATATCGATAAGGAATGACTGGGCGCTTTCTCATTATCTTCGGTACTCGGCGGCTCAAAATAAGCAAGTGATCAATTCTCTAATGGAGAGATCGCAGTCCTGAAAACGATGCTGTTGTGATGCTATCTACCTGAACTTAACAAGAACCATGCATGCATGGACAACTGTTTTGGGTTTAGATACCTAAATGTCACGTGACAGTATCAGTCTTCAAACCGCAAGTTTCTCCATATGGCGGGTTAGTCCGGGAAATCCTGCAGAACGACAAAGAGGCAACGGCTGTTGGCCCCAGCGCTTGCAGCGGAGCCACTTCGATATCGGCCCAAAAAAGACCGCTTCCCTCCCGCCCCAGCTCTATCATACCGACTCTCGTGCTCTCCTCTCTTCTTCATTTTCCAACTCCTCACCTTTCCACTCGCCCTTAGCTCATCGCCTCGTCAAACTGATAGGCCCTTGGACCATTTGATCATACTCTAATTCGGAATTTCCACCGTCTAATTGTGAAACGACAGTTTCGTCTTCCAGGAAACCCCGCCGCTATGTCTACTTCCGCACGCCGCCGTCTTATGCGTGACTTCAAGGTAAGCATTTCATATTGCTGGTACTATCAGATCTCCCGGTCTATCTTTTAATATTCACCTTATATTATCGCACGACATTTCTAAATACTACTTCTTCCGGTTTCGACTTCAGTTGTCTAATACGCTTTGGCTCCATTAGCGCATGCAAACCGACCCTCCAGCTGGCGTCTCAGCATCCCCGGTAGCCGACAACGTGATGACATGGTAGGCTCCAAGGACAGTTGACTGGTCGGCATTTCACTTACATTTGTTACCAGGAACGCCGTCATCATTGGCCCCGCCGATACTCCATTTGAGGATGGAACATTCCGCCTCGTCATGCATTTCGAAGAACAGTACCCAAACAAACCACCAGGCGTCAAATTCATCAGCCAGATGTTCCACCCGAATGTCTACGGTACAGGAGAGCTCTGTCTTGATATTCTCCAGAACCGCTGGAGCCCGACCTATGACGTGGCAGCGATCCTTACCAGCATTCAAAGGTCAGTCCCTCATCGCATTCAGGATTCTTATATCCTTAAGAACTTAATCTAATGAGGTTCATCTTACTTTTAGTCTACTAAACGACCCGAACACATCTTCGCCGGCGAACGTCGAGGCATCAAACTTGTACAAAGACAACCGCAAGGAGTACGTCAAACGTGTGCGTGAGACTGTAGAGAAGAGCTGGGAAGACTAAATTGGCCGGGATTGGGGTGTTTCTTGAACCGTAATTCTTGACGAAACAACGCAGTGAGTTCTCTTGAAATGTCGGAGGAAGCTACGGCGAATACGCAATGATACCCTTGGCCGAGTATTCCGATGCTTCTTAGGCGCAGAATGTTTCCCACTCTTGATGATATGCACAGCGCGGGGTTTATGGCGCCTGGTATTGAATGTTCTTAAGCTTTTTTTTGTGTATAGCTGCATGACTTCGTTTTTAGTTGATTACATAACGTCCAAAATCTCACCTATTTCCAATACGTCATAAATGACACATTCCTTTATTGTTTTATAAGAGAACACATCCTGCATGGCCGCGGGCGAAGGTCTGCATTCCGAATTGCGTAGTATCTTAACGCGGGTGGAGGGCGCCAAGAATGACTCTACCGGTGTTGAAACGCGAAGACTGGAAAGTCGGAACACAACCACCTCTTCTCCGCGCCTGTGGCCTCTCCGCCCCATAAGTATTGAATTAAGCTTAACATCCATCCAGACACATCCGGGCGTCGTTGGCCTCCTCTTCTCCCAGCAGCGCCGCCTGTCCCTCACCTATTTACTCCCCGCCCGCAGTTTGTATTGTTCGGTCGGCACGTGGACCCCTGACCCAAACAACGCCGCCCACCAATCTGGTCCCCAAACAGCTCGTCCCTCCGACTCCTGTTGGTCTGAACGAAGTCACTACTTGCTCCCCTCTTGTCGGGGCGCCGCATGTCCCTTCTTTTCTCCCACATTTTTTGAGTGCGGGCGAACTTAAAAATATGGCGTGGGTTTGCTCGACGCTTCACCGCATCGGATAAAGACTGATAGATCATTCAAATAACAGGTCGTCTAGCTCCAACCCCTCCAACACCATCAAGGGTGCGCATTTCTACCCCCCACGTTTATCGGATACTCTAATCGCTCGGATCTAATGGACTTGCAGTGGTTGCGAGGTTTCGACCTCAAAACAAGGTGGAGTTGGCGTCCGGGGGACAGCCGATTGTCGATTTCGAGAATGAGCAGACATGTTCTATCAATGTGAGTACAGGTGGTCTTCGCGGCTTTGGTATACGACTGGATCTGTGGTGATACTAAGTCGAATGTCAGTCGAAAGAAGCGTCTGGGTCGTTCACGTTTGACCGCGTGTTCCCGATGGACTCGAGACAAAACGATATATTCAGCTTCTCGATCGCGCCCACCGTCGACGATATTCTCAACGGATACAATGGAACTGTTTTCGCGTATGGTCAAACCGGTGCTGGAAAGTCCTTCACCATGATGGGATCCGATATTGATGACGAAGTGGGCAAGGGTATAATTCCGCGTATAGTCGAGCAGATCTTCGCCAGCATCCTGACAAGTCCGAGCAACATCGAATATACCGTGCGGGTCAGCTATATGGAAATCTATATGGAGCGCATCCGAGATCTACTGGTGCCGCATAACGACAACCTTCCTGTTCACGAGGAGAAGTCGAGAGGTGTCTACGTGAAGGGTCTACTCGAGGTGTACGTTTCTAGCGTGCAGGAAGTGTACGAGGTTATGCGACGTGGTGGAGCCGCGAGAGCTGTCGCTGCGACCAACATGAACCAGGAATCATCCCGATCACATTCTATCTTTGTCATCACTGTTACCCAAAAGAACTTGGAAACTGGTTCCGCGAAGAGTGGACAGCTCTTCCTGGTTGATTTGGCAGGTAGTGAAAAGGTCGGCAAAACTGGAGCTAGTGGCCAGACTCTGGAAGAAGCGAAAAAGATCAACAAGAGTTTGAGTGCTCTCGGAATGGTCATCAATGCACTCACTGACGGGAAATCAACCCACATCCCCTACCGTGATTCTAAGCTTACTCGGATCTTACAGGAGAGTTTGGGAGGTAACTCCAGAACTACCCTGATCATCAACTGCTCTCCCAGCAGCTATAACGACGCGGAAACTGTCTCGACCCTACGCTTCGGTGTACGAGCGAAGGCCATCAAGAACAAGGCAAAGGTCAATGCGGAATTGAGTCCCACAGAGCTGAAGCAGCTGCTGCGCAAAGCGCAGAGCCAAGTGACAAACTTTGAAACTTATATATCGGCACTAGAGTCCGAGGTCACTGTTTGGCGAAGTGGTGAAGCTGTTCCGAAGGACAGGTGGACACCAGCCAGGGCTTCCGATTCTGTCGGTGCTGCAAAGGCTGAGGCCCGTGGACCGCGACCCGGTACTCCCTCACGCCTACAAGATGTCTCTCGATCTGAGACTCCCCGGCCAGACTCCCGCCTGGGTGATCGCTCCAGCACTCCCAGCATTGTTCTCGAGAAAGACGAGCGAGAAGAATTTCTCAGACGTGAGAACGAGTTCCAAGATCAACTCGCAGAGAAGGAGTCTCATATCGCGAATGTTGAAAGGGGTCTACGAGAGGCAAGAGAGGAGCTGAGGAGCCTTAAGGAGAACTCCGCACGATCAGGCAAGGACAACGATAAGCTTAATACTGAAGTAAATGAGCTACGAATGCAGCTTGAGAAGGTGTCATACGAGAGCAAGGAAGCCGCTATCACTATGGACAGCCTCCGAGAAGCCAACTCGGAATTAACCACGGAGCTAGATGAGGTGAAGCAGCAACTCCTGGACGTTAGAATGAAGGCAAAGGAGACAAGCGCTGCGCTCGATGAGAAGGAGAAGAAGAAGGCCGAAAAAATGGCTAAGATGATGGCTGGCTTCGACCTTGGTGGTGAAGTCTTTTCCGATAACGAGCGGAAACTTCAGGATATTATTCAGCGCATCGATTCGTTACACCAGGTTAGTGAGGCTGGCGAGAGCGTTGCGCCAGACGACATTCTAGAACTACGGGCAAGCCTACTGGAGACGCAAGGGTTCATCCGACAGGCGGAGCTCACGATGAATGATCGGAGTGAACTGAACGTGCTGCAGGACAGCCGCAGGGTGGAACTCGAGCAGAAGCTAGCCAACCTCGAGCAGGACTATGAGAGTCTTCTAGCACGAAACCTGGGAGAGGGAGATCTCGATGAGATCAAGGAACGACTAGAGAAGGTGTATATCACGAAGAAGGACGCCGAGCTCGAAGCAGCGTCGGAGTTACAGCAGGAGCTTGTACGCAAGGACGAAGAGCTCTCAAAGTTGCGTCAGTCCCTTGCAGATTCGCAATCACGCGGCCCGACCAACGGGGCTGCTAGCAAGAGCCTACAGCAGCAAATCGCCGAGTTTGATGCGATGAAAAAGTCCCTGATGCGTGACTTGCAAAACCGGTGTGAGCGGGTGGTGGAGCTTGAAATCTCCCTCGATGACGCTCGAGAGCAATACAACAACGTGCTCCGCTCATCGAACAACCGCGCTCAACAAAAGAAGATGGCATTCTTGGAACGCAATCTCGAACAACTCACTCACGTCCAGAGGCAGCTCGTCGAGCAGAACAGCAGCCTGAAGAAGGAGGTCGCAATCGCGGAACGTAAGCTCATCGCTAGAAACGAACGCATAGCAAGCTTAGAAGCCCTGCTCCAGGAGAGCCAGGAGAAGCTCACCCAGGCCAACCATCGGTACGTAGCTAACCTTATCTCGGATATACATTCTCTTTACGTCAAACATATGCTAACATAAACTTTTTCCACAGCTTCGAAGCCCAACTCACAGCCGTCAAAGAACGCCTAGAAGCGGCAAAACAGGGCTCGACAAAAGGCCTTCCAGACAGCAACAGCGGTTTCAGCTTTGTGGGCTCGCGTATCGCGAAGCCCCTCCGTGGCGGGGGAGGCGGGAACGAGCCCGTCGCAACCGTCCAGGCCCAGGACACAGGCAACAAGCGCACAAGTTGGTTTTTTGATAGACGATGATCCACGAATCTTCCTGTTTTGCTGGCTCTTTTATCCTTCTTCGCCACCACCTTCTTCCCTTCCTTTTCCTGCGGATATTTAGAGATCAGATACACCATATCATACCGTACCATACCTCTCTTTCTCTCTCTCCTAACGGATTTGCCAATCAATAATGTCTTTCTTTTCCCCTTTGGCGTTGCTGAGCCATGAGGCTTGCTAGAGGTGCCGATCAAGCATCATGTTTCTTCTCCTGGCTAGTCCCCATGGACCCCGAGCTCCGTCTGGTCTCTAGCGCTCGCCCGTACATTCTTTATTTTCGTTTAACGCTCTGCCTTAGTCGGGGCTTTGGGTTCAGTTACGTTGTGCTTGAGGAGTTTCATCGAAGAGCAAGGTTCCGCAGATACCCCTTGTACATGAAGACCATAGAATACAATTTAATTCGCGACTGCCGGCGGTGTGTGAGTTTTGGTGGCCTATCTACACGGGAAACTGTCTCATCCATTATATATAACAACCGCGGGCGAACGAGAGTAAAGAATGGTACCGAAGAAGCCAAGTTTGTTAGGATAGCCGTTAAGTATGCTCGGTTTTTGTAAAATTGGAGACTAAATAACTCTACTTTGCATTCTGTACATCAGTGATGAAAACGTATATTTTTAGTCCTGGCCTACCCACAAAACAAACCAGCCCGCCCAGAAAGTGGATAACACCGTCATCATTCCATACATGGGTATCAAATCAAGAAGAAAAAAGAACTAGATACATGAAGGGGGAGAAGAGGTTAACGAAACGAGAGAATCGTGACGTGAATGCAGTCCCAGAAAGCTCAAGAGACAAGAAAAAGTGGCAAGGGAATTCGTAAACCAAAACGCTACAAAAACAGTCAACGCCAATGATCAGTATCCATAAGGCATGCGGAAAATATACACTGCCTAGTCATTATCCGACCAGACAGACATGAACTGCTTCGAGACCCATTGTCGTAATGATGCGGTCCATCCAGTCTGTTGTGGGCGGCTGTTTGTTTTCCGCTGTAATCAAGGACTTCACAACGATGCTCGGTCGGCCAGGTGATTTCGGGGGACTCAAGGGGAGCTTAAACTTGAAATTCGGATGCAGAGATTGCTGATTTCGTGACATATCGCCTAGCAGGATGAAATTATCGGAATCGATTGTTGTGCGTTGTTTCGGATCCATGATCACGATTAAGTAATTAAGAATCAATAGGGCTAAGCGAAGGCCACGAGTGAAGAGGGACGAGTACCCTTCAAAGAAGAAATGAGGTACGGGGCCGACGAAGGTATCATTTCCGTCTTGCCCAGAACGAAGCATTGATATGGAGACTCCGAATTCTGTGTATATCCCTCGTAGTGCAGCACGAGTTGCTTGAACGTCTCGGAGGAGGGACAATTGAATTTCAGCTTTTTCTTTCGCGGACTGGGATTGTAATTCTCGTGTCCGCTTTACATATCCAGGGAGCTTCAGGACCTCAAGAAATCCTCGCTCTACCACATCGGTATAAAGTGACGAGGTCGGTAATTTTGCGTTGTCGGCAGCTATTTGCTCGTTCAGTGCTCGCCACTCGGGCTCCTCCAAGAAACATGAATCGCCTTCAACCAGAGCTGCGCTGATAAGGAAATTGCGATACACAATGTACATGGCTCGGCCAAACCCTTGAAGATGCGCTTTGGGGCCCCGTAATTTCATAAGCGTTCGAATACCCGATGCATGGCGTAACCAAGCGCCCGGGCTGCTGCAATTGTGTTTCTCGAAGACGGCCAAAGCGATGGCTGAAGCTAGGGCCTCATCTGATTTGGCGGTTGCTTCATTTGCGATTAGATGTGCGAGGCCACGTAGAGCACGGTTATATAACTCCTGCGAAGCGTATAGGTACCTTGAATCGTCGTGTAAGAACCCCACGTACGCAGCTGTGCATGCTCTGACGGCCCAGTCAAAGCAAGAGTTCATGGATCCTCGCCTTCGGTCGACATACTCAACCCAGTTGACGGGGACACGTGTTTCTGTGCAGCGAAAGAAGCAGGGAAAGGAAGCAAGGACGTAATTCGTGAAGATCTGAGTTTGCTGAGAGGATATGGCCTTGACGCTCAACGACGGGCTCACATATTCGTCCATGCTGAGTCGAACCATCTTATACTCGGCTCGGGGGGAAGGGCGCGATGGGAGTTGGGTCTGCTCGCTAGGTTGGGGCGATGGCAGGGGTTGTTCTGGCAGGATGGAAGGGGACGGAGATTTCGATGGTGAGGGCGATGGTGTTGTTCGATAGCGCTGGCGTAGGGCAGGAACTTCGTCTCGAAATTTGAAGACCCGACGCCCACTCGAACAATTGATATTCAGAACCCGGCATCGGGAACAGGGCGACCTGCCATTACACTGATTTGCTGGTTAATACCAAGGCATGGACGGACATCCGGACATAGTGGGCTCCACTATGCTGCATATCGGTGTCTGATTGGGGGTACGGGGGTACGAGGGCACTTAGGGGTTTGAAAGAACAAAGAGGATCGTCAAAGAGGGAAAGAAGACAATAGTACAGTATGGGTGGTCGGACAAAGCGCCGCGGGTGTTCTGCAGACGCGGGGAAGTGGCAAGGGTGCGGAATGTTCACACAGCATGCTTATCACAAATCGCATTCCTCTGCCGCCTGAAGGGTGACAACATGCTTTTTCTTCCTCAAGCAGAAAAGCCAAAAGCAAAGATCAATACGCACCTGAAGGTCAGCATCAACACAGGGCTGGCAGCCGCGAGACACTCTGACCATGCTGGCCACAGACTGGAATGAGCAACGCAGCCAGATCAGGGGTCGTCGAGTGCAGCAACATCGAGGCGCACTTGCCGCAGAGAAAGAGCTGGGGAAGCGAGGGTCTGGGCGTGAAGAAAGAGGAAAAGAGGAGGTTCTGGGGAAGATAAGACGAGCTGACACTCTAGAAAGGCGAGGAGGTAGCGGTGGAGACTCCAGCGCAGTGCAGAAGAGGGAACTGACGGGGATCGGGGACCATTCCGACCGGACTGTGGATGGCCTCATCTGCTCAGTCCACTCGTTCGCGCTGCTCTCTCCATTTGAGTTCGTGCTGATCGTCGATTTATCATCGGACTAGTTGCGGTGCATGTCCTGCAACATTCCAAAAACAATGCCATGTGTGACTGTCCCGGCAGAAAGGTACGCGCCAGGGAGATCCCGGCAGCTAAAAGCTGCGACTGCAGAATTGGTTTTGCACTCCAACCCTGACAATCATGACTCGCCAATGACCCAAGGGATCTGCTCAATGTCGCTCTATCCAGACTTGGTCTTTCGAGCGATCCGCACCACTAGAATTATCTCAAGATGCCAGAAAAAGACAACTCCAGAGCTACAGGGAATCGTAACGAGGAGCAGAGTCCAAATGCGGAAATAAAACAGCAGTCATGGCAAGTTCTCCCCCGGCAGTCCAATTACGGGTTTTCCGATCACGCAATCGCCTGAGATCTCTCTGTCGCATCCCCCAAGCAGCAGTCCAGGTGAATTTCAACCCCAGATCCAACCTCGCACGCCCGTAGGGCACACACTTGCAGTCGCATGTATGTATGTTAGGGCGGAGCCAAGCCGCCGAAGCGTTCCTATTCTTTTCTTCACGCAGAAGTACGGGTAAGGCCTAGACTACATCAAGATATCGACACCCAGCCATGTGTACCAATCAGAATCTGGCTGATATGCACTGGGCAGAGAAATGGGAATCTTAGGGAAACATAAGATATGTCATGACAAAAAGGAAAAGATGGAAAAAGAAAAGTCATAGATACGCGCGCCGATTTCGCCCGGGAAAAACATAGAAGATGGCCCGCCAAAGTCAAGGAGCAGAACTGATGGAAACAATCATACCAGCCCATCATAGAGCGATAAAGCACTAACAATGGTCTCATCACGCTTGCTTCCCTCTTTGAACTCTTCCATATCGAGGCTACCATTCTCGTCCTTGTCCATCATGCGGAAGATTTTCCGAACTCGTTTCTCTGGTGTATCCTCATCTTCAGGGAGTTTCACCATAGAACCAACCTAGGGAATATTGTCAGCGAGCCACATACGACGCCGAGAAGAGAGCTAATCGGTTTACCATCTTGTAGATCGCCTCGACAATAGCCAGCATCTCATCATACGTAATTTTCCCATCACCGTCAATGTCATAAAGTTGGAAGGCCCAGTCCAGCTTGTCCTCCATCTTTCCGCGAGATGTGACTGAGAGCGCACAGATAAACTCCTTAAAGTCGATCATCCCACTGTTATCGGCATCGAAAACCCGAAATACATAATTCGCGAACGATGATGGATCGCCAAACGGAAAAAACTGTCGATAGATCTTCTGAAACTCCTCCTTTGTCAATGTGCCGGACGGGCAATCCTTCAAGAAGCCTGATACAACGTATTCATCAGCGTTGAATCCGAAAAGTATAGTTTCGATTTCCCTGGGCCATCACCAACCCTTGTACCATTGTTGAAGTTCCTTCTTGTCAAAATGTGTCGCTTTCTGGAGTTCCTCGAGCTGGGAGGGAGATAACTTTGACTGTCTAAGTGTTGAAATGGAGTAATTAGCCAATGTAAATATGTGTACGAGTCTCTCAGAGACTTGAAGAAAAGTTTGACTGTTTTAGTGATCGTGACCAAATTCCCCACATGATGCCTGAAAGCTTTCTTGCTCCAGCTTTTCGAAACATCTGGGGCGAAGGAGGAGCGGAGCGAAGCGCAGGAACAAAAGAACTACTTACGACTTCCCCATTTTCAAATATACCGCCAAATAGAGGTACAATCACGCTTAAAAGCTTGTGGTCGAGGATGATCCGGACTCACTGAGGCTCAGGGTCTGTCATGCGACAACGTCGGGTTGGCGACAGATATGCGGATGCCGCGGGGTAAGGAACTCCGGATTGATAATGAGCCGGAGGGGTACGGCTTTGCGGAGGTAAGGGGGATATAGCGAGAGTTGCAAGTTGAGATAAACAGTTGAAGTACAATGAAATAACTCGAATGAGAAACAACGGCGATGCGATCGACGTGTAAAGAGCGATTGTTGTGTACGGAGTAGTGGCAACGGAACAGGATCGCTGAAGCTTCCGAAGTTGAGGATTCCAGACCACTGGGAGCCTTGGCGGTTCCAGCGCTCAATCGCCAACACCACGATTTGCACCTGCAGAAACATCGATCTGGTGGGTTGCAGCGTTAGCTGCTTTAAAAATTTGGAAACAATATAATTATTTCTAAGCCCGATTTGCCCAGAATATCGTACAGTTCCCTTGTCAAAATCCCCGGGCTCTTCAGCTAGGATCGCAACGCCGTTCCCGCCCACTCTATGTACAGGGTATGGCATACAGAAGAATTAACATACAAAATAATGATAATATCGGAAACAAGGAAGCAATCCAAAACAAGCGCTCGAAAAACCCTATATCAAACAAGCATAAAGAAATCTCGAACCAAACAATGTCGGTGCCCTGCATGGACACTAGAAATATCACGATTCGGAAGGACGTGTCGTGGTGCGCAATTAGTCAACCTTGATCGAGCCATAAATGCGTTGGACAAAGGCCCAGCTAGCGAAGAAACCGATAGAACCTGTATATGTCAGTTAGAAAACTTCCGAAGTTTTGACAATTAAGCCCGTAACATACCGGTAAGAATGAAAACAATAAACCCGATCAATGCAGAGTAGCCCATGTACAGAACAGCTCCAATCAGGCCACCAAAACTGACTCGAGTGGCCCAAAACAGCAACGCATTCAAGAAGACATATATGCCGGTCATTCCGGCTCCTGCGAAAGCCCTCCAGTGCCATCTATAGTTCTCTGCACAGAGCAAGAAGTAAACCAGCAGAACGGTCGTGGCCGCAGTGGTCACAATCATTAGGCCATAGCACAGGAATAGGAACCCAAACATATAGTATATCTTGTTGGTCCAAAGGGATGTCATGATGAAGTATAGCTCGACAAAGATAGCACCAAAGGGCAATATACCGGTTAGAAGCAGCGATGGCACTGTCTTTAGGCTGCCAGTCATCGGCGGGATTTGGCGTGGGATTTGATTGACCTTGGTCGGGCCCTCAATGATCTATCGAACTGTTAGTGAAAGACTCAACTTGATACATGGGTCGAATCGACTTTCCTGCTGCTTGAATCCAATCCAGCTACCGGCCACGCTGAGTGGTACACTAATGACGAACCATATCAATACAAGGGCGAGCATTGTACCAAACGGTACAGCGCCG
This sequence comes from Aspergillus baeticus, assembly GCA_027569055.1. NCBI lineage: Eukaryota > Fungi > Ascomycota > Eurotiomycetes > Eurotiales > Aspergillaceae > Aspergillus > Aspergillus baeticus. The sequence continues at coordinate 129,019 of JAPDEI010000021.1, forward strand.
CTTGAACCCTTGGCCCAAACGAAGAGGTTGAGGAGGAAGAATACGCTGAAAATAAAGGCTGGGACGAGTAATGGAGTCATAATAATGTTACGTTTCCAGGATTCCCCGCCGAAAGACTTGTAGATTCGAGCGGACACGTAACCACCGACGAACCCAAAGAGTGTGTAGATAAGGAGAATCGCTGTCGCAAGGAACCCGCGGTTCGCGGGAGAGAGGAGACCAAACATGGCGAAGACTAATCCCCTGTTAGAGACGGATAGAAGGCTTCCCCAAAGTTATAAACATACCAACAGTAACACCAGTCATCATGAAGAGCTGAGCTCCGTTCCCGACCAAGACACTCAATAGTAAAGGAGACTTGGGGCATCGGAAGACATCACCATGCACCAGCTTCCAGCCCGAATCTTCCTGGATCCCGTCTTCCACTGCCGCGGACGTCCCGTCTAGATCGTCAAGGTTGATCATGTCCAGGCGGTTGTACCGAGCAATGTCCTTCTTGAGAGCCCGAACGAGGATCATACTGACCATACCGACGAGGAAAACAACAAAGACGGCCGCATTGACGAGGGAAAACCAATGGATCTTCGGATACTGGACTTGCAGATACTTGTCCCAACGAGTTGCCCAAGGGGTCGACGACTCCCGCCAACTGACGCTATAAGTCCATGTCACTGCAGTCTCAGAATCTTCGTCCAAGTAAATTGGGCCGTCCTCATTACACGTAGCAGTCCCGTCTTCGGAAACCCTGGAGCCACGTCGGGAACCAGGCTGGACGAGGACTCCGATGACTCGATACTTGTCCTTGTTTCCAAATTTCACGGGATGATAGTCAATAATGATGTCAAAGTGATTGTGTAAAATGGACTTTTCGCTTTCATCCAAGGTACCGAGTGTAAAGCCTGGACTGTACGCCTGGGGCTGGGCTCCCCCATTCTGTTGAGCAGCCGGCAGCCCATCCACAAGCCAATTGATATTATATCCCTGGGCTATCCTCCGGTTAGTAAACTTGGCGCTCCGGGAATCGAAGATGACCTCGCTGCAAGCCGCTTTGCATGTTTCGTTCTTGCCCATCTTCAGCTCAAATGGTGACGTCTGGATTCTATCTCCGAACAGAATGCTACCCAGGGATTCTCGTACATCTTTCGGGCCACCCTCGGGCACACAGAACCGGAAAGCAGGATGATAGTAGTCATAGGAGAATACGGAATGGAGCTGTTCATCTTGTTGCGCAATTCCCGGAGTAAGGTGGTTCACGTAAAGCGGTACGGGTTGGCCCTCATCATATGAGGTGGGTGCTACGCCTGGCAGGTAGAAGGCTGCGGATAAGGTGGGCGCTGTGAGGAGAAGATTGATTAGAGGCGAGGACCGCCTGTTGAAGCGCATGACGGGTTGTTGTTTTCTAAAAGGAAAATAGGCGTCATTAGCTTGGGATAGCCGATTTCATGTTTGGCCGCATCAATAGCGCTTGGTCAACATACAGTCTACAGTTGCCGCACCACTGACAGAGTGAGTCTCATGGGTAGGGTGCGGAGTTAATAAGTGCACCACTAGCTGTCAAAACAGACGGAAAGAGTAATAGAGTTCGAAAATTGAATTGCTGGAGGAATGAAGTAGGCAACCGGACACTTCGGCGAAAGGCCAAGTTCCATGTCAGCATAAATTCACGTGACCCGCTTTAGCTTTATGTCACGTGTAGATAAGATACCCATTTTTTTTTTTTCCTTCCTTGTTTGGTTGCATCAGAGAAAATTCCATACTCAGCAAAAAAATGGCGTTGGCAGCGTCGAAATCAGAGCAGCCTGGGCTGCTAAATATCTCCGATCTACTTGAAACAATCTCGACATCTCTTACCGCTACCGGAATATCATTGCCAAGCAGCAAGGGTGATACCTCTGATGTCTCGATTATACCATCGCAGGACGGCATTTCCCTGCTTGACACCAAATGCGACTTACTCCTCTCGTACCTCCAGAACCTCGTATTTCTTACGCTTCTTCAGCTGAGGGAACTACCATCACAAGATTCTTCACGCGAGGAAAATGGAGATACCGACTCAACTCAGTCCCTTCGAACACAAGTCACAGACAAACTTATCGAGTTGCGCACATACTTAGACCGCGGTGTCCGACCCCTAGAAGGACGGCTGAAATACCAGGTTGATAAAGTTATCAAGGCGGCGGAAGCAGTGGAAAGATCAGAAAAAGGAGCACAACCCGCCAACGCTCGTACATCAGCGCACGAAGGGGGGAGTGGGAATGAAGACGATTCCGCCTCCGAGGATGGCAGCAGCGAGGATGAGGATGAAAGTGAAGAGGGCGAAGATATCGATGAAATGGCATATCGACCGAACGTATCAGCGTTCGCGAAGAAGATCAACTTTGAGACGAAGGCGGACAAGCCTGACCGTAAAGCCACAAGCGATGGGATTTATCGGCCACCCAAGATCATGCCGACTGCGATGCCCACAACCGAACGTAAAGAGCGAAAGGAGAGACCCACGCGCCGATCCAATGTCATTGACGAGTTCGTCAGCGCTGAGATGTCCTCCGCACCGATGGCCGAGCCTAGCATTGGTAGCACGATTGTATCCGGAGGAAGACATACTAAGACAAGGAAGGAGAGAGCACACGAGGCCGAACGAACCCGTTACGAAGAAACTCACTTTATCCGTTTGGCAAAGGAAAGCAAGAAAGAACAGGCCAAGAAAGCGGCATCTCTTCGGCGTGAAGGCACGTTCGGCGGCGAAGAATGGAAGGGTCTCACTGAGGGTGCAGACCGGATTACGAGGCTTACACAGAGGGCGAAAGGAAGTGGTAGCGCACTCGAGAGGAGCCGAAAGCGCAAACTCACGGAGGACGGGCAACGTGGCGATGGTGTCGGGGTTGGACAAATCTTCGAGAAGCGACGGAAGAAGGTTGACTCCTGGAAGAAGCAATAGTGCTTCGCCATTGATTAGATTCAATTGCTTCATTTACTCGTGGATGGAATCCTGCCGAATTATACTTCATCATTTGATTACCGTTGCATAAACTTTTGTGCTTTCCTCCGGTGGCCCGAACATGGTTGAGCAAATTCAAGTTCTGTTATATTTATATGAGCATGCTAGTTAGCATGTACTCCCGGAGTTTGGAGTAAATAACATCCTGTTCCTGAATTTGACGTGTGATGGTTGTACCAACTGGCATGACATCATTTCGGATCCTCTCCATTTAACAGCACCCCAGCCGGGGTTGACTTACAGCATCTTCAAAAATCTTCATACAAGAAAAGCAGTAAATCGAAATGGAAGACCCTGGTTAGTACTTTCTGTCACATCTTTCTATTGCATCGGCGATGTACCAGGGCAATGCCCCTGTCCTTCATCTCCCAGCTTCTTTTTACACTAGGGGCAATAATAGCCTAGACCCCATTAGCTTTGCACTGTGAAAGAACTTTCCTCACCCTAACTATCAAGTACAGTCGTCGAAGTCCCGAAAGTCATCCGACTTCTCACTCAGTCGCCCCCCTCCCTCCAAGAGGAAACCATCAACCAATTCTTCACGCCTTCTGCCGAATTCGTGCACCCTTTTTGCCGAATCTGGAGCTACACTGGGAGCCGATGGGCAGTTACGAAGATATACCAGTGGTACAAGATAATGTCGCCGCACATAGATCTAGATGTGCGGTCTGTCGGTATGGGATGCTCCAATTCGTACGGTCGAGGACCGGGAAAGCTGACGACAGCCATAGCATATGATAAAGAGAACCTGAAAGTCTACGTGACCATCTTCCAGATCTTCTCAATTTGGCTTATTCCATTTCACCGTGCCCCAGTGACATTGACGACCGTGCTGGATCTGACAACCGACCCCGGCGATGAACGAGATGTTGCGGCGGAGGGCAGTAAGAGATATTACATCAAGAAACAGGAAGACTTTTACCAGCCATCGGAATTTATCAAGTTTGTTATGCCGATTGGAGGGCATTCTCTCATTATGATGTGGCATGCTTTCGCCAGTCTGTTTTCAATTGCGGGAGTATTTCTACTATGGCCGATTATGTGGGCAGAGGACAGGGGTTACTTCAATTATGCTCACTCTCAAGCGGCTAGAGAGGGGATTGTTGACGCAATGAATAACCATGTCCCGGATCTGAAAGTCTCGTGAGAGCAGTGTTTGTTGAAACATGGAATTCGATTGGATTGAATGTGCTAGTCTATACCGAGTATTTCATACAACTTCATTAGTGTCTTTTGATCATTCTCTGGTCAGGACAAATTCTCATGAGGGTTCGTTATCACGTCAAAGATTCAGTAAGCCGGCCACTAAAAGTGGCTCGTCTGCTCACGCCTTGTTTTCGTTGGAATTGGAATGCTGCTTCCTCAATGCGTTACGGAATGCCTCTTCCTGCTTCACCACCTCAGCCGGCAAACCTCGGCCAATGCCGAATAGGACGAAAGGCGCCCACTTCCACCGGAACGGGTTGACAATAATCACAAATATGAACCAATACACCAGTTCTGCATATGTGAAGAAGTCGAACGCCCCGGTGGGCGACAGGCTCTTCATCAAGCGGGTGAAGTCAATCCAAGTCTTCATACGCCCTTCAGTCGGGCGCGAAAGGGGGTCGACTAGGAACATGAGCAAGAACCTAGTGTAGATACCGATGTGCATGTTTCCGACAGTACCGATAGCATTGACGTAAGTACTGTTGTTCGCGCAAATGCTCGGGTACATTGGAGGGAAAACTTGGAGATACCAGCTGGGCGGACCGTATGGCTCCTCGAAAGCGTCTTCTGGCAAGAACGAGAGTGAAGGACGCTTGAAACCAGTTGCCATGATAATCACCTCGCCTGGCACGAGGGACTCGCGGCCTGGGCCGCCTTTCGGTACACCCTTGGATCGGAAACTAAACAAGACGCCGTCTTCTTTGAGTGAGAGGATATCACCACGCAGCCAGCGAGCCTTGCCATCTCGGATTTGTTCGAAGAGCTCACTGTTAGCCATGGGAGTCTGTGTGTACAGCCCGCCAGAGGGAGCGATGTCCTGCAAGTCACGGTAGAAGAATTTATGTAGAAGACTTTCCGGAATCCAGGAGAGAAATGTCTCTTGTCCGAATATATTGAGTGCGAGCAAAGACTGAACCAGGACATTCCTTGGAATAATCCATTTATCAGAGCGTGACAGAACATCAATCTCAGCAGCCCCAGACTTGACAGCGAACTCCAAGGCCTCGATGGCGCTTGCTCCGCCACCAATAATGAGTACCTTTTTGCCTTTGACGTTCTTCCCGTCCAGCTCTGATGAGTGGTAGATTGAGCCCTTGAAGTTATCCTGGTCTGGTAGCGGTGGCATTTTAGGATCTCCACAGACTCCAACAGACGCGATGACTCCGTCAAAGAGACCCCATTGCTCTTCATCGTCATTTATTATCCACTTGCCGGTCTTGTTCTGCTTGGCAGATTTGACCGGAGTGTCAAACGCAGTCCGGTCCTCGAGCTTATATCTCCTCCACAGGTCGACGATCTGATTGCGTATCTCTTCTTGCGTCGGATAAGCCGCGTCGTAGTGAACCGACGGATGAAATCGGTACATGATACTATGGATTTGAAGCGCAGAAGTGGAGTTGACTCTCTACTTCCGGGTTAGTATCCGATTCATAGTGCAGTAGTCAAGATAAACTCACGCTCCATATACCACCTAGGCCTTTATCCTTAGGTCTCGCCTCGAACAGCTGGACATCAAATCCATGGCCGACACAGTGAGCTGCAGACGATACTCCTGTCAGTCCAGTTCCAATGACAGCTACTTTCTTCTTGGGCAGGTTGTTGACGATAGGGCCAGATGGAGGAGGTCCAGGTGCGAAGATCCAATTGATGATGTTCTGGAAGAGAACATAGAAGACAGTGAATGTTTGGAGGAACGGGTGCCTAATAAAGGCTGGAATTATTGACTGAGGAGCTGAGTCGGGCATGATGGTAGAGTGTGTGATGGGCAGTAAAGTAGTGAGTGGAGGGATCGGTGATCCCGGTGGAAGACAGCGGAGTTTTTGTCGCTATCTAGGTATGCGTCGGGAATTGCCTCGAGAGAAAGTATATTTCAGAAAAGCAAAGGAAGCTGCCTGACCCTTTTGTAAGGAGAGAGACTCTAGAGTCGTGGACCGGAAGCCATGGGTTGTTGCTTCCCCTGCTATGACGTATGGCATGGATCATCCTGTTTCGAGCCCCAGCACAAATTACGTTGCTTGCAACATTCTCCGACTGTGGATAACATCTCTTAACTGAAAGATATTTTCAATTATGTCAGTTATGTCATCCAGATATATGAAGGCTGTCATTATCTATCAGTAAATATGGTTTGTTAGGCTTTTCTCGCTTCATAGATACCAGATTATAAGATATATATTTGGAAGGAACGGTTGGGCTTCAAATAGGAGCCGGCTGGCATTTGCAGATTTTTTGGTTTATTCATAGATCTGCTCGGACTACCAAGACCGAGAGCAACAGTAATACTAGTAATACAGGACCCAGACCCATGGAAAGCCAGACTTATGTCCCTTAAGCTTGTTTCATTTGCATGTGATGAAGCTTCATGTAGATACGCCTCTTTTGGGACTAGCGCCCCGCACGCGGAGGCTTTTCGAGTTTCCAGACGCTTGGCCGTCACCTGCTTGACCTGCCTCTCTGGCGATCACTGTTTGTTTGTTGACCACATTGCGAGTTTAGCCTCTGTGAAAACACCTTAGCCATTGAACATGTCCTAACTGTGATAAACCTGTTATTCCTACGATCTGCGCGGGATCGAAGCTCTTTATGCCATTCGCAGCTTCCTGGCGACCAACTTCAATCTTCACCCCGTATCCGGCCTCCTACGGATGACGCTATGTCTTTCCAGGGAAATTCCGTTCTTGATCGGTTCCTCGCTTCGCTGGCTGAGATATTGAGGGACCGCGATGGAGCCAAACTTCAAGACTTTCTGCAGATCGAACCGCCCCTACCGGACGTATACGGACAAATGGTGGACGAATTACGGCAACGGTATCCGGACGGGTCGCGAGGGGAGGCGGACCTTCAACGACGGTGCGAAGGCCTGGTGCCGAAGTCTGCGGGGGGTAGCTCATGGGCTGCTTTTCCGACGTTCATGAAGCTTTATTTCTGCTTCTTGCGCGATGTGAATGTCGAGAACTTGCTTGAGACGTACAACATGCTCAAGGTATTGCTGAAGTGAGTTTGTTGTTATTTGTTTCTACCAGTGCCCTTATGGATCCTTTCGAGCAATTGACTGATGTTCCATAATTACCTAGCCAATGTGTGATAGCACTCGGTGACAGCCAATTCGGAATCGTCGTCTTGCCTACTGTTCTCTACCTATCGAAGGTCCTCGCAAAACTGGCCATGGGCCTTGACCGCCGGCCAGAGCTAGTTGCGCACTTGCTGAGACTTGAAGGTGGCCCTGAACAGGACGAGAGTACGGAGAAGGTCACATTGGTGGAGAAGTCTGCGAATGTGGTACGAGAAGCATTTATTAAATGCCTCACGGATCGCAGTGGAACGCCCGGAGTGCAAGGGAAACCCGAGGGTAAACGGGTTGGAATCTACCTGATGGCTAATCTGTGCTTGAAGCTACTTTTTCAGGTACGGGATAATGTTGTCATGTCTGTCGAGTGAACAATAGCTGACAGCACCTCTAGTGCGGCAAACTAAGAAACGCAGAGCAGATGTTTGCAAGTATTACTGCGCAGTCTCCACCTCTAAAACACTTCCCCGCGTCCCAGAGGGTCACGTATCTCTACTACCTTGGCCGCTATTTGCTTTCCAATAATCTATTCTTTCCTGCTCAGATCGCACTGCAAGCCGCATATGACCAGTGTCATCGCCAAGCCATCAACCAGAAGCGACTCATACTCACGTACCTCATCTCCTGCAACATCATACTCGGACGGTTTCCATCAATGCAGCTTCTACAGCGGCCAGAATCGCAGGGATTGGCAGATAAATTCATCCCCCTCTGTCAGCTCATTGCCCGTGGGGACTATATTGCGTTCCGAGAACACCTCACCGGCAATTCAGCAACTGCTGAATGGTTCGCCCGAAAAGGAATCCTCCTACCACTACGGAATCGATGTGAGATATTAGTGTGGCGATCTCTTGCACGAAAGGTATTCATACACGGTGGTTTCCATGGAGAGACCCAAGGCCAGGCCCAAAGGGGCCCGCCTCCGTTCCTGTATCTGAACAAACTCGAAGCTGCTGTGCGGTGGCTACAGTCACAGCATCTCTCTACATCCCCTATTTTAGTTGTATCTCCGTTTGCAAATGCGCATGTCTCTGCAAGCAAGAGCCAATTCGGATCTCAGATAGTGTCGATAACAGCAGATCCGGATTTCGCCCTCCTCACCGCCCAAGATGTGAACAAAGGGGCACCGGACGCGTCTATATTAACAGAATATGCCGACTACCTTTGTCCTGATGGGTTCTTCGACGCAACAGGCCAGTGGCAAACAAACCCAGCGAAGAGCCTAGTCGACGGAGTCCTCGATCCGGACTACAGCCAATATGAGCTAAATCCATATGCGGAGGACGCTCAAGATACCACCGATGAACCGTCGCCGCTTATGCGTGAAATAGAATCGATTCTTGCTTCCCTTCTTACGCAAAGTCTCATGCGCGGATACCTCACGCATCGGAATCCTCGCTTTGCTATCCCGGGCGCCCGACTGCGAGGTGCTTTACCCACAGGATTCCCAAATGTCTGGCGAACGATATATGCACGTGAATCGGAGGATATGGGCGTACCGGGGTGGGTCAAACCGCCCCCTACCATGGCTGCACCTGTAGCGCTAGGAGGGGGAGGTAGGGTAGTCAATCTTTCTGGCGCAAGACCAGTCGGGGTTCAGTAATTCGCTCAACCTCTATGAAAAGCGGGTTAAAATTGCTCCGAGCACGAGTGGTGGGTGATATGCTGCACGTCGGGTTTTATGTATATAGTCCAAATTCTACGTTCATGATATCCATGCCGCTACCAAGACTGATCAACTCATCTATAGAAACGGAAACGTAGCAAATAATCTGCCGAAAAGCACATTGCACATCTCATAGCGTCATAACTCATAACCTGATTGTATACTCCGTACTCACACACTTGTCTCAATAACAATCCTCCCTTCGAGCCTAGGCGCAATGCCTGGCGTCCACGTAGGGGTGAAGTGTTCGTCTTCGCCATTCTCATTAACGGTTGACTTGATCCCCGCCCTGCGCATCCAGCGACGCGTTGCCCACCGCGCAAGCCGCAGGCGGTTCTCCTCATCTTCAGCTGATCGCGCAGGAAGAGTCACGTAGTTGGTGATTGGCTTGGGCGAGATGAGGATCTCCGGGTCAGAGTCGGAATCGGAGTCCATCGATTCATCTATCGATGACTCGGCACTCTTGCCGTCTGCGGTCTCAGTCTCGGCAAAGCGGCCATAGTAGTAAGGCTGCTTCCGGTTGAGAGCTGGGCGCTGCAGCTTGTTCGGTACTTTCTCTTGCACGGGGGATGGAAGGGCGGATGGTGGTTTCAAGAAACCCTTGTTCTGGAAGTTTTTCTGCACATCTGCCCAATGTCGGGTCATGCTCTTGCCCAAATGCTGCCACCTGCCCATGACCTTCAAGCTTAGGAAGTACTGTCGCATCAAGGTACTGATGAGGGTGCCGCTTTCTTCATCAACAATTTCTTCTACCTCTCCACCTTCTGATTTGACTAGAAGGGAGGTGAAGCCATCCTTTCCTCGCGCCATATACCCTCGAGTGGCTAGAGTGTAGCTCTGTTCGAAGTTAATTGGCCGATCGCCTACTCTGGCCCAGTTAATGCGCGAGCCGGGAGGCGCGGATGGATTGAAACTGAACGCGATATTCGATACCTGGGTGAATCTGCCTTCCAGCGCAGGAAGCTGACTGACACCATTCTCCAGGGCGTCAAAGATAGCCTTGCCTTTGAGACGAAGTAGAACGACTGGGTCTTCGAAGGGGAAGCAGTTAAGAATATCTTTGAGGCGGAGGACGCCCGGGGGATAGATTTGATCACCACGGATGGTACCTCCAGCCATCATTGCGCAATCCGCGCGGTAATAAAAGCGCATAAGATCGCACGCGAAATTGCCTAGATTAGATTCTCCAGCACGGACTGTGGAAAAGCGCCCATCCAGTGGACGTACGGTGTAGCCGATGGGCTTGTCCAGCTTAGCCTTCAGACTCGAGGTCAGCTTAGCAACTAGTGCTACGCTGGATGGATCTTCAGGAATGGCGCGAACTATATCCCTCCGGGTAATATTGAAATCCCATCCCGGACCGTCCTGTTTTCGGAAGGCTTCAATGTAGCTCAGCTGCCTGAAATCGGTACCAGACCGAAGCACGTGAACGCCATTGATAAATGTATGGCTATAATAGTGGTCGTGTCCTCCGAGAATTATATCAATCATCCCATATGGAATATTCTCGGCCAGTTTGTTATCGTTCGGTTCGCGTTGGTGGGTAACAGCAACGATTATCTCTGCTCCTTGCTCTCGCAGCTGAGGGATGAGTTCGATGGCCGTTTTCGAAGCGGACTTGTAAATGAGGTCCGGGGGAAGAGAGTTAATGGTCCCTAACCTTTAGGGGCACGAATATTTAGCTCTGGCTGGCGGAAAGCAGGAAAGAATGTGGATGTACCATTCGCGCTCTCCAAGACCAATCACTCCCACTTTGATTCCATTCGACGATGTTAGCATACGCGTCTTCTCGCAATTTCCGATTGACACATCCTCTCCTAATGCCGGATCTAACACATTTGCTAAGAGCCACGGAAACTGGCATTGGTCGCGGAGGTGGCGGAATTGTGCAACACCGAAGTCGAGATCATGGTTCTGTTTAAGAGTCAGATCCGTTATCCCGCGACTCCCCGCGCATCAGACAGGCGCCGCAACGTACATACCCCTACGCATGCCACATCTGTTCCCGCCTTGTTTAAGAAAGGTACCATATGTTTCCCTTTTGTTACCGTACTCTCAAGACTGGGATTGAAGGCGTCGCCGGAGAAGAAGGTGAGAGGGGTAGGTTGTCCATCGAAGCTCGAATGTGATCGATAGTAATTTATCAAGGACTGGAAGCGGGGAGCCCCGCCCACTGGTTCAGCAGAGCCTGACCTTTGATCTCATAATTAGCCGAATGTACAAACAGCAGGCTCGAAGCGCGGGGGCATTTGCATACTCGACATGATACACGTCATTGTAATGGATAAGGCGGAGGTCGGGAACGCCGGCCCTTTCAGATGAGAAGGTCACAGAGAAACCATCGGTCTCAATTGGAGACATTCTGAGTTTCTATATACTGGTAGAGAGGTAGATTGGTGAATGAAGAGAAGGGAGGGGTACAGGGGTGAGATAAAAGGGATCGGCTGGGCCTTTGTTTTGGCCGGACATGCGGGCAACCCAAGCTGCTGTCAGACACCCAGGCACCTAGGCACCAATATCTTCCGTAGCCAATGAAAGGCGAGCGATTGCGGAGGATCGACCGCGCTACTTTAGTATGGCGAAGTTTGTAGGCGTCTACTATGTATATTAGGCTTTAAGGCTACGATTGCTATTATTACAAAATTTTTTTTGCACAAAGTAAGGTGCGCAGGAGTTTTCTACGGGAAATAAGAGGAAATAATTGTGGTACAACACTGAGTTGAGACGGTATATAACTGGACCCTGACACGAGATCTGCCCAGCCGATCAAAATATCCCCGAAAAGTTAGATTTTGTCGATTCATCAGACGTATATAGATGTTCGTTAAGTCATAAAAAAAAACGCCAGGCTGTAAATGAGTATATCGCATGAAATGCTAAACAGTGATAGGAAGGCAGCGGCGCAATATACAGAGGCATCATAGCGGTCGTTCAGCCACTGTCCAGCGACGATTGGAAACGGCCTGACGCTCTTTGTTCAGTGGGGCGCTGCCCCAGAGACCGCGTTGAGACAATGTCCGTTGTGGTAGTTGCGCCGACCAGGTAGAGCCCCCAGTGTTTGACGTCACGGGGCTGCCAGGGATATCATAGCTTGGGATAGATGAAGATGTAGAGAGTGGCGCCCCGAAGTTGGGAACGAGGTCTTCTACCGCTTCCTCAACGCCAGAAACAGAATTCCAGAGTCCCGACGACGCTCGGGGCATATTCCAGGATTGCAAACCCGACTTCAGCGATGGTCCAAGAAGAATGGGCCCTGAGGAGAAAGAGGCGCGCGATGGGAACCGCTGACGGTAGGAGGGGGTTGACGGGGAAGGCAAGCTACTTATTGAAGGAGAACGGGCGCTGGCTGTTGGGCTTGTCCCAGGTCGTAAATGGTCGGTTGACGCAATCTCCACCAAGCGATAATCCTCGAAGCCAGATGGATTGCTCAGTAATCCCGCCGCCTTTGACGTATTGGCATCTTGAACGGGTTCCTTTGGGCAATCTTTGCGGAGTGCAAGGGTCAGCGAGGCTGTATTGACATCCACAAAAGCGGGCCCTCCCATTAATGCACCAATCAATGCATTGCAGCCCGCTCCGTGAGTCACAATTATCAGGACGGTATTGCTGGTCGAGTCATCTCCCTCATCCTGTTCTAAGAATTGCATCTGTGAGCGTGTCCGGCGGTGCGAAGGAGCCACCGACACATTATCATTCTGGTACCACTGAATCATCCGTTCGAGACCACTTCGGAAACGAGTATGCATGGTACTCCATTCTTCGCCGTATTCGCCTCCATTGCCCCAGTTTTGTGGCTCACGCATGCTGTCCCACTGGTAGTCTACCAGAACACAAGCGTCGCGTGCATGCGTTACGTAGCCATCAGGGATAGGACAGGAAGACGCTATGGCGTAGCTGGGGATAGGAGGGGTGTATGCCAGGTCCGGAATTGGTGGAAGGTTCGTGCTTATTTTGTGCATTTTCCGGCCCAACGGGGTATCCACCGCCCTCAAGGAGTCATAACTACTGGCGCGATTCCTTTGGCTTGAGCGTCTGATTATGCTTGAAGCTGACTGAGTTTTACTGCCGCGATCTTCTTCGGTGCGAGTGGACACAAGGTTGCCCCAGCCGCCCGGGAAGTGGCCGACGGACGGTTTGTTTTGGGTGTCCGCTACAGGAATAATGCTTGCATCACGGCGCAGCAATTCTGTCTTGGCAGTAGCAAGCATCCGCTCTGATTTTGGAGGAGGAATTATGTTCTCGAAATAGCCGGGGTTCAGCCACTCTCCGAGACAGGCATCCACGCGGAGCAAGCATCGTTGGTTATTTTGGGGGTCGGAATCGAGGCTGCCTGCGGACTCCAATGCAGTTGTGGCACCGTTTGACTGGTCTGAGGGAAGGGCCTGCGTAGGACGAAGCGAGTCAAAGTCGGCATAGTTCTGGCTGATTCCAGAACTGATGGCGACGGCCGTCTGTACGCAACGAAGAAAAGGAGAGGTATGTATGATGATTCTGCGTTTCGGTTTACGATCCTGAGGACGATGAGAATGTGTTTTGGCGCCGTTGATATCCTGCGGGGACCGATCCAGTTGATCTTCTAATGACCGAAGCTCGTTGGCAATTCGCGTACCGAGAGCGCGCGACTGAAGCCAGCCGCCGTAGGACAGAGGAGAGTCATAGGGAGTCGCGGACGTCAGGTGCCAATCTTTGTTAGCAGCGTCTAGACGGGCACCGTGCCTAATAGGGTCAATACGTTAGCCTGGGGGAGAATCCCCACAGGGTGGGTGGGACCACATACCTAGTAATGAATATAGCAGCAGGAGGCTTCCCCATGATCACGCTGAGTGAACTCGCGAAAAGTGGGTTAAGTCAGAGTAGAGGCGAGGTGATAGAGCAGTCAGGCACTGCGCGGAATAGAAGGATAGCGACAGAAACCCGCCGTGTGGGAGGCTGACACGTTCAATGTGACTGGTGACTGTTGCTGTAGGCGGGGTAAGGAATGGTCAAGGCATCGCCAGGTTGGACGCGGAAGCAGGGAGACACGGGGTCTGCAGCACACGAATCAGTGGGAGTGGGAGACGAAAAGTGGCATGACGACAGGCCAGCTACCTGCATGGTTTGGCAGCAAGGACCTATTTCAGCATCAAGTTCCACCATTCCATGGGAGACTCGAGGTTCTTCGGCGTCGCGAAAGAAACAAAAGAAATGCGGCCTTTTTGTTCCTATTTCGCTCTTGGCATTTTTCCGGTGCTCGGAGAAGCATGTGATTCTGTGGATTATGTCATCTCCTCTGCGCGGTGCTGGGTGCGGCCGTTTGGTTTGCTCTTCTGGCCTCCACTTCGTTTTCTCTGAACAACAGATAACGAATCCCTCGAGGCTTGAATGTGGGGAACACATGCGAAGACAGGAGACTCCGGGTTTAAAGCTTTGACTGCAAACACTAATTAGGGTTACGATTTCCATCACTCTTCTTGCGGACCTAACCACGAGTCCACGACACGCGCGGCCCGAGACTTTAGCCAGGCGTCGAACCAAACACCTACTTGGGAGCTATATCAAGTAGTCTTACAAACCCCGTAGTCAGCTGAGCCGTGAGTCGAGAACGTTCTCCCACGTTCAGGCATGATGACCAGGTTCCGTCGGATGCTTTCGCGAATCCGTCGGGAAGCCACTCCAGATCTATGGAACTACGAATGTACTTCATCTGGGAGCTTTGCCTATTTGGGGGTTCTCAAGCTTTATAGCTGGTATTTGCGGGAGAAATATCCGGCAAACTGTGGGCCCTTGCTAGGCATCTCTTCTTTAGAGCACGATATAAAGTGATGCGAGAATATCTTCACAGCCTCCACTCTTCACCTTCCAGTTTCCCACGCATTCGGTATCGCTGGACCATTTTCAATATGTCTCCCGACCCAGAGGACCCCCACCCGCTTCGGAATCTCGCAAGAATTCAAGCATTCTCGAGAAGACCGAACTCGCGACAATGGGCAACCTGACACTTTGCACCAGCTGAAAGCCTCCCAGTCAGCCAACAACACCCAAAAGGCATCTTGAGAGAATCGGTATTTGTTGTGGTTGTATGCATGGCTCAGTTTATGAACTAGGAGGGGCTCTGTATGTCAATTGCTCCGATGTAACTCATTGGCAACAGCTTATTAACGTCGAGCGCTGGTGAGTTAAGCTGGTTCGCAGATGCCTACGGTTTGACAGTCGGCACGTTTGTCCTTGTCGCTGGCCTCCCAGGGGATGTATTTGGCCACTGCTTGATGTTCATTATTGGCTTAGTTCGGTTTCGCGTATGGTCACTGTTGGCGGGCTTTAATGTCTGGCCCAACCAGGTCTTCTTTGACTTCTGTCTTGATCTTCAGAAATTGGTCCAGCTATTCTTCTACCAAACTCACATGCGATACTAGGCCGTGAATACGGCCCCGCCTGCGCAAGGAGCTTATCTTCAGTTTATGGTGCCAGCGCCTCGAGTGGCTTTATAGTCGGTGGTGTATTCACTTCGATATTCGCTTAGATGGTAAGGTGGCCGTGGGGATACTAGGTTATGGGTATGGCCTGTTTCATCTTTGCCGTTTCTTGGGGGGTTTGGCCATCCCTCGCACCCCAAAACCGCACTTCGAAGTTGGTCTGTCTATCTGGAGTAGGATTGACCTTTTAGGACCAATAGTGGCAATTACCGGATTGGTTCTCATTGATTTTGCTTAAAATCAAGGGGCAGCGGTGGACTGGCCGACATCGTATACATGCGGTTTGCTTATCGGTCGACTTGTCTTCGTTGCAGCGTTTGTATTCATCGAGCATTTAACTATTTGCTCCCTACTTCCCGCGTCTGTCCTAAGTGGTGATCTTGCTTGGGTTTTAGGCTGTATCGCTACCGAGTGGTCGAGCTTCAGCATTGTCATTTAGTGCTTCTTCCAACTTATGAAAACGATCAAAGGAGACACACCCTTGTTGGCAACCGCAAAATGGTCCCGGCCGCCCTATCCGGTGCTATCGCAGCTCTTTTGACTAGATTCCTACCCAGTTAGTTCCCGCCCAGTGTTATCATGTTATTCGCCATGCTTGCCTTTACGACAGGGCCTGCGATCTCTGCGACAGTTCCTGTGGGTCAGACGTACTGGACGCAAGCATTTGTAGCTAGTATTATTACACCCGAGGGAATATGAGTCTATTCGCCGTCCGCTCACGCTATGACTGGATATGGCTAACAGATCATAACCAGGGATATGCCCTTCCCGTCGGGAACGATTATTCCCAGCAATGCCATGCCACGGGCGCACTAAGGATTGACGGCATCACTGGTAACAACGACGGTAAACTATTCGGCGTCACTTAGGTTAGAATTTGCTAGGACTGTTGAGACGAGATTGAGCGATGGCGGTCGTGATTCCTTGAAGGGTTACCGTGGCGCACCTTACCCAGGCACCGGGCCTGCAAGTCTGGGTTTGGTCATGTCAGTGTTCTTCATGCTCACGCTTTGGAGGGGCTACAGAAAACCTCATTGATCGGTGCACAGAGCTCCCAGCCGCAAACTGATGTATGTCTCGAGGCCTCATAATGGGAACATGTTGTAAATTTTACTCCGGACTAGGTTCAGGTCATCTTGCATGGAGGTGTTGCACCCAATTCAACCAGTAAAAGAAGGAACTGCATTTGAAGGCCTATACAGATGGGACATATCTGGTTGAAAAGCTCAATAAAGTTTCATTTCTCTTCTGATTTCCACACATTATGAACATTATATATCCCGCCACCTGTCTACCCAACCTTAACCTTCCTCTTGTCACTGCCCTTCCAAACCCAAAAGTAAACAAAGGGATACACTGTCTCTGGAACTAGAGTTGCCACAATAACCCCAATACTCCAAAACGAGCCCACATACCCCCAGTTCCTCGGCACATTCAGATATCGCCATATAAAGACCCCGTAAGCCGTGAAGCAGCCCAGGTATCGCACCAGCCTGAAAAGAAGCCGTCAATTACCAAATTCACACCCGGTACAAAAAACGAGGGAGCTAGAGGGATAGATGCGAAGGTGTTCAAGGTGTTTACGTACCACATCTCCAAAGATTGTCCCCGCGTGGACCGGTCCGCTAATAGCCGATACACGTATACCCAACCGACGGGGAGCTGTAGGAAAACGCCCGTCCAGTAGGCTGTAACTTGCTGTCGCTCGTCTGGATACAGGGTAGAGAGGCATTTCAGCGCGCCAAGAGCTAGTGGGAAGTAGAGCATTGTCATCTCTGTGACGATGCGGTGCCGTTGCGCGGGGCTGTAGACTTGCCAAAGGGCGAGTCCGACAAAGGCAAGGTCGAGGGTGAACCAGGCGAGGAAGCAGGCTCGCTCGGTAAGGGTTGATGTTGTTGTGAAAGCATAGTAGGATTCGTATGCTAGCGTCAGAGACCTAAAGGTATTGTCAGTGTATACAGCCCTGGAGGTGGTTTCGGAAGCATCCGGCAGGGAGCGGAGAGGGCAAGGGTGAAAGGTAAGGTATACAGGTATTTGACCGAACCAGGAAGAACCCTATCCCGGACGACCGAAATCATTGCAAACGCGTACATGAGGGCGTATAGCACCCCGCAGGAAATTATCAGACCATCCTGGACGAAGAGGTAGCCTTCTGGTGGGTTTAAGCGCACATCTGAGGGCTGCACCACGAGGTGGCTAAGATGCTCGACTAACCGGAAATTGGCCATTTTCTATGTATTCAACCAGAATATATACAAGGAACTAAACAGGTTCAAAGAGGGCTTGCAAAAGCTATGATATTTGGATGGTGAAATATACTCCCAAAGTAGGGATGCATCCTGCTGTTCTGACATCGTGGGGACGTCATGCTAAGACTGGCGCTAGAAGCTGTACACTGGATTCATACGGAGTACCTTATTCCTCCGCAGAGAGAACAGCACATATGCCTTTAGTAATATACTTAGAGGGAAGTGGGACCAAGCATGGTCGTCGTGAGATCATCAATCCTTTCTACCATGTGTGAATAGGCTATAGGCTTAATTAAGCGACAAAGACTTGCGTTACTGGTAAGATGGCCGAGTGGTTAAGGCGGTGGCCTTAAGTGCTTTTTCGCCTTAAGTTACCCACTGACGAGAGTCTCCTGGGTTCGAACCCCAGTCTTACCAAATTCTTTTTTTTTTTTTGCTTCTATGATCGAAATAATCTTGTCAAACGCAGCAGCGCCTTCACTGAGCGGCAATATCTAGGGGATCGGTCGGTATTTCTCTTCATAATTATACTTAAGAGAAGGTTGGGCAATGTTGGAGGCTTTTTAACTTGGCCACAACCAAGAAATCGGGTCTGCAAGAATATATATTGGTGTGAGGTCGCGGGGACGAGTATTTGGAGATGATCCCTCAGTCAATTCCATGAAGCGCGCCGAGTAAAGCTCAAGATTCTGATCGACATGCACATCGTTGAGTCTAGAATTTCCGAGTTGGAGTTGAGCGAGCAGGTGGCGAGCTTTGAGGGGCGACGCTCGCCCTGCGCATCTTTACCGAGTTACAAACAAACGTTGTACAGAGTAGAAAAATGTGGTAAAATTTATACAGGCGCAGGGGATCCTGATTAGAATAAAGGTAGAAGATATGTTTAAGAAGCCGGTTTCATTTGGATACGGGATGTCTAATATAACCGCGAAATCCTGTATCCATTCTAGCATCAATACTGATGGCCATCTAAGTGTATTCCAAGTCGCCCGAGTGTGAAAGGGCGGACAGACATGAGAAGCTTCGAAAAAGGTTGTCGCGTATCACTTATAGTGAGAGTGAATGTGGGTATCTAAGAAACGTCGAATTTGGAGGTGTCGCTGCAAAGGTAGGCCGGCCTACTTATGCAGCGAGGGTCTCCTGAAGAACCTTTTGACCTTGTGCAAGGGTCTGCGCAGGCTCCTCGCCCAGCCACTGGGACTCGAGGCGGTCGATGTTGCCCTCGATCTCCCAGGCACGGGTGCCCGCGACAAACATGGAAGCGCCGTTGAGAGAGTCGTCGCACATGACACCGGCCGAGACCTTGGCCACGTCCTGCGCGGTGCTAAGGGGTAGACCTTCCTTTGCCCAACGGTCCTCAACCTTCTTGGGGAAGGAGTTGCCGGTCTGTGTCATCCACGGGCAGATGGTGTTGATGCGGATGCTGTGCTTGTAAGGAGAGGAGAAGTTGTTACGCAGGGAGCGCATCAGGCCTTGCACACCGTGCTTGGCCGCCTGGTAGACAGACACGCCGGGGGTTTCCTTGAAACCTGCGGCACAGGAGAAGAGAAGAATAGATCGGTCTACGCCTGGGCCACGGTTGTGACGGAGAAAGACGCTTGCGATGCGGGTGACATAGAGAGTGCCAATGAGGTTGACATCAATGTCCTTTCGGGATGGCGCCTGGTAGATTGTTAGAGATAATGCTAGAGATCGAAGATTTAGCCAAGGCTCACCTTGCGGATATCGCTGAGGTTAAGGGCGTGGTCAAACCACGGAGCTTCAGTCTCCGTGCTACCGGCAGTAACAACAACGTGGTCGATTCGCTTATATTTTTTGAAAGTGTTCTCAAAGAGGTCCAGGACAGACTGGTAGTCAGTCACATCCGTCTGCTGGAAGATCGCCCGAGGAGGCTTGGGAGGGAGAGCAGGGTCGGAGTAAACCGGCCAGTGCTGAATGCACTTCCTTGCAACCTGCTCTCCGCGAGCGCCATCAATGTCACCGATAGCAACGTAAGCGCCGTTTTCACAGCAGAGCTCAACGAGACTAGCGCCAATGCCGTTGGCACCGCCTGACACGGTCAGTAAGGATACGCGTCGAACTCAGGGGTTCCGTACCAACAATGAGGATGATCTTCTCATCCAAGGAATCTTTAAGGACCTCGGGAAGAAACTGGGCCACAGGGACACCAGAGTGGGACTCAGTAGCAGGCTCTGTTTTGGCGATCATATTGTAGGTATGGGTTGTGTAAACCACAGACGCAAGTGAAGGAAACTGAGCGTAGTATGAAGCGGACAAAATTGGGCTGACTAGAAGGACCTCCGCGGGAATGGTGGTTGTGGCGGCAGCCTTTATATCGCCAATCCTTCTCAAAAAGGATATGCATTTCGGGGGCCATGGCGGAGATAGTAGTCTGCGACTTTTTCCTATGGTCCTCGGGTCGGGAGTGGGGCATGCATGGGATGAAGCAAGCGAGACTAGGCAGTGCAGATGGGTCAAATCCTCGAGGGATATCGTTGGCCGGTCCGAATCCACCTCGAGCGATGGTGTGTTGCTCAATGCCAGTGCCTCAAACCCACTGTGGACCGACCGATCAGCGAGAGAGCGCGGGGGAGGAGACAGAAAATCTGGAGAAAAGCTGGGGGATTGACAGCTGCATCGTGGTGGGTGCGATTTTCTGAGATGGGACTCGGTATGGAATGGGAAGTGGAAGCGATATATAAGAAGCAGATTCACGGAAGGAGAAGCTTTTGATTTTCCGGAAGATGCGCTGCTGAAGAACTGGACGCCATTATTGTTGGTGTGCCTGAAAAAGCAACCGCCCTCCTTGGCGTCCTCTCGTCTCCCATCATTCCCGGCCATTAACCTTCACGTTAACTCGACAATGTCGCAGCGAGCGACTGAAGTGACCAATGATCTCTTCCCCCTCACTTGCCGAGCAATTTTCTTTATTAATACTGACCTCTCCTTCTTTGAGCGTCCGACAGAATCCTGGATTCCTTCCTCCGACCAAGTCACCCAATGATAAGACTAAGCGGCGACAAACAAGAAGACGCGGCCAACGCCTGCAGCCGGGACCATTCGAGCCTATCTCTTGAAGGCGGCTGGGCCAAGGCGGATGGCGAGCTGATTCCGACCAGGTTGCACCACCAGAAACATCTCGGAATCTCAAGCTGATCCTCCAATATCGGGTATCCTGGAAATTAAAGACGCGGGGCGTTTTAAGAATGATTGGTGGCGCCAGCCTTCGCGGATGGGCACGACGTCATTCCGCTGACGGTGGATGCGCTGGATGTCGAAAAAGACCTCTCGATCAAAGAGGTTTTAGCCATTCCTGTCATTGCACAGGAATACTTGCTCGGCCGTGCGACGTAGCTCCACATTCAGAGCGGCCGGTGGACTGGGGTTGAGCAGCCCCACTGTGCTCGCGTTCTGAGAGCGCGGAACCCGCACACATCCCAGTCTCACCAAGATACGAAGCACTTCGCCAACACTGAATTGGATGCACAAGGACACGACGAGACATTTAGATGCGCCTCTGATGATGCAATGAATCCTGCAGCGGAACTCAATTGAGGACGATTCGACGCCTCCCGGTCCAGCGCAGTACTAAAGGTTTAGATGCTTGAATCATTGGCGTAGTCCAGCTAAAGCTCCTGATGTCGGATGACGGTGCTCCGTCGAACTCGTCCCCGAGGATGGTTTGAGGTCTGACGGGTCTGGCGAAAACATCGAGGTGCAGATTAGCTGATGCCTGTCAACGAAATCCGTATGGTAGCGACTGGTCTCCAACTTGGAGGCTCGTGGCACCCCACCAGGTCCACTTGTTGGTTACCGAGTAGGAGTACTTCATTGCTCGGATCCAGTTTCTGATCGGATACTTCCTCCACAACACTCCGGAACAGTTACAGAACAGTGGCTCTGGCCTGAGGTGGGGTCTGCAAATGAGATTGCCTCTCCTTTCTATCGAAAGAGGTGGGAACACTCGTGGAATTCTCGCCCAGTATGAGTCTAGCCTCCCAAAGGCCAAGACGATCGTTCCATCAAGAGGGCAAGCGGAGGAGATCTACCAACTGCAATGCACTTCATCCGAGAACTTCATCAATTGCTGTTATGGTTCATGTAACCGGGCATGAGAGCAGCAAAACGTGCAGCGATAGGGTTAGGATGATTTAAGCAAAGCTTTGAACCGCTTTCGACGATGTATTAACTTTTATTACTAGTTCAAACATTCGCTTCCGGCATCGTCGAAGAAGCCGTTGTGGTAACCACTCCAACGAAGCGCAAACGCTGGTTGAAGGGGGGATTAGATCGGTGATCAGTACTAAGCATATTGAGGCCACGTGGAAAGAGAATTGTCTCTAAGAAAGCTCGACAAGTTATTGCTCCAAGTCGCATCGTTCGCCAGCCTATCAGCATCGCAATTCAATGTCCGAGGCACGAGCCAAAACCTGACTATGGATTGCAACTCGAGCACTTCAACCATTCTCTCGATTTTCTTGAATAAAAGCTTGTTGGCGACCGGCGATCCACGAGAATTCTTCCAACCATTCGTCTTCCATTTCGGAAGCCACTCCGTTGCCCCACGCACAACATATTCCGAATCCGATTTGATGATCAACATGGATATCTTCGCTTCATCATATTCCTGCACCTTCGTCCACTGCAATGAGATGACCTGTGCCACACGAAGCGCTTGAAGGCATGCCTCCAATTCAGCTATCTGACTCGTGTGTCGCTCGTAGCCATCATCCAGAATTCTGCTTGAATTGTACTTGTTTTCGCTACCGCAGTACACTCCGATCGATCCGTTGGCATAAGGTCTCCCGTTGTTCGAATAGGCACCGTCGATTGCGATCACGATGGAACTTAGGTGCGTGTCGTTCGGGTCAGGTAGCAGTGATAGCCACGCCGCGCGGCATGGAGTAATTGAATCTTCGAAGGTGTTATGAGGCAAGATGCTGTGGGCTTCCCTCTCTTGTTCGGACTCTTCGGCCTGTCAAGAAATTTGGGCTTTAGCGTTGGTGTAAGTGGAGGTGGGCGGGGAGATAGATACTCTATTTTTGCATGGCTCTCTTCTTTTCAGCTGACTGTGAGACATAGCGCTGCAGTGGAAAAAAAAACAAAGATACATGGTTATTGAAGAGCTAGAGCAACTTCTCAAGCTTTTGGGATGTGATAGGAATGGTTGGGAAGTAGTTGATGGTTGAAGGCGAAAGGTAAACACTTGCTACACTGTTTTCATGAGGAGGATCGACAAATGCGGGGAGTTGCGCATCATGGTCCTTGAATCAACGATCTGTTGCTCTAAAAAATTGCCTACTAATTCCTAAAGCCGCCCTCACTAATTGTAGCACACAACCTTGAAGCCCTTATATACGTTTTATTCTACAAACATAGTAAGGAAATAATACACACTTAATAAATGTCCACTGGATTTTAGCTTCATAGGAGCGTGGCGGTAATATTTGTTAGGTAGTATGAATGTGGGGTGGTGAAATTATTTCTTAGTGCGATAGATCGCCTTTAACTTAGGTATTGTTTCTCCTTCGCCCATCTGATCGTTTTCAGATTTTAGATCGAGGCCTTAGCTCAGATAACAACCTTTTTCATCCCCGTTCGTTTGCGCGTTTGTTTGACTGACTGCAGGACTCGAAGCAAGATGCTAAACTCAAGACGAAGCTTTTAGCTAGTAGTCTACCTAAGATATCTATCTGTACGCCATCCCGACATCGGATGAGCATTGACCCTTGCTAAACTTGCGTGCTGATGTGATCACTTCAAATAATGGCGGATGACTCAGTTAGGTAGCTGACGAAAGCTGATGCGCTCGCCCCCGTCGCCCCATACTGAGCTGGACTATCTACAATCAACATTAAACTACCACAGAGAGTACTATATTTTCTCGCTTGAAAAAGATCAGTGTCCGGATACGGATGTTCGACGTCACACCGTCCGGGCTTTCCGCCAGCCAGAGGGTCGGATGGCAAATGCTCAGTCATCCCGATAATAAGAACCATGGCCGGGCCGGCGAGTATCACAAATCAACCACCTCATGATGAATAGACTCGTTGTATTTAAGTACGCGAGAAAGATCCCCTCCTTTGGTGGGATAAACCGACAATCAACTCGCAGCTTCTCTTATACAACATCTTTTCAAAAGTATCCGTCTTCGATCCAAGGCTACAGAATGGTTAGCAACCCTCCAACAAATGAGATGGTCCATCTCCCCGGGATCCTGTCCCCGAATCGGGAGTTTGGAGTCTTTCGCAAGGTCATTCACACGGGGCTTTACTCCCAATTCGTCGCAATGGAGATACCTGTGAATGGGGACATTGGTGATGAGGTATGTTATTCGATTCATTTTAATGTAGAAAAGCAATGGCTAAATGTAGCAGAAACACTCGGTCGATCAGATCCTGCTCTTCACGCATGGAGATGCCCGTGCGATCGTAGCTGGCAAGGAGCAGGATGTTAAAGCAGGAGATGTGGTCATTGTTCCCGCAGGGACGCAACATCAATTCATCAATGTGGGTAGCGTCCCATTGGAGGTCGTCACCATCTATTCGCCGGCCGAGCATGATCCCAGAACAGTGCACCAGACAAAGGAGGAGGGCGACGCCCAGGAAGAGGCGGGCGAGGACGAGGCTCCTCAATGGAGTCAGAGGAGCAAGTCCGAGAACGAAAAACTGGGAATCGTTAAGCTGGACTGAATTTCCAACATTGACCGGGACATGTATTTGTTCAACAAACAATAACAACTAACCAAGATGTTACATGTATAAAGCGACTTCATCAACATTTATAATGAAAGGGGAACAATCCTTTTTGTGTTGGGAAGGCAACCAGCTATAGGCTTCATTACATACAAAGATAAATAAATCATGAGGCATATATAAGTAACTAGAAGGAGCGTCGCTTATGCTTGGAGCATTTTAGCTTGCTGGAAGCCGCATAGCTCGAAGGCACCAGAGAGTTAGCCCAAACCTCCAAGTATGTATACCCGCTGGCATCCAGCTCCATGGAGTCGTTCACATTCGGGTCAGTCCCCAGTTCCGCTTCCGCATCATCTGGGATCCCATCCCCGTCTGTATCCGTTGGGGTTGTGCCTCCGTCCAGATCCCCGGGTCCACCCATTGAGTCCTCGTCCGAGATCAGCACTCCGTCGGTTCCGTATGAGAGGACCTCCTCGATGAGTTGGGTGTCGACACTGTCACGGACGAGAGATGCACCAACATCTGTATTATCATTAGTTATCATCTTACTGCGGGATGATTGGGAAAGAAAGAAATGACAACGTACTCTCAGTGACATAGGTCACCACCTCGTCGGGGGTCAGGAGCTGCTCCACCGCTGGGTAATCGTACTTCTCGGTGACGATTTCCATGCCGCCGTAGCTCGAGGACACCTCGCCGAGCGGCGATCCGTTGAGGGTGCCGTCCTGATCGGGATCGTAGTAATTGTTCTCGACGTAACCGTGGAAGTTGGCGTTGCCGCGGGTGAAAGCTGTGACGCTTGTCGAGGGTCCGCTGATGAAGTAGTTGCCGATGATGTTCGCATCTAGAATTCTCAGCATAATTTTGCCAACTCCAATCCGTTCAAGTAGCGGTGATGGTTCGTACAAGACTGCCCACTGGAATCACCAGCAATATATCCACCGCCGCCGCCCCAGTTGTAGACGAGGTTGTTCGTAAACTCATTCACGCCCTTGACCTTGGGGTTACGCGTCTTGTTATCAATGTACAGGTTGCGGAAGAGTGAGACGCCGCCATCCGTCTGCATTAATCCACCGCACGAGTGCGTCTCTAGGCCCTGGGCAATGATGGTATTCTGGACGGTGATGTTCTCGGCTGTACCGCTGATCGAAAAGGTCTCGTCGCGACCCCAAGAGACCGAGACGTGGTCGAAGATCATAGTGCTTCCTTCGGCGATGGTGATACCGTCCTTGCCTGAGTCGCCGCCACGGCCCATTCGGCTATTCATCTTAGTATCTGATTGCTTCGGTTGGAAAGGAACCTGGCGGGCACACATACATTCGAATATACCGCACGATCGCATCATCCGCGTTCGAGAAGGACCAGCAATTCCCATAAACGGTGATTCCGTCACCAGGTGCCGTTTGACCGAGGATCGTGACGCGCTTCGAGACGACAATGCGATCCTCGATGTTGATTACACCGCCAACAGCGAAGACGACAATGCGATCTGTCGCAGAAACAGCATCGCGTAGAGAGCCCTCGCCGGAATCATTGAGATTCGTGACGACGTACACTTCTCCGCCACGGCCGCCGACTGCATTTGCACCGAAACCCTCTGCGCCGGGGAAGGCAAGAAGGGCCGACGTTGAGTGACAGAGCGCGACGAGCGCGACGAGGAGACTATGGCGGAGCTGCATCTTGGCCAGCTCAACTGATTGATTGTAACACGACTCAGGAAAGGGGGAGGAACTTGCGATTTATGAATCATTTATATATCCAGAAATCGATCGACGCTCGCCATGGTGCGACGAGCGGGGACAGCACCCTGTTGCTCAGGCGCAGGGACTGATTGCTGCAGAAACTGCAAACCCACGAGGGGTTGGAAATGCAGGGAATAGATTAAACGTCAATTAATCCGGACCGAGCTGGTTTCAGCATCCAGTCAAGAGTCAATATTATTGACTCGCTGAGCAGCCGTCGCGGTTAAATTCTGAAACGTGGAGAGGATCGTCGCCTGGGATAGATTGACCGCTACCACTCCACCTATAAAGTGCGCCTACAAGGAGAATCAACGAATAGAGCAGGTCTGAGCGCGGCTATGGAAGAGGCGAGTGGTGGAAGTACTGCTAACAGGCCTTAAGTGCATCTACCTTCTATAGGTCATAAATAAATGAAAACAAAAAATAACCAATGCGCCCTAATGCCACACGCGTATTTTGTCATCTGCCGATGGCACCAGCGTCATCCCCGCCAAGTGTAGCGAGGAATACTAGACGATTGAACTCCAGCTCTTGACGGACCTGTCTGACTCTTTGCCATCTCCGATAACAGCGATCGAAAGTCATCAACATCTCCACTCCTGAGATCAATCACTGTCATATTGTGGCTAAGAAGGTACTGCACGTACTCTATATCATGTAGGAGCAAGGCTGAGCTTGTTTATATTCTCTTGGAATATATATTGGTGTTGTTTGTACTATGTTTGAGCGGTTCCCTAAACCATGGTTGAGGTGCCTCCTTCAAGCCGACGTGGAGAGTTTGATCCAGACATTCTGACCATACTGAACCAATCTCCCCACAGGGATGAATGCGGCTGTAATCAATGTACGTCATGACATGGCCCTCGCGACCTCATGATTGAGAGGGTCAAGTCCAACTTTCTTTAGCTTTTCACCTTTGCGCGCAAACAGATAAGTTTAGACTTCGCTCTCATCAACCGAGAAAGCTTCATTCGCAATGACGCCCCGCATTAGCGAAACCGTTAAACAAGACCACCGTGCGCTTGAAGCGTGCTACAACCACATCATAGGCTCTACCAGCCGCGACGAGCAGATCAGATTCCAGAACCTGTTCGTTTGGGAACTTGCCCGTCATGCTGTCGCTGAAGAGTTAGTTGTGTACCCTGCGTTCGAAAAACATGTCCAAGGCGGAGCTGCTATGGCACAGAAAGATCGGGAGGAGCACCAGAAGGTAAGATGCTCCAAGTATTTTTGATTCTCAGGACGATGCAACTGACGACACTCTATCTCACAGGTCAAGGAGCAATTGAAGCATTTCCAGCAGTTAGACCCTGTTCATCAAGATTTCCTTCCGACGCTCGACACACTGATGGAGAATCTCTCGGAGCATATCAAAGAAGAGGAACTCGAGGATCTGGTGATTCTTGAGGAGTCACTTTCCGCACATGACAGCCAGAGCCTCTCAAAGTCTTTCAATCGGACGAAAATCTTCATACCTTCACGGGCTCACCCACATGCGCCAAACAAGCCGCCGTTTGAAACGGCTGTAGGATTGATGACGGCGCCGTTTGACCAGGTCGCGGACTTGTTCCGCAAGTGGCCGAGTCATAATGCTGTTCATACGTGATTTATGCTCGACGGGCGATTGTTTGGTATATCTGGAATGGTATCACAAGGACAGATGACTGGCTACCTTGAGGCAACCGAGAGTGAATGCCGAATGCCGTTTTCTTGCCTCAGCGTATTTGCATTTACCAGGGGCTCCATTTACGCTTTGTTTTGGTATTGTTTTGCTAGCAAATCTGGCCCAATGTTAGCTAGTGTTTGGTACGGGGAACCTCAAAGGGCATTACTTTACTAAAAGTACTACTTTGCATTCTATACTATTGTATAGTATTCCACCTTGGAACATTTATTAGTACCTGATGTCGACAGCCGCACCTGTCTATAAAACGATATTCAAAGAGGCCAACAAACAAGCGCTATTGACGAGACGGATTGTCGAAAAAGACAAACCCATTCTATCATTAGGCACTAGGGAGGCTTCGAGAAGTAGCTTTTGCTAGACACCAACGCAAGCCACCATTTCGGAGTCTATTTCTGGCAGGAACAGTCACCTTCCAAAACCTTACCAGATGACTCACCGGTGGTAAATTAAGAGCGTTCTCTTTTTATCTCCTTCTTTCATCTCATTACGCATCGTTTACCATTCCTGCTTTCGAATCAACATGGATTCC
This sequence comes from Aspergillus baeticus, assembly GCA_027569055.1. Taxonomy (NCBI): domain Eukaryota; kingdom Fungi; phylum Ascomycota; class Eurotiomycetes; order Eurotiales; family Aspergillaceae; genus Aspergillus; species Aspergillus baeticus. Next base: position 157,313 of record JAPDEI010000021.1, read on the forward strand.
TCAACATCACGACCCGATATCAAAACCCGCTTTCTCATCATTTCTGACACACACGGACACGAACTCCCCTCCTCCTATGCTGAGCACGCAGATGTTGCGATTCACTGTGGCGACTTGACAACAGAGTCCAAAATAGAAGAATTCAGGTCAGCTATCAACCTCTTGAAATCTATCGACGCACCTCTCAAGCTAGTTATTGCTGGGAACCATGACTTTACGATGGATATTCCCATGTTTCAACGAAAGGTTCGAGAGGTAAATCCGCCACTAGACCCCAAGTTGGTAAGAAGAGAATACGGTGACTATGGAGACGTTAGGGGGCTATTTGACGATGCGAAGAGCGACGGCATAATCTTTCTGGATGAGGGCAAGTATACCTTCTCATTACCAAACGGTGCATTGCTGAAGGTATATGCAAGTCCGTATACACCTTCTCTTGGGGACTGGGGTTTTCAGTACCATCCGGAGGTAGGCCACAACTATACTATAGGAAACGATGTCGACGTTGTCATCACACATGGCCCTCCCAGAGGAATAATGGATGCGACATGCTCGGGAGGACGAGCCGGTTGCCCAGCGCTCTTTGAGGCCATCGCTCGTTCAAGACCACGAATGCATTGCTTTGGCCACATACATGAGGGATGGGGTGCAAAGCTCGTTACCTGGCGACGAAAGACTAGCGAGAGACCTTCACACCTTACGGACATCGACAACGGCGGCTCTATGGTCATCGCGAAACTTTCCCAAATCACGTCGGGAACTGGTATCGACAAAAGTATAACCAGCCACTGCATGGGGGACCCGAATCCCCTCGTAGCCGGCGCTCAAACATTATTCGTCAACGCTGCTTTCGAGGGCACAGAGGACTTGCTAGCCCAGCCCCCTTGGTTAGTCGATCTCAAACTTCCGCCAGCTGCTTGAATAGCACGATCTTGATATTTCGCAGTTCGATATATTGGCATATGTTCCCTTTATTTCCTTATTAATTTCCTGGCAAGATTTTGTTCCCTTTTCCTTCTCGGTCTTAACCTTTAGCGTTAACATTCTCTCTTCCAAGGCACCTGGACAGCCTCTTGGATGCTGGCCCAACTAGTGATAATCTCGCAGCTTTTTTGTTCTAACGTATCTTCTCGATTTTCTTCAGGTACATAGTTTGATTACGACTTCCATGTAATTCTTGTTGCACTGAGAGACCGATCAAGTGTCATCGCTGGCATAATTCCGACGATAACGTAGCGTCAAGCAATCATTCTGGGTAACCGAACTGTAGATATAGACTGGGAAAGCAAATCCTTGATAAGGCGAAATCTTCCTTCAGCGGCGCACCTCCAAGGGGGTATCGTCTCAGAATGGAATAAAAACCGGGGAATACCAGTCCCAGAACCCTATCAAGGCAAAATAAACACCATCCCTGCTAAAACCGAAGCTCCTAAGACAGCTGCGATGGCCTTCAATTGGCCCCAATGCGCCATACCTGGTCCTCCATAAATGCTCACTGCCGCGTTCGTCTCATCCGGATTCGAGTTCCCACTTCCGGTGCCACCTTCATTGGAACCGCCGATTTGCGTAGACCCAGGCTCATCCCCCTCCCGACGCACGACATAGATTGGAGTCACTAAGCTGGCTGCAACAAGGTCATCTGTCTGCTGTGACCGGAACGTCGTGGTGCTGGTGCTTGTCGGTAGAAGCGGGCGCGTGTCTGTTGCGGGGACGACGATTCGTCCCGAGTGCGTGGTGCCGTCGAGCATGTAAGTTGTTGATACCAGGCGCGGCGGCGCAGGCGGCGAGTATCTGGCCACGCAGGCCGTCGTCACTGTATGGCTGGAGAGCGTCGTGTAGCACCAGCCGTTGCGGCCGACGGACATCGACCTGCGCTTTGTCAGTCACAGCCCCACTTGTTCAATTTTCAGTAGAAGCCGTGGGATGAAGGCATACCTAGGGCAGCACGCTATAGCCGTCTCTCCAGAGTCAAGTAATGCACCGAGCGCATCCTGGAAGCCAAAGACAATAAGATGGTCATCATCATCATCATCGTCGTTACCGTTATCATTATTATCATCATCATGGTCATCCCAATCCCAATCAAAACCAAAACCAAAATCATCGTCGTCGTCTCCGTCCCAGCGCGGCTGGATTGTAAATACCCCCGACGAAGTAACAGGTCCGTTAGTTGGATGCGCCGCTTGGCCGACGGACGACCACCCTGAGGGACAATTGACGCCAGGGGACCAGTAGGCGCCATTGTAGCGGTTAGTTACCGCAGCAGAGGCTAAGTCACTGTCTGTTGGGGTGGGCCAGCAGGTGTTGACTGTTGCAGTGGTTGTGCAGGTCTCCGGCCAGAACGGGACGGAGGGCCGGTCTGTGTGGACAACATAGAGGTCTGTTGAAGCCGTGCAACTTGATGCAATGGTATAAGTTGCCGGAGCTGAGCCCCAGTTTGCGACAGTCCAGTCAAGGGTTGAGGTTGCGTTGGGCATGGCTTGTAGAGTAGTAGTAGTAGTGGTTGTTGCTTTACTGATGGGAATGCATGACAGGTCTAAGGGCTACGCTACCTCCTTATATTGCTCGCCCAACTCTAACCAGGAGATTGATCTGTGACGTCTCTGTCGCACAAGAAGAGTAGAACTGGGTAGGCAGCAGAATAATCGGGCGATAAGCGAACAAGGGTTTTGGAGTATACCTTTGGAGGTCGTACAGACCGAGTGCTGCTGCGCCTCAGCGACGAGGTAGTGATTGCTTGGCGATCTGGGCTACCCAGTTGCTGGACGCCGGCCACATCACCATGCGTGAGAGTTGCTGTCCACTCTGGCGTAGGCCAGCCAATACCTAGCTGTTGACTGAAACAAGATGAACATCCCTTACCGACTGGCGTGGAAGTTAATCACGGGACGGGGTAGATCGATGAAGGAGGACGAACAACCCCGTCCACAATCGGGCAAATAATGAGGAAAGCAGTGTGTTAAAGCGCAAGCCTGGGCGATTTGACCAAGGATTTCATAACTTATCTGGAGGCGCCTCTTCCAGAAACGAGCAAGATCTTCCTGCCGTAAAACCGCTGCAATTCTGTGGCGCAACAGGCAGCCGATAATCAGTGAGGTATGATCGGCACAGTTGTCATCGATTTTCTTGGCCAAGAACGATCCGGACGACCATCAAATGCGATGGAAATGTGGTCTTGCGGACTGATGAATTGCTTTGCGGACTGCGACTGGCGCGGGGTCAGAAATTGGGCGGCGAGTGGGCTCATGCGATGACTAGCCGATCTGGGGCACTACATACATAGGGGATCTGCTATAATCTGGACCGTGATGATACTTGTTGTCCTCATGGAACTTGTACGTTGCTCTGTTTCTAGCAGAATCTTGGGGAAGAGAGATGAAAGGGCAAAGGAGAGAGATAGAATAACTGGTGTTGTTATGTAGGGGCTTGTCCAGGCGGAAACTTCTGTCCGCAGGACGGATACTGCTGTCCTGACGTACGTTTCTTACCCCCAATCTATCAAATCCACCAATTCCACAGGCATGTACTGATCCATTCGCAAACTAGGGCCTCGGCCCAGCAACCTGCGCCTGACCAACCCTAACCAGCTCCAATCCCAAGCCCACCCCCACCGAAACCTTTTCTTCTCCTTCCTCCGCCGGCGACGAGGAAACCTCCACGACAACCTTGACCTCCTCAACTCCCATCATCCCGACCTCAAACGACACCACCGCAACTACTCCACCCCCATCTAGCTCTTCGTCTGTCCCGCCGACTGATACCGACGGTCCACCTGGGTTTACTGGTGCCGCGAATGCGCATGCAATTGGCGGAGCTGCGGGTGTGCTTGGTGGACTCAGTGTACTTGGAAACTTGTTTATTTAGATGGATGCTCAACTCCGCTGTGCCATGTCATCGAACGGTGCGAATGCCAGCATGTTCACCTTGATCGTCGCGAAGTATGAAAGACCAGGGGAAATACAAAGAAGATTGGAGACAGAAAGAGTAAGTGTGACCTACCGTATTAATTCGAGGTAAGAAGGAAGTGGCTAGGGCAGATGTCTACGTCGGTGGGTGGATGTCTGTGTGATATTACACCGTTTGAATTCTGGGGATATTCATCCCTGCCAAAACCTCATTAGGTAAAAGTATTAACTAGCACCACTCCCCCCCGCCCAGTATCGACCGCATGCCCCATATGGTTGGCTCGGTTACAGAGCCGTTGTGTTATAGCCATGGCTGGGCCTAAGGTTGCATGACCGACGTCCAGAATTGGGTACGTCAATTGTGGGGTTCATCCCCTGTCATAAGAGAATGGCGCACCGATTCTTATTTTCGGGTCTATGTGTATCTTATCAGGACAAAGGCCTGCTCCTCTGTCGAATCTTTAAAAAAAGACCATTGATCCCACCCACCACATGGACACTCAACAAGCCAAACACAACCTCCTTCGCAATGCGGTCCCTTCCAATAGCCCTAATAACTACAAGTGGTCGCCACGGCGCCCTACCGTGGTACTCCTGGACTATTTCCCAGACCAATAACCCATATTTGCCACACTTTACCAAGCCAGGTGTTGATCCACTTGAACAGGGACTCCTGTTCTATTTGATGATTATCGCAAGTGGCTGTAGTTGGCCAAGTTTTCCCAGAAGCGCTAAGACGTCGAAGGCTATCTATTGTGAGGACTTTAGCTTTAGGGGTAGATGCAATGGAAGTATTAATCAGGCTTTGCATGAAGGGATCCATCATGCCCCCATTTACCTGCCCCCACAGGCGGATAATATAGGAATACCTGACTCTACGACTTGTTGACCGTCATTGAACCACCGCAAAATCTGCATCGGGAGGTCGGGTTTGTCTTGACACCATTGCCGGGCGGGTGATCATGCTTTTCCTGTAGAGCCATTTATAAGGTATCGAACTTCCAGCTACACCAGGAAGGACCCTCGCCACTACTCTAGTTGCTGGACGATAAAGTCGAGTATGTGCCGCTAATTTGCGTTCCATATAAGGCTTCATACTTGTGGATTTACTGATAGGCCATGGTTGCTAATAATATCTTATAACCCCGTGGCCTTTTTTAACATCCGAATTCGTTTCTCAGCCCCCATCGATGCCAAGTATTGCGGGGAGTGAAAAAAACTTGGCGGGTGGCCTATTTAGGAACTCAGGACCTTCTGAATAAAGCAGCTTTCACTGCGACTTAGGGAAAGTTGGTTATTAGCGAGCAGGGTTGGTCAGTCGAGCTACTTCAAAGTGAAATAGCAATATTTGGGTAACAAATATCCCTTATCAGCCAGGTTATACAACATAACCTAACCTAAGATGCAAACAATGGGACATGAAGTTGGGATTCACTGTTGTCGGGCTGGACACCTTAGGTTAGGTCGCCTGAAAGGATCGCAACGGGAGGGGCGTCAAACTCTATGCTTCTAGGACGAGCACCAACGTTAAGGGCTTGTTTAGGCCCTATGATTGGACTACAGTTTGGCATAACATGGCATTATTCTGCATGCAACGTCCGCCGTCAGACATGGAGAAGGCGAAGTAAGGGTGCAGCCTCAGCCGCAACGGAGTCTTCTTGGGTGTTTCGCTGGCGTGTTGATATCGGGACACACTCTGCGATTAGCTTGCCAAAGGCACTTAATCCAAGGCATCCCATTCATACGTCGCGAAGGAGCTTGGCGTCTGGTCTTGGCTGTCAAGCACGGAAGGTATAAAGAGAGGCACTTGACCTGGTTCTCTGTCTATCAAATATTCAAATCTCCTGTTGAGTATAAAACTCAAAGCTCAACAAACAGTTCTTATTTTATGTAAGCAGAGCCCCCATGACACATGATTTGTATCGATTAAGTCTGATCCCCCACGCAAGACCTCCGCACAACAATAAACCATGTACCGCTCCTACATCTCCCTCCTCACCCTAATTCTCGCCAGCACAAACATAGCCGTCGTCCACGCAGACTGCGACAATGGCGACCGCCAGAGGTGTGAGCGTGGTGGCTACTACGAATGTGTCAACAGCGTCAACGGCGGCTGCGGCACGACCTGCGAGGGGAGGGCCTGCTTCCCAGACAACGACTGCCTGAATTCAAACCACCAGTACTGTGCATGGGCATGCTGCAAATTCACGGACCGGGCTGGGTGCGAGAGCTGTGCTGAGAGATCTGGTATGCATGAAAGTGTATGTGATGTGATTGGGTGCCAAAGAAGCACTGCCGACGTGCTCAATGCGCTTTTTCCAGGGGGGCATATCCCAACGTTCCTTGGGCTGCTTGGATAGGAATAGGTACTGGTAGTAAAAGTATGAGTTGTCGTTCGCGGATGTCTGTTTATGATGGGGTTGGCTTTATCGCTGCGATGATGGGCTGGGGAATGTGCAGTGGCTGGGTATTGATGCTGGAGGATTATCTTTACGCTAGTGCTCTCTCTCTCTCTCTCTATGTATGCAGTTTGATTTTTGATTGCGCTTCATGAATAGTTTGCTGTTATCTCCATGTGTCTAGCCATGAGATGGAACCAAGGCTTTACCACAGCTGTTCCGCCTCGTTTATTCCTTGAAGATACAATGCTCTCTAGCGCCCCTGACCTGAGCGATGCTTGTTTCGTCCGGTGGTATTTAATGCTTGGCATTTCAAGGGCTTTCATGCATGTGGGCTATTGACTTAAAATATAAATTCCAGGTGATCGGCTCGCAAACAGTATGGCAATATCAAAGTGGATTTGTGTCCAAATATTTTGCTAAAGCCACAAGGATTCGCCTATTGCAGATGCACGCCAATGTCTAGTCAAAGGAAGCGCTCTCTTCTGGTCCGCCAGTCTATGTTGTAGTTTGTAGGCATGGAGTCAATCCAGGCATACCAGGGGTGCGCACCGTAGAGAAGCGTCAGTTTGGGCCTCGTGCTCAAGGAAAGGAACACCCTGCTATGTTGGTGCCAGTCCTTCTATAGGAAATCTAGTGATTAGCTATATCATAATAACACCTATATATTCTAAACTATATATCCTTAAATATCCTCCCTCTATAATATGCATACTCTGCGGCTTACAGGTTGCAGTTTGAATGCTATGTAGTACGTGTCCTGTGACTGAGAAGATCTGTACTGTAGGTCGATAGGATTTTGATGGAAGACAATCATGTTAGCGGTCTCAGGCTCTCTTAGGCCTGTCAGCAGAGCAGGATTATGACTGTGAGGAGTAAAAGAAGGAACAATGTTTGATAACATAGAGCTATCGGTGTTCTGGCCTATAGGAGAGATGAGGCGAGGCGCATAGGTGGAGAGCACGTGACACTACATGTCCCACCAGTGTTACTCAAGGAAGAATAGTTTTGTTACAGGTCCTATGTCAATTTGTCCCTCTACCACCAGCTCTTCCCTTGGAATACTGCTCCCTCCTCAATTAATATCTCCCTCGTCATTGCTGACATTCCATCTAGCAGCCCCGCTGGGTCTATGCTTGATTGTCATGTCTAGTGACTTTTTCCGCGTTATGAGCATCCCCGAGTGCGCTGATGTCGCACTTGGTCCGCTGAGTCGCAAAGACCTGAAGGCTTTACGCATGACTTGTAAAGCAATGGCCGAGCTCGCCGGATCCCCTGCGTGTCATCTTTTTAGTCGAGTTTATGTGTCTGCCTATTGCAAAGATCTAGAGGTATTGACTGCGCTCGCCACTCATCCAACTCTTGCTGGCTGCGTTCGTAAGTTGGTATGGGATACGTCCATGACCCCAGATAGATGGCTGTGTAGCACGAGCGACGACAGCCAGGCTACAGATGCGTTGAACAAGGTAGATGAAATTGTGGGAAGTTATAAGAAATCAATTGGTGAAGGGATGGACTATCGGGTGTTGCTCGATGCGCTTCCTCGTTTCCCCCGTCTACGAAACGTCATCCTGACTGAGCTCATGTCACGGTGGTTGCCGCTCAACCATAGTGCCCAGAAAGTTGAGGGCTTGCAATGCTCTCACAATTATCATTGGTCGTTTCATTCACCATCCATGAGGGAGTTACAGCAGATGGGAGTCAGCCCTAGCTATCGCGAAGAATGGCTTGCACCAAGTGCGCCTGTATCCTGGATGCTACCTTTAATGGACGAGATAACTCTTGTTTCCTGGACAGAGGAACTCATTTCAGGATCCGAATCAGTGAGACCTTGTGATGTCTTACAGTCCCTTGTGCAGTACACCCACCGAGCACCTTTTCTTCTTCTCATGGCACTCGACGCGCTTAACATTCGACTAGAGTCCTACAGCATCATGGATGCATTTGTGCACGAAAGGCCTAACACTCTCACTGTGTCTGATCATGCATTCATTTGCCACACGAAACATGACTTAAGATACGGAAGCGCCATCGCGCTGGGGCTCTCTGCGATGGTCGCATCGCTATCGAAACTGTCACTGCGTTTGAAAATTCGAAATCGATACAAAGAAAGGCTGCGAGAACTCCTCGATGGCGCCAGACAACTAAAAGACCTGCACCTTGCCTTTGTTGATTGCCGTGTAGCAGTAGATGATTGCCTTTTGCCTAGCCTCCCCCGCCTCAAGCACGTCGGACTGGAAAACATAAGGCTACACCAAGAGATCATGACAACGGTCCTCATGCCATGGGCATTCACAACAAAATTGGAGACGCTACATCTTGTTAACTGCCGGTTTGTCCTGCCAACTAATTTGGATGAACTTGGCCTGTTCTCCTGGTTGGTTGGCTATGACATCCGAGAACCGCGGCCTTATAGTCCAACACGAATAGAGACTAATACTGACCCTGATTGGGTAGACTATTTCGATTGGGATGGATATATTGAAAACGAGACACCTAATCCCGGCATTCTCGGGCCTATGGACGAGGACATGGACTCCGACTCGACGGGTGATCTTGTATACTACGAGTCTAGCGACACGCCGCCGGTTGAACACGAATTTCCCATGTCACGGCTTAATGCGGACGAAGCGCGCGTGATTCCTATTGTGACTGGAGAGAACATCGAGTTGGTTTATTCTGGTGAGAGCTGGGGCTGTGAGGCAGCAACATTGCGGTTCTTGGTTGACAATTTTATTACCAGAGATTCTTGAGATGTGGAGTGATGGTCAATGTTGAAATTTGCATGCGTATAGATCACTTGGACTCAACTGTATCTGAGAACCACTTTTGTTGAAACATTGACATCCTAATCCAACATCCCGTGGTCGCCAACCTTCTCTTTAATCATCTGATGGCTTAGATTCCACAACGAGGACCCCAGCTCCAGATCTGACACCATCGTAGACTCCTTTCCATGCTGTCCTGGGTCAGTAAAGTAATATCCATTCCTGCCTTTCTCCTCAACCTCGGGACTTGTTGCTGCATACAATGCACTGAATGATCCCTGCTCGGGACTACGACTAAATCTGGTCATCACCATCGTGAGCAATTTTCCCACTAGGCCCGGGTATACATCCTGCCATTGGGTTTGCATTGCAGTGTTCACCTGCGCGTGCATTAATTAGCCTAGCACTATTTTCAAATCTCGCTAAACAGAGGAAGCAAAAGAGGACATACAGCGCCCGGATGCACACTCAGCGCGTAGATCCCATCACCATTCGGTCGAATCACACGTTCAAGCAATCCATACTTGACCCCCAGGATAATCGCCAGCTTAGTTCGTCCGCGCGTATAGCTTCGTCGGGACCCTGTTCGGATCATTGATCTCCTCGGCCGAGGCGAACTTGGTCCACGGCATCGCGGTCCGGTGCACCTCCGACGACTCGAAGACGATCCGTGGCGCTGGAGTATGGGGCAGCTTCGACGTTTTGCGGAGCAGCGGGTATTGCAGATTCACGATGGAAAAGTTGCCGAGCCAGTTTACCTGGAAACGGCGCTCGATGCCGTCGTGTGTTGTGCCGTATTTGTTTGCGTTTATGCCCGCGTCGAGGATGAGCTGTTCGGCTATCCATCAGTCGATTTTTCGCATTCCATCGCTGAGGGAGAATAAGGGGGAAAGCCATACAAGATCCAACCGCTTTTCCCTCTCACGAATTCCCGTGTACACTTCCTTGAACTCATTCAAGTTGCCATTGTCGCAGTGCACCCACTCAATCTTCGCCTTGTGGCCGGAGTCCTCTTTGATTTGCTTGATCGCCGCGTCGCCCTGCTCTTCCCTCCGGCTGACCACAATCACGCGCGCACCGTTGAGTGCGAAGGCCCGGGAAATTTCATATCTGCCTCGTTAGTGTTCCTCCCTGAAGCCATCACCGAAAAGGTAGGCGGACCCAATTCTTAAAGTACCGCCCGTAACTAGGGCTACGCGAACCGTGAGGATCGTGGATCTCCTTCTTCGGGCCAACAATCTGGTGGAGAATGGATTGCATGCCGGAGTTTGGGGTAGCGTTGTGCTCTTGTTATGGTGTTGGTCGCTTGAGGTGGTGTGTTGCGGAGAATCATCTGCGTTGGTTGTGTCGTTTGCTTTATTAACCGGGGGATGACTGGATAGCGGGCACAGCAGCTCCATATAATCCTGATATCAGACCATGGAAAAGAGTATTGTTGATTGCTCAGAAGCAAGGTAGCCTGGTTGGAATGAGGGCCGTGGATTGTCGATTTTCAGGCGAGTGTTGATGGTCTGTTGGCGCCATTATGACGTTGAAGATGGATCGCACACGTCTTGGCACATAACCTTCTTGTGCATCACACCATGACAGGTCCCGGCTCGATTGCAATACGAATCTAGAATCCTTTATTAGGACGACTCTCGACACTGACGCCGAAGAATTCACAAATGATCACCCGGGCTGCGCCTAGGAGGGAGCAGCCTTCTACACGAGTGCCGGATCCACGCGGAGTACTAACATTACCATTTTAGTAGTACACAATTAATCGCATCGACATCGTCCTCTGGGATCTCCGAAGGAGATAGGATAATCACCTCCAGCTTCGCAAGAACGGATACCCTAGCAATACATATATTGACCGTGTGGTCGCTCCTCCTGCTACTGTGATGGGAATCTACAACCATGAAGTTCTCTGCAATTGCCGGGGCGCTGTTCGCGGCCAGTACCGCCTGGAGCTTGTCTACTAAAGGCATCCAGAACCTCCTCCAACGCCGGTTGCCTGCACATGCCAACGACTTCCAGTTTTGGCTGACTAACGTCAAAACCAATGACACTACCAATGATCACTACACCGTCACGACCACCAAGAAGGGGAAAATTCTCGTCGAGGGTAACTCGTTGAGTGCTCTGTCATCTGGGTGAGTAACCCCCGGCAGGGATACGACGGGCCACCGAGCACAATGCGCTGACCCAGTGGCAACTCGTAGACTGCATCGGTACCTCACCAACGTGGCCGGTGTGGACATCTTCTGGTATATTGGCAGTCGCCTGGACCAGGCCCCGCGCACCCTCCCCAAACTGACCAATGTCTTGGAGGGCACGAGCATTGTACCATGGAGATATTATTTTAATACAGGTGCGTTTGGCCGTGGTTTCACTCGAGTGAGTGAGCGTCAAATCCTAACAGATGGTTCCAGTGACCTTCTCCTACACCTCTGCCTTCTGGACGTGGGAAGATTGGGAGGTCCAGTTGGACTGGATGGCTCTGCACGGTATTAATTTTCCTCTTGCATGGGCGGGCCAGGAGAAGGTTCTGGTCGAAATGTTGCAGGAGCTTGGCCTGACGGACGAGGAAATCAACTCCTACCTCAGTGGCCCTGCCTTCCAGGCATGGAACCGCTTCGGCAACATTCAAGGCTCATGGGGCGGAAGCCTGCCCACTGACTGGATCAATAAGCAGTATATCCTGGGCCAACAGATCGTGAGCCGCATGGTGGAGCTGGGCATGACCCCCATCTTTCCTGCATTCACCGGCTTCGTCCCTCGCAACATCAGCCGCGTCCTACCTAACGCCACCACTGTCACTGGTGGCAGTTGGAACAAATTCCCGGAGATTTATACGAATGTTGTCTTTCTTGAGCCATTTGATGACAACTATGCCCTCCTCCAGAAGAGTTTCATTTCTAAGATGCAGAGAGTCTTCGGCAAAGTCACTAAATATTATACTCTGGACCAATACAATGAGAACAACCCATATTCGGGAGACACCGACTACTTGAGAAATATCAGCCGCTATACTTGGGAGAGTCTCAAACAGGGAGATTCTGAAGCGGTCTGGGTCATGCAAGGATGGCTTTTCTCATACAGTGCTTCCTTCTGGACCAATGACCGCATTGAGGCCTATCTGTCCGGTGTTGAGAACAACAGTGACATGATGATCTTGGATCTCTTTTCAGAAAGCTCGCCACAATGGCAGCGCACCAACTCTTACTATGGTAAGCCGTGGGTGTGGTGCCAGCTTCATGATTATGGTGGCAATATGGGCATGTACGGCCAGATCCAGAACATTACCCAGAACCCTGTTGCCGCCCTCGCCAACTCTTCTTCCCTGCAGGGCTTCGGATTGACGATGGAAGGACAGGAAGGTAATCAGATTATATATGACCTGCTGTTGGCCCAGGCCTGGTCGTCTGACCCCATTGACACTGAGGCGTACTTCAAGAACTGGGTCACTATCCGCTATCCTGGTGCAAAGTCGATCCCCAAGGGCTTGTACACGGCCTGGGAGGGCATGCGAAACACTGTCTACAATAATACCGACTTGACCATCTCCACCGCCGTCACCAAGTCAGTTTTTGAGCTGATTCCCAGCATCTCCGGCCTGACCGGCCGCACTGGTCAACAGGGTACCGTTGTTACCTACGATCCCGCCGTACTTGTCCACGTATGGAAAATATTTTACCAGGCTGCTCAGTCCGAGAAATCCCTATGGGACAACCCAGGCTTCCAGTATGATATTGTCGATATCACTCGCCAGGTTCTGTCTAACGCATTTATTCCGGTGTACAACGACCTCGTGTCTGTCTATACTGGCAACAACCCCACCGCCGCAAATATCAACGCCGCTGGTAAGGCACTTATCGCCATCCTCCAGGCCATCGATAACGTCCTGTCCACGAACAAGAACTTTATGCTCTCCACCTGGATCTCCAAGGCCCGCTCCTGGGCCCCTAGCTCCGCTATTGCTGACTTTTATGAGTACAACGCGCGCAACCAAATCACCCTTTGGGGGCCTAATGGTGAGATCAGCGACTACGCCTCTAAATCCTGGGGCGGACTCGTCTCCTCCTACTACATCCCCCGATGGGAGATGTTTATCGGCTACCTGAATTCTACCGCCTATGCCTCCTACAACAACTCTGCTTTCACGACCGAACTGCTCACCTGGGAGCTCGAGTGGAACAATGAGACCTCTAGGTCTACCTACTCCGAGCCCGGCAACTTGAAGAAGGTCTTGACCGAGGTTGCGACCCTCCTTAACATAACCATTTAAGGTTACCGCTACCAGATTGATGGCTCAACCATTCTAGAGACGTGCCTCCTTTCCATATTAGCTTTAGGATTAGACTCGGACTGTTGGGCAGGAGAGGTAGGAGGTTAGGAGTAGAAATACAGGAATAATGAAAAAGTAGGGAAAAGGGAGCATTTTATAAAGTGCTTAAATATACTAGTTAGCTCTAGGGCAGCTAGACCTAGCCATAAAGGTGGCTAGTGTGTCACTGCGCTCATTGTCGACTAGGAACCGTGTATGGTCCATTGCCTTTTGGTATTGTGAATGGAGTTCATCGGTGATGATCGCCATGAGACCATGAGAAACAAGAGATTTAGGGCAGGGATCTTCAAGGATGTCGACAATGAACATGCTCACAACGGCAATGATGTCGCTAATGCAGTCTACTGCAATTGCTTCCCACCTGCTTGATCGTTTTTTCATGGCATGCGGTACTAGATATGTGTTGAGCGTGCCTAGCTCAAACGCCTGCAAGCCGTTATACTCATCTTCCAGCCACCGAAGAATATCGTCGCTATCTGGCACGCCAAGACGTTCGAAGTCGACCAGAAGGTCGCTAACATCCAGTGCGGTATCGATTTTGCGTGTGACTAGTTGTGTCTCATGTTGTATGCTGGCCGCATCGGAATGATGTGTCAAGTGATATTGCCCACTGAAGTCAGTCTCGTTGGGCTGAAAGGCGTAAACATGGCCAAACTGTATCATGTAATGCTGAAGCTGCTCATTCCTGGTGAGTACAGCTGTTGCTAGTCGAGCCAACTTGGCTTTGTCGAAGAGGTCACTCGAAATGTAGTTACCACTGATGGCTTTAGCTTGAACGTCCTGAAAGTTGCTAACAGTGTCCAGCAGGAAATCGGCTTGTGCTTTAGGGTTGTTTCTTTCTTCGCCGAAACCAGCGAGTACCAATTTTGACACATTCAGCTTTCTGTTGATCTCCGAACGTACCTGCTCTGTTAGCACTGCATTTGTGAAACCTGGACCTCCGCTTACCTGGGGAAAGTGTCGCCGGGTGTGCTGGGCAACGATCTCCTGCACACGCCGCCTAAGCGATTCGTGTCCAAATCTCTCCCGAGGAATTTGCTTCCAACAATCATGACGTATAATCTTCTCCTCGAGACCGCTGCGGGATTCCTCATTGCTGGCTATTTCGCTTTCCCCCAGATTGCGAACCAGAACCCATCCATGTTGTAGTGGCAGAGACTTTCCCATCAGGAGGTCTAACACCTGCTTTTCCTCTCCACGTTCGACGAGGTCGGGCATGGTAAGAATACCCAGAGTCCGGCGGCCAGTGGGATCAACCTCCCTAGCCCTAAGAATGATTTCTTAGGCCACGATGTCGACATTGGCAGGAACCACAACGAGTATAATTGAGCGACGTTGCTTCATTTAGTCTACGACTTGAGCTTGAGCTCGGTTTCTAGGTTCGTTTGGGGTCTTGGTATGATTTTGGCTATAATCGTTCGTGGCTGACGCACCGTTCGACGAAAAGCAATCAGTGTCGCAAAGCATGTACTTAATGTGCTATCACTCGGGAAGGGAAGCCGAGTCAATCCCTCCAAAACAGAGCTTTTACCGCTGCCCTGGTCTCCTACCACGATGAGCTGCACCGGCTCGACCAATTTCCGACATTGTATCCGAACAGTCGATCGATCTTATCTAGGAGAGTCAGGCTAGAGAGTGAAGGGTTGCTAGCCATGGTGCTCTATATACCTTGGGTAGAATCTGTTTGAAGGTATGATGCGGGAGGAATAGTGGCATGAACAATCGAAGAACTTGGAGCATGTTGAGTGTTTGCCTCTGGTCGACGGCATGGCGGCGGCGGGTGTAGAGTGCACTTTCTTGGTATGCACAGGCAGCGGCTGGTAGAATGGCAGGTGTTATCGGGTGTCGCGCCCTCCCTTGGGGTTGAATCTCGTCCACTCTCAACTTGGATACTGTGACTGCCGAAGGCGACAAGAGGCTGAGTCAGCGGACGAGGGCTTCTCTGGAGAAACCACAAAGCACAAATCACAGCCACGAAGACCGGAGTCTGGCCCAGAGAGCCGATGCCGATCACTTGCGGGTCGCGTTTCACAACAGTGGCATGACAAAAGTTTGCGTCCCACTTTTCCTAAGCTAATAATATATCTGGATTCACATTCGCTAAACTTGATATCGCAAGCGGTCCCCCAGACGGTGATTCAAACTTTTGTCGTGCCACTGTAGCTACATGCTCATCCTGAACAATAAGTGAGTTACTTCAGACCTGCGCTGTGCTAGTATGCTCCGTAAATCAATAATTGCTGAATATCGATTCGCTTGAGAGCTTCCCGCAGATAATTGGGTAAATGCCGGAGACACCCATGGACGAGAAAGGCGATCGAGGCATGACGCCCATTGACCATGATAGAGTGGATCCAGCTAAGCTTATTATACCAAGCACTCTCAGGAAATGCATACGCGGCGCCAAGAGGGTTATTCCCTGCACAACACAGCCCCCAGCCCTATCTTTATCCCGCGACGGCCTATGGCTTTCCTGGGATTACGCATCCCTGCCCTAGAGCTCCTTTTTATGAAACTCCTATACAAATTGGTGACGCGGCGAGAAACGACACTCAGGCGTTTTGGGGCTGATAAAAAGGGGAAGAATGTCTGCCAAAATGACATTCGCTCCAACCCATCATTCTCATCCTGCTACTCTCCAATTCAGCAATCATGCGCTTCTCCGGTTTTCTCACCCTTACTGCCGCTACACTGGCTCTCGCCCATCCCGGCGAGAAACACGACGCTGCTGCCCTAAAGAGAGATATACATGCGCGCAATGTGCAGGCGATCAAGGCTAGGGAGGCCTTGGATGCTTGCTCGAGCAGCAATGAGGCTGTCCAATTGAACCAACGCAACGTTGCCCGTCGTGCCCAGACCACGCGTGACCTCCGCAAGAGTCGAGGAATCTCCGCCAGTAAGTTTCTGCTGTTTAGCGCAATGGACTCTACTAACAAATAAGACCCCAAGAAGTGGCGCAGAGACCTTGCCGCACTGGAGGAATGGGAGGCCATCAATCACAACAAGACCGGTATCCTCGACTATTCGCCCAACACCCCGGAGGCGGTCATCTTCGGCGGCAACACCAGTGCCATTCTTGCCCCTACCATTACTGATGGGCCTTACTACGTGTGGGGTGAAATCACGCGCCAGGATGTGAGGGAGGAGCTATACTCTGATGGTGTGGATTTGTTCCTCGAAGTGCAATACATCGATGTCAACACCTGTCGCCCCATCCATGGTGCATTTGTGGACATCTGGAATGCCAATGCGACGGGTGTCTACAGGTAGGCTCCCCAATAATCGCTCTGCCTACTAGCTTAGTGCTAATAATTTTAGTGCCATTTCCGAATCGGGCAACTACGCAGCGGATGGCTGGGACTCGACCTACCTTAGAGGCATTCAGGAGTCCGATAAAGACGGCGTTGTCACTTTCCAGACTATCTTCCCTGGGCACTACGATGGTCGCGCAACCCACACTCATCTCCTGACCCACCTGAACGCCAGCGTTAACAGCAACAATGGTACACTCGTGGTGGGAACCGGCAGTATCGCACATATTGGCCAGTTATTCTGGAATGAGGTTCTCCGTTCTGCTGTTGAGGACACCTCACCTTACGATACCAACACTAAAGCTATCATAACGAATGCAGAAGACATGTGGAGCGTTTTGCAGGCCAGCAATGAGTATGATCCATTCCCGGAGTATGTCTACCTAGGTCAGGGGCTGTCCGATGGTCTTTTCGCGTGGATTCAGATTGGTATCAATGCGTCTGCCGACTACACCGACAACTCTTACTACAGCATCGCGGCATATTATGACGAGGATGGTGGCCACCAGAACACTGGCAGCAACAATCTCAGCACCGGCGGCGATGGTGGCGATGCTCCTTCTGGCAGTGTGCCTTCTGGCGCTATTCCCTCTGGTACCGCAGCGCCTTCGAGTGTTTAGATCTTGCCATATTTGACTTAGATCAGATATCTCCTTTCTAGTGTAGAATAACTCAGCCTGGTGGAATCGGACGGGAGACGGAGATTAAAATCTGGATAATGGTGACTTAATGTACTGGGAGCGACGGATATGGTATTTGAGGCCTTACAGTTGGAAATCCTATGAAGCTTACACGAATGGCAACTGCATTGATATGGCGTGGCCCTAGAATCTTAGAGAGGTGATGCTAATTTTAGCGAAATTCGAAACCATCGGAATTTAGTGTTCTCCATCCCTAAGTGACATCCATATTCCGTGATTGCTTAACGCACCATTTCCGCTGTTCCTTCTATTAGATGTGTCTGGATGCTCCGCTGTCCGAACCTCTCCTTGGGAAACGTCCTCTGTGAAACGGATTGCCCTCGCCTCTAGACCTTCTTCCTCTGCGTTGTGTTTGCTCCCCGCCTCTAGCTCTCTCACGGCCACGCGAACCTTCGCGTCCGCCACGAACAGTTTCGCGTCCACCGCCCCTAGGATGCAGGGCCATTTCGGGTGGTGCTCTCAAGGGTTTTACCATGCGGTGTGATGGGGCTGTGTCTCCTGACGACTGTTGAGCTGAGGGTCGGGGTTTCAGAGCATCGGAAATTCCTTGAATGAAACGTTCTGACAACCTCTTGTGCCCTGTTCCGGTTAGGATCTTCCCTGACATTTCTAGGTATCGATCTGAGAACATGTTCCAAAGACCTCATTCAATTTCTCCACTAAGTGAATGAAATTTAGTGGCAATTTTGTCAGAGTTTGCGTTGCGTGGCTCTGAAGGCAGTCCCTGCTTGTTACTAAATACTGTTCACGAAAAGCAATCCACAAGGGCGAGCCTCCGTCGGATCGAGGATAATACGGGTCGTTTTTCGTGAAGGCATTAGCAGCCTGCTGAATTCCTTCCTCGTCCATCGTCATGTCATGCGCAAGGTCAAAGTCCAGGATCCACATTTCGTGGCTTCCGAGTATGTTGGACCAAAACTGAGGTGACTTCCTGGCCCCAGTCGGCTTTTCATTCGGTGATGCCAGGACGAACTCGACGTCATTTCCGTCGACCTGTGCAATCCAGTGCAGCTGCGCCAGGGCCTTTGCCATTGTTCGTGCGTATCCAAGAATGTCACTTTCCGGTACTCCAATTTCCTCCATTTGATCCACATGCAATGGATAGTTTCTCAGAGAAAACGCCTTGAACCGCGACGATGCTGAGGCAGTGGGTATGCGACGTCGGCCCAAGTAGGGCCGGATCAAGCAGTCACGGTTCGTATCACTATTGAGGATCTCGGAGATCAGCGATGACGGACAATAACGTTCTGTCAGAAGGCGCCTGGTTGCCTCGGGCATAGGAGGAATTCGCTGCATGTGTATCATGTTGCATGGCTCGTACCCCTTTGGGAAGCGAGCGAGGTTTTCGATCCACCAGTCGTCTGTCGGCTTGATAAAACCGTAACACAGAGGGATGCTGATGCTATATCCTGTGTCTTCGAGGTCTGATCTTTGGTGCGTGCAGTGTTGGATATGTTGGTGAGTTCGAAAGTCGTGTAGGAGCGATCGGTGAGGCCCTCCATCCTCGCGCTTGAAAGCAGAGCCCCTCTCTGATGTTGCCCATACAGTGCCGCAAAACCCTGCCCCGATCCTCCGGAGTTGTGCTTGATCCATGTTTGTGTCTGTCGCTCATAAGTAATAGGCTTCAATTGCTGACCATGAAAGAGTGAGTTGGTGAGAGGCAGATGAATGAGAGGTAAGATAGAAATGATCGTGGGGATTCTTAGATCAGAGAATGTGAGTCACCGGGCGGCAGTTCCGCTGTTGGAAGCTTCTGGTCGAGTGATGTTCATCCAATCGCTCCAACGATGTGGGATAAGCTTTCGGACCGTATATCACCTGATGGAACCTCTTTTGGCAGCGCCGTGAAATAAGTGCTCAGATACTATGCCTAGACGCCGAAATGGCATATCCTCAATGGACCAAAAAGGTGCTGTGTCCATATCGTTTATCATCTGACTATTGCCAACCAGGTAGGGAGCCACCAGCTATGGCTTATGGGCCATTACTTCTAAGAATCTTCAGAATTTACTTAATGTGGCCTGTTAATGACGTCCATGAGGCCTGAGGGAGGCCATGTCCCATGGTATACACGGTTAAACCCAGCTGTTTCGGGACTTGGGTTGAGGAATGAGAAGCCTTATTTAGTCAGGGGATATATGCTTTAATAGCACACGCTATAAGATATAAGCAGTCAACTCGGCTGTTCTCCATGTCCCTCGAAGCCTCCATACTCGACAGCACCCCGTCGGAGCGATATTTCATCAGAACAATCCGTAAATCCCGATCACTGATCTCATGGCCAGTTGGATATTCTTCACTTTACTGTCATTTGCCATTCAGAGATACTCGCCAAACCACTGAAGAGTATGGAAAAAGGTACTCTCTTTGGCATATCGCTCACTGCGGACATTTGGGTCACCACGCACAGCAAACCTATCTTACGATTAGCTCATCAAGAGGTTCTATAGTACCAGGTCAACTCACCCATGAGAAACACCGCTGAACAGCGAAATCTGATACGGCACCCCGGTCTCTTTCAGGATTACCTCACTCTCATGGCGCTTTTCGGCCGGGAATATGACGTCGGTCTCCGCCGCAGAAATTGCCAAAGGGCCTTTGATAGTACGTAGCTCCTCTTCCGCTACCCAACTTGGATGCGCAATGAACCCGACATCTAATTTGCCGATGTCTGGTCGGAGATGGCGAACGACATACTTTGCGCCGAAGCAGTAGCCGATGGCACCGATTGTCTACGGAGGGTCAATCCTTGCACCTGGCGATATGGTACCAGAGACATACCTTGCATCCGTATTTGGTCCTCAGCTCTTCAACAGAAGCATTGACGATGGGATCAATGTTCTCTGGTACATGGGCCCTGCCTTTTGGGTGGTATTTCCCGCCCCGCCAAGCTACAACATCGAAGTCGCCGGGACGGTTGAGCGGAATTGGGTCGCCATCGAAGAGCTCGGGTATTATCACGACTTTTGAAGTCAGTCAAAGCTCCTACAATATTTGGATTTGGAACACACCATAACCATTTGTGGCTAGCTGATCGGCGATAAGCTGGACGTTGATGAACTTATGGCCGATGACATCAGTAAGGCTAACGATGTAAGCAGATTGACCTCATTGCAGCAAAGGTATGAACAGTGAAAGGGACGGCCTTACATCAAGATACCCTTCTCAGGAGCACTGTCCTCGGGTTGAACGGTGTAGACTTCAAAGTTTCCTAAGCGAGACAACGTGCCTTTAGCAGCTCCATCATGCTTCACACCTTGATAGCAGCAGGAAGCCGAAGGTAGAGAGGCCATGGTTCAAGAGTGAACTGAATATCAACGTCCACAAATGAGTTCTTCCAGGCTTGGGACTGAGGTTGATATAAACTCAGATGTGCTCGGGGTAAGCAGAAGGCAGCGACCCCTCATTTAGGTCGGTCGAGATGGCCCCTTAGGGTTAGATCTTCTAGATTGCGCGATCAACGATTTATCGCCGACTTATCCGAAGCCCCACTCCACTGGAGTTGGAATTCTCGGCCGAGGTTGCGATAATTACTTTTTAAGAAGGGCTTTCATCCCTATCGCTTTCCGCTCTCACGGTCGGAAAGTCGTTTAATAAGAAGATCGAGGTTGGAAAGTCCGTCGCTGTCACTATGGGAGGAATATGGCCGGTCCGTCAGGCCATGAGAGGTCTCTCTTGGGGTGAGAAGGAGGCGCGTCAAGCAGAACTCGATCCGGACTACCTGGTCAAATGGGATGTGGACGACCCAATGAACCCTCAAAACTGGCCTGCAAGGTACAAGTGGTGGGTTACCTTTCAGCTGGGGATGTTGGCACTTGCGGGAAGTCTGGGTTCTAGCATTATGACCCCTGCCGACAGTATTATCGCCAATTACGTGGGAGTCAGTCGGGAGGTCGGTGTTCTCGGTGTTTCTCTGTATTTGTGAGTATTTCTATTCTGCCCGATAATGGTTTACTGATTTTGCTAGGGTTGGCTTCGTCTTTGGGCCGATCATCTGGGCTCCCATGTCTGAGATCTGGGGGAGACGAGTTAGCATTCTACCTGCCGTCTTCTGTCAGGCACTTTTCGCGATAGGAACATCGAGAAGTACCAGCGCGACCACAATATTTGTCACACGATTCTTTACTGGCTTCTTTGGCTCTGCTCCTATCAGCAATGTCACCGCTGCCTTAGGAGATATGTGGAGTCGTGAGACTCGGGGAATCGCGGTCAGTCTGTATGCCGTTGCAGTTAATGGTGGCCCGTCCCTTGGTCCTGTCATTGGTGCTGCGCTGGTCTCGAACCCACATCTCAATTGGCGTTGGACTGGGTATATCCTAGCTATATGGGTATTCGTCACCTGGGCCATGGCATTCTTCTTCCTACCCGAAGTCTACCCGCTAGTCTTATTAAAGCAGAAAGCGCAACGGCTTCGGAAGGAGACAAATGACCAACGATTTTATCACCCTCACGAGCATCTGAAGCTCGACGTCCACTCCATTGTGACGAAGCAACTATCTCGCCCAATGGTAATGCTAATCACCGAACCCGTCGTTACCTGCATCGCTATATACGCCTCGTTTGTATACGGTGTCATGTACCTCACGCTGGAGGTATTTCCAATCGTCTTTCAAGAGATTCGAGGGTGGCATCCTGTTGTGGCCACACTCCCCTTCCTGGCTCTCTTGATCGGCGTCATTTCCTCCGTCGGACTGAATATCTGGAACCAATACCGCTACAACGAGATCGCGCACAACGCTAATGGGAAGCCAGTACCGGAAGCCCGGCTACCTCCAATGGCATTCGGCGCTGTCTTCTTCGTCGTCGGGGCATTTTGGTTTGCATGGACAGCAAAGCCCCCGCACCACTGGATCCTACCATGCCTGGCTGCGCTCTTTATCGGCGTCGGATTTAACTGCATTTTCCAGCAGTGCCTGAACTACCTTGTCGATATGTACGGTATCTACGCGGCCAGCTCGACGGCGGCGGTCACATTCCTTCGTAGCATCATGGCCGCTGGTCTTCCCCTTGCCGCTCACCCAATGATCGATGCTTTGGATGTCGGTCCAGCCGTCTCGATTATCGGTGCTGTTGCTGTCGTCTTATTGCCGATCCCTTTTTTGTTTATGAAGTATGGGCCGCGGCTGAGGAAGCTGTCGAAGCTTACGCCCGACAACCCAAATTAGCTCGGACATACGCTGGCTCGGGTATAAGAGAAGTAAATGCGCATATCGGTCGGATATAGACTTAGAATAGATCCACACTTCCCTTGACTACATATTCCTCGGGTTGTTTTCCAAAACGTGGCGAAATTTGCATCAGAGCTTGCCTTTTCCAATTCAGGACTGTGTGAAAGCCGACTCGGAGTCTGCCGTCCGATGCGGGAAGCTCCGAGGGGTATGGAGCTATCTGCGGGCAGCACCGAAGTAAGACGCGTCGGGATCTCGAGACTAAGACATCTTGACTGTATGCTGTAATCGACACGCCAACGCGTTTTATCCCCGTGTGTATTGTATTGGAGCCGATTGAAAAGTCCAAGTAGCACCTCAGCAACCCCCGATTGGGAAGTGGGCTCCTGCTCTGGAAGGAGAAGTCTACATAGCGAAGCGATACTTATGATATACGCACCTGAAGAACACCCTGGAATCTATTACATTGCTCTATCGACACCGAGCACAGTCACCACCGCCGTATGTGTACAGCTATGCGGAGTACGCCGCCCCCCGGGCCTGCCCTTACAACCCCAGGTTGCTGATTCATGGCGCAAAATCAGCCGAACCACTGCTTCTCAAGATGGTCTTACGACCGCCACATAGCACCATCAATACCGAATGTTGCCAGGCGAAGTACGTGAAGAGTGTCCTAAGGATGTGACGTCAAAGCTTTGATTTCAGGGACTGAGGCGGGATAGCCGTAGATTACCATGGTTCTCTAGTCTCGCGGCTCAACGTAATTGATGATATTAACTATGTCTACAATAAATCAGAAACTGGATCTCCTGAAAAAAGACCTGTGTGCTGCCGTGTTGTTGACTCAGTAAACCGGGATAGATCGAAATATCTTGGCCCGAAACCAAGAAGACCTTCCAACTACGTGGGCAGTTTTCTGTAGATCATCCGTTGAAATCGCGCCATCAATGCGTTTTGATGTAATGAGCTCCCCCTCCGTGCCCCTGGGCGAGAATCTAGCAGGAATCACCTAATTCACGCTTGGCTCAGAGTGATCCTTGCTCCTCCAGAGGAGAGACCCATTAAGGGCAATTCATGTTTTAAGTGGAGAAGATTCCCAGATGTCCAGGGAAAGGTACGGGGTTATTGCGTCATACATCATTCTTGGACCCCTGGATCCAAATGGGGAAGTACGTGTATCGCCATCCTGAGATTTGACTGTACAGTGCCGAGGAACGAACGAGAAGATAAAAGTGACAACAACAGCTGAGAGCTTGGGTCGAGAATCAGAAAATCGCCCAGATCGTCGGACCTAGAATTTACAGGAATACTGCAGAGCAGAAAACACGTCAATCTCGCGCCGATCGGTCGCGATGCGCTTTGTTTCTTAACCATGCTGCCTGGGAGCTGGCAACATTGGCTACCGGCAACGACCGGTATGTGGTTCATGACGAGTGTTTGTGTAATGATGTACAATTGGTGACAGGGCTGATGTCATGTAGCGGGAGATATCCTATGGAGACGAAGCATTAATAGAAACAGAGCGTTGTGTGTGGGGAATTGCGTAGGGCAGCTCTGCGCTCAGCGTGACGTCATCCATACAGCTCCCCAGAGCATCAGCCTTATATAACACCCTCCAACAACTGGCCCTTTCTACATCTCTAGAATCAGAACACAATCACAAACAACAAATTAACAAACAATCACAATGTCTAACTACAACGATTACAACACCACCACCTCCGGCAACGCCGGTCCCCATTCCTCCAACCTCGCCAACAAGCTCGACCCTCGCGTCGACAGCGACCTCAGCAACACGCAGTACGGCAACCCCTCCTCTTACGGATCTGCCGGTACGGCCGGGCCGACTGCCAACCAGCACGGCAACGCCTTCGGAAGCACTTCGTCCACCTCCACCAAGACCTTCAACAACGAGCCCACGACCGGCACCAACTCCGCTGGTCCTCACGGCTCGAACTTGATGAACAAGCTGGATCCTCGCGTGGACAGCGACGTCGACAACCGTGCCAGGTATGCTCCTGGGACCACCACCACTGGTAACCAGTACACTGCTACCTCTGGCAACGCTGGTCCGCACGGCTCCAACATCGCCAACAAGGTCGACCCCCGAGTTGACAGCGACGTTGACGGCCGCTCTCGCTACGCACCTGCAACCACGACCACTGGCAACCGCTACACTGCCACTACCGGCGCTGCTGGCCCTCACAGTTCCAACTTGATGAACAAGGCGGATCCCACTGTTGACAGTGACCTTGACAACCGCTCCAAGTACGCGCCCAGCACTACCCGCAGCGGCAACCAGTACACCTCTACTACTGGCAACGCTGGCCCTCACGAGTCCAACCTGGGCAACAAGCTTGACCCTCGCGTTGACAGCGACCGTGACAACCGTGCTCAGTACGCGCCCAACACCACCACCACCACCAGCAACAACCTTCACCACAACCCTCACAACACCCACTCCGGCGCTACCAGCGGCATCACTAGCGGCACCAGCGGTGCTCACTCCCAGCAGCCCACAACCGCCGCCAACACCACCTCGTCATCCGGCGGCGCCAAGGGCCCTCACAGCTCGAGCATCCTGAACAAGCTTGACCCTCGTGTTGACAGCAAGACCGGAGAAATGCACAGCAGCAAGCACCAGTCTACCACCGGAGGCTCGTCCGTCGGCAACCAGGGCAACACCTACGCTTCCGGCGGCGGTGTCGGCCACAACCCCTCCAACCCCTCCGGCAGCACCTACACCGGACAGTCTGGTGCTACCCGCACCGGCGAGAACGTCGGCACTGGCGTCAAGGGTGCGGCTGCTGAGGTTCATGCAAGTCCATCTGAAACCCGATACTTGTAAATGAATCCTGTCTAACCTTCACAGGGTATGGGTGAGTCCCTCCGTGGAAATCTGGGCGCAGCTGTCGATAAGACCTTTGGCCATGAGCAAGGTGTCTCGAAGAACGACATGATTGCTCAGCAGGGTGAGCGTGAGATGCGGTCTGGCAATTTCCAAGGCTACTAGGCCGGAATTCTCCTATGTAATTTTATGAGTGATGCGTTATGATTGATATCAACTTCGCGCTTTGAAAGAGATTGTACAATAGCCAATCAACAACTTATGACTTGTTTCTGGAACCTCTTAGTAGATTGCCAATCATCGTAAAATATATTTATCCGTCGTGCACGATTCAAATGTATCTTCGACCTTGGCCTTTTTCAACCTCCACGATACGACTGGGAAGACTTTCATGGGGAATGTGAGGATTGCTCAACGCAGCAAACTATCCCTCTTCGGATGAATGGCCAGAAAGCAAGGCCGGACCTGTAACGAAGGAGCGAACAAGCTGCTCCCATTGTTGTTTCGCGATCGCACCCGCTGGCTTGGCATTTGTCGGAGCTCGCAGCGTATGTACCTCATATTTATGTAGTCTATAACCACAAGAAGATAAAGGTCTGATTCTATAAATCTAGCAGCAATACTATACTAAATGTAAGAGAAGTAGGGTTAATCTAACTAAGATAGGAAGTAAAAATAATATAAAGGAATAACTAGAAATTACTAAGCAGGTACTCCACCGATGGCATACTGGGAGGTCATCCCGAGACGACCACGATGGGCACCTGCTCCCGGAATTTGTTCTATGTGAGTATATTAGGGGACTGCCAACAGTATCATAGACTTATATTGCTATTATAACTATACTGGCGCAGTCTGAAAAAATGAAGACGGGGAAGAACTTATCGAGGAATCTGTACGGCCCACATCCGAGATCGGTTGATGTGACTTACCCACCGTCGGGATGACACCAGGAGCAATCAACATAGCCTTCCAGACTCACTGGATTCTCGATCCTGTAAGGTGATTTATGCCTTTGTATTGATCATCACAGTGCGAGTCTGTAGGTATCCACGAAGCCCGTGTATACCACTCTCGCGACCATAGCCGCTCTGCTTCCAGCCTCCAAACGGCGTTTCATTCGAGAGCATCGGACCACTGTTGACCCCCACAGTGCCTGCTTCAATCTGGGACGCCACGCGCAAAGCGCGGGACACATCGGAAGTAAAGATTGCTCCTAGATGAGAGGAAAGGGTTAAGCCGGCTGTCGCGGGTCGGTAAAGTAAGAAGGGAGGAAAATGTGATCCATACCTGCAAGACCATAATTGGTGTCGTTCGCCAAAGCGATTCCCTCTTCCTCAGACTTGAATGTCTTGACCACCGCCACGGGGCCAAAGATCTCATCGGTGTAGACTTCACTGGTCGTGTCTGGGTTGAGCAGAATCGTGGGCGTGAAAAATTGTCCACGCTGGCCGTCGTCGTGTCCGCTACCTCCGCCGGCCAGAACCTCAATACCTTGCTGCTTCGCTCTCTCCACAAACCCAGCCACTCTGTCTCGCTGAGCCTTATCAGCCAAGGGTCCCAGAACGGTTGAGGGCAGAGCTGGGTCGCCGATCAATTTCGCCGCCTCGGCGAAAGCTTTCTGGAGGGCCAGAACGAACTTCGGCGCAATCTCCTCCTGAACGAGAATGCGCGAGCAAGCTGTGCAAACCTGCGCATTATTAAAAAGGAAGACATGAGAGTTGTGTAATACCGCATTTTCAAGGTTCGCATCTGCAAACACCAACGACGCCGATTTGCCGCCGAGCTCCAGGCTGACGATCTTGAGATTACTCTGCGCGGCAGCGATCTGGATCTTGCGGCCGACGGCCGTCGACCCCGTGAAGGAGATCTTCGCAATGTCCATGTGAGATGCAAGCTGCGCGCCCACATTGCCCGCACCGGAAAGCAGATTGACCACGCCCGGCGGGAACCCGGCCTCACGGAATAGCCCACCGAGATACAGCACGCCAAGCGGGGACTTTTCAGAGGACTTGAATACGACCGTGTTGCCGGCAGCCACGGCGGGCGCAATCTTCCAGCTGGCGAAGAGCTGCGTGCCGTTCCACGCGGCGATCCCCGCGCACACGCCCAGCGGCTCGTAGTTCACCAGCCGGTAATAACCACTCCCACCCTCTTCCTCTTCCGCGGGGAACACCTCCCCACCGAGCTTTCCGATGAGGCCCGCGTAGTATCGCCAGATGGCAGGTTGTCCGGCGACGACGTGGCGGGCGAGAGTAATTGGCGCGCCCATAGCGATCGATTCTAGCTTCGCGACCTCATTCACATGTTTTTCGAGAATGTCTGCGAACTTGAGCATGATCGCGGCGCGCTGCTTTGAGGGTGTCTTTTTCCATGTCTTGAACGCTTCCTTAGCGCAGGCTACGGCGTGGTCGACATCACTTGGACTGGCTGCTTGGACTTGCTCGGTGACGGTGTTGTCATCGGCGGGGTTGATCACGGTCAATGTGTCCCCAGTTGACGAGGGGACGTACTGTTGCACATGAGACTTGTGGAGTTATTATAGTCAAGGTGGATAACTTAACGTAATCCACAAGCGAGCGGGCCACACAAGCGAGCGGGCCACTTCTCGCCGAATCTAACTATAGTCAAAATACAAGGCTATTTAAAACCACCAAAACATGCATTTCTATAATAAATCTAATTACAACCATGATTTAGACACTATAATTGTCTATGCCCGATAATATGATAGTTACTGCAGCGTGGGGGCGCCCATACACAGCGCTGTAATATATCTAGTGTGTTTGGTATAGATCTAGTTAGTATTTCCTCTTTAACCTGATTCCTGTTTTGTACAAGGGCCTGGCCTTTTTTAATTAAAAGACCCTCTATAGAAGCAATCTAAGCTTTAGATTGTTTCCTCTTTTAAAGCTTTTTCTTATGTGTAGCCTGTAGATCCTGGTTTTCCTTTACAAGAATAGCAGCCCTATTAAAAGTTATTTTAAACCCTTTTACAAGCTGATTTAATGCTGTTTTTATTAGGCTAGGAGGGCTCTGTGTACAATATCGCAATAGTTTCTTGATTGTAGATGCTTGCTTATCCAGTTATTTAATATTGTATGGTGTTTTTGGTACAGAGGTGGTTGATTAACTTGGGGGTGGTGTTAGGGTCTTTAAACATATATTTAGCTACAATAGCACACGTTCTGGCTGTAAAGGGACCAGCCCAGCTACTACAAAGCCATTCTGAATATTCTCTGGCTTAAAGGCTTCCGTACGGGCGTTAGAATAGGCCTCAAGAAAGTCAAACTTGTCAATATAATTAAAACCAAGCCACATCTTGTTTTTAACCAGGCAGCCATACGCGCGCTTTAAAGGCGCAAAACACCCAACATTAAAAGGCTGTAAAAGATGTGATAAGTGTGCTGGCATGCAGATTAGTATAATATTATGTTCCATACATATCTAGTTAAATTAGGGAGTCAAATAACTTCCATGGCTATCAAGAATTAACAGCTGATATCTACTAGTTATACAGCTAGTAGTTACTAGGATAAAGAGTTTTTAAAGCCATTATAGTCCAATTTCATTAGTTATCTAGCTATTTATACTAACTTTAATCCTCTAGTCACGTGGTAAGGCGTTATCTTTATACCATCCCTTAATATACACCTTCCCTTTAAAAATAATACATAGTGGAAGTGCCCACCCCATATAGTTAACACACTCAATAGATATAACCTATTCACAATTACCTGGTTATACAAGAAATGGCTAGCTAACCATCTCAGCTCTTATAACTACTTTTATAGTAGCTACAAGGCCCATAGCAAAGCCAGTTTTATCAAAGTTATAAATATCCTTATTAGCAATCCCATACTATATTCTAGTAACTTATACATAGTTAAACCACTCAAAGATTATCTTTAGATCCTTATACTTCGCGCGTTAATAATTATATTAGCAAGAAAAGCAAGTTTTAAGTTTATCCTAGTATTAAATAAAGTTGTACACCTAGTTCTCTTTAATAGTTTAGATAAAAGTTATGCCACGCTTTGCTAGTAGAATATTGGCTATTTCTTGTACATAAGATAGCCAGGGAGCTGCACCACGCTAATCTAGAGAGAGGATCTATTATACAAGTGATTCCTCTTTATTTTAAGTCAGCTTATAGGAGTTGGCGCGTGCCTTACTATAAGAAGTAACTCCCTTTAAACACCACTCAAGTGTTGTACAGGAAACATTATATATACATGCAGCTTTATAAGCACTGCATATTTCTTTTTTTTTAATAGTGGATATTGCAAGTAGGATTTGGCCTTCCTTCTCAATTGAATCTCTTGACTTTGTACGCGCTTTTGGTGGCATTGTTGATGGTTGAGTTTGGGGAGTATTCCAATCGCGGCCAAAACGCGTGAGGTGGCCCGCTCGCTTGTGTGGCCCGCTCGCTTGTGGATTACGTTACCTTGTTGTTGATGAATAATCTGCCTTCAGGATTCATCTTTGCGGCGGGTCTCACTGGATACTCGGTCCTCGTCTTCAGTTAAAAAGCTTGATGAAGAGAAGACGCTTTGTGGGTATGACGGCGGCATTTATACCCGAGGCGTCTCGTGGCACAATGTGGTTTAACCAGAGTTGAGATGTTTGATTACAAGCGGAACTTTTGATCCCCCCGGATCCTCCCACTTTGAGCATCAGATTTCCGAAACTGCCCAGTAATCAATCTGCTTTGGGTTGATTACATGCGGTTCCGCAGGGGGCCATGTGGGAGTAAGGTCGTGCTTAACACCGATGACAGCTTGTTATCGCAACACTATTTACTCAGCCGGCTGAACAAAATGAAAATTTCCACTTTGGTGAATAGTACTGATGCAGTCAGTAGCTGTGCTGCTTTTTTGGCACGTCGGGGGAATTCTGTACGAGGCAAACAGGATAGACGCAGAATAAAAAGGAGCATACCTGGTCTGGCCGTTCTTCCCTCCCCTATAACCTCCATTCCCCATTTTGGTAAAGTCTAAGCGAACCGAGACTGGATTTATTTTTCTGTACATTCTTAACATGTGGTTTAAGCTCATACTGGATATTCGCAGCGCCCCAGTTAGATATATGCCATTGGAATTTCGACTAGACATTAATTTTCATGTATATCCCCACCAGGCACTTGGGATGATAGTAGTCATCGTATAGACAACAGAGTAGAGGATGAACCAATTATGAAAGCTGTCTGGGCATTCCATGAATTCTAGTCAAACGTAGCGAAAGATAAGTCTATCCCCCATTTTGGACCGCCATCTGTTAGTCGCATCAAGGAGCTCACCACACCCGCGTACAACCCACGGCCACTTCTTCAAAAACTCCTCCGTTATTTCCCAGCTTCCAACATCCCAGGGATCCCCCCATACCAGAAGCCCAATTCCCACAAGGTCAGACTCGCCCCAGAAGCCCATGATATCGGAACAGAGCTGGTGTGGCTCCCAAGTATCTCTCGCGGCCTGGATCAAATTGTCCCGCACCCTGGCCAACGGGAACAAATCGAGCCACGGGTGGTGTGGGATTTCTAGCTGGGTTTTCGTCGGGCGCAGGCTGGATGGGATGGAACTGTAATCCGGGTTGTCATGGGACGCCACGGGTTTAGGAGCTGGTGATGGCGATGGGGAGGACAGCGAGGCAAATGGTGAAAGGCCAGATCTCTTCATGTGCCTACTATTCCATCCAAGCGAAGTTAGGTTGTGCATGAAAGCACGAAAGACGTTGACTTTGGCGAGTGTGAGCATATGGTCCGCGGCTGGGTCTCCGTTGACATAGCTTCGATACGCCGTCCGGGAGAACAGAGTGAACATTCGAGCCTTTGCTTCCGAATACTGACACAGCACCTGGTCGATTACCTGCAGCACTTCAGGGGGGATGTTTGCAAGTGGATCGGAAGAGTCTTCGACTGCTGGGGTTTCCGAATCGGCATCGTCTCCGTTTGTCGCTAGCTGGGCCTGCAGACGCTTCCGTTCCCCTTTCGGAAGTTAGTCATTGCTGGTCATGCCAAAACATGTGCAATCTGCTGCGCTCACGGTATGTTCGTTGGTTGATCCGATTTTGCTGTCTGCGACGTTCGGAGATCCTGAGGGCACCCCTAGATCCCCGAGGGCGTCGTGGTGCATCGGATTTTGGCGGCATATCCGTAACTGTGGAAGGACTGAGAAGTTGTTGTCGGAGCTAGAATGTAATCAATCTGGTGGAAATAAAGCAAACCATCGACCGCGGAGCGTTTGGCCGCAATGCTGACAAAGTGTAATCATGGCCACCATGCGTTCAGGGTCACGGAGTTAGGGCCGGGGGAATCCGGGGCTTACCTCGAGCCGTCGCCACCAAGTTTTGGCGTCGATTACGGACCAATCCCTAGGCTGATGGCGCAAATAAGGTTTGCACAAAACACGGAAATGGGTTCAATTGATGTGGGTATCCAATGATAGCTCTGGTACATCGTTCCAAATTATGCATAAGGGCCAAGTGCTGTCCAGCGACTGATTACTCGGCTGGTTATCCAGCACATGTACCTGGAAATACGGATTAGTGCAGGAGACGCTGGTAGCCACGATGTAGCCGACTCGAAAATGATCGATTTCCACTGGTCCGCTACGACGGGGGCTTGTCAGAACCCACTAGAATAGGCACTAATTACTCGTAGAACTTATTCACGTGTTGCCATCTTATCGACATTGCCAAAACCCGTTGCCACCATGTCTTTGTTAGGCATGCTTATTACTAGAGCCACCGGGTTTATCAGCCCAAGTACAGTATATCTACAATTCAGGACAGAGAAACCTCCACTCGGGGTTAATCGGAATTACTTTACTGCTCATACGTAAATGGTGGACAAGACCAAATTGTGATGCCATTCCAATGCTCCTACCGCGTTAGGCTATCTACTCATTTATACAGATAGAAATAATAGGTTCCATGGATCTTCACGTCCTGCAGCTTATTCTCCATAGCTCCGGCAATCATAGTAGGACTCACACGTCGGAAATGATCGATGATCGGGTGGTTGTCGTAGATCATGGCTGTCGAAAGCACACCGCGGAATTCCACTCGTCGAAGCTATTTCTGTCAGAGCACATCCTCGGTCCTCTCGATAAGGGAAGAGGCATAATCATAGACCCACCACAGCATGACCCGCCTTGTCATTCAGCACGCGCTTCCCCTCCTTTTCTACCATGACTGGCTCCACATTCTCGGTAGAGTGGAAAGTCTTGCCCAGCCAGACGATGTTTTGCAACGAGGCATGCGTGGGGTGGCCCGTGTCGAAGCTGCCCCCTTTCCATTCTCCAATCATCTCCTCTGGAAGAACGGGCTGCAGGTGGTTATAGACTGCCTCGATTTCGGACTCTTTGATATTTCCAGGTTGCTTTGTTAGCTCTATCAACTCCTGTTCGGCCGTCCTGCGCGTGGAATTAGTCCTGGTGTACTGGCTCTTTCTAATCTTGTACCGAAGGATGCCAGGGCAAAGAACTAACATGTTTCAAGCTGCCTATAGTATATCAAAAATTGACAGCGCGATGGTATATATTGTGTTGTGTTCTTTTGCGATGCTCCTTCATAACACACCGGCAGCAACAACGATAAATATATTTTAGAACGCTGTATCCGGTCTCACAACTCCGGGCTGCTATAGAGCGAATTTAGATGACCCAGCTGAGCGCATCGGCTTTAAGGCTTTTCCCCCACGGTAATCATCAAAGTATTAGTGATGACCCTAAAACTATGGTAGATAGTACGAACCGACGGAATAACTCCTTCTCTTGTTGATGACATATCTCCTTTCCCCCGAGCGGAGCCGCATGGCATGAATTTAGCATTCGATGTGTAGTCCCAGCCGACGGACAGGTTCTTCCATTAGAGAAGATTATTCCAATGCTTTTGTAATGTCCCCGGCAATGTATATACTTGGCCAGGGCTCTTGACTTGACCAGCACGGCAGAACAACTGACCTGTAACCTGCCAACTGACTCTTGTCCCCCCGATGTATCATATCGCTATTCGCGGGGAAAATGTGGATTGATGGGGCAAAACCACATCATGGATTTAAAATTGGTTCCAGGAAAGTGATCGCCACCATAACTGACCTGATCATCTGTCCTCGGCTTCTATGGCTCCGTCCATTGAGTGTGGCGGATGCAATTTCTCACTCAGCACTTACATCTGCCTCGACCCGCTCGCACTATTGAAGCCAATTCAATAGGCCTTGGGGCAAATCAGTACACTCCCTCGCGCGACGAACCCACCTCTAAATGAGGTTTTTTTGATCTGAGACTGTGAATTCACGAAGGATATAGGTCGCTTTCAATCAAGGCACCTTTGGCAGGAAACTGGGTACTCAGCATCGTTGTTTTCAATCGAGCACCTTGGTTTGAGTAAATATTCTCTAGTATGGGCTCTTAAAAGTGTATGCGTATAATATCCAAATGATGAATAGCCATATTGATAAGCAATGCTAGCACTAAGCTAACTGAAATAACCAACTTGATGTTTCTCGGAGGGGCTATCCCGGATAATGCGGCATGTTTCCTGATTTGCTCTTCAATTACCAAAATTTAGAAACTCCTGCTTGTGATCTGCAGCCCTGTTGGATTATGCTACGGAGTAACGTGCCTGAAATTGCTTGACCCATCTATCTCCGTGCTAGAACAGATGTAATCAGCATAAGAATTAGATGCTGAGATTAATGTGTATGTTTTCCTACTATATGAAGAGCTATCTTCCATATCAGTCACACTCTCGACCTCTGAACTGGATTTCGATTCAACCAGAATTCATCGCCACGGGCTCTTTCCTATAAGAGAAATCTGAGTTTCTAATATCAAAGCACCAACGGTTTGCCCATCGGAATATGGCAGCCATAAGCGATGGGAAAGCAAATGGCATCCAGGATGAGACCCCATTGCCTTCGAAGATTCGTTTCTGGTGTCTTGTGGTAGATCAGAGTAAGATCACAGACGAGGTTCTTCACCATCCTTATGCAGGCTCTGGTACTGAAAATGACCCTTTCGTTGTGACGTGGCCCCCGAGCGACCCACGAAATCCCATGAATTTTCGGCCTGCTTCCAAATGGTTCATCACCATCTTGGTCTCCTTCATCACCCTCACCGTGGCGCTTGTCTCATCGGCATTCTCAGGCGGGATGGGGCAGATTGCGGCGGAGTTTGCTGTGGAAGAAGAGATTGTCATCCTTGGTGTTTCGCTTTTTGTTCTAGGCTTTGCTGTGAGCTCTACCCCGCGGATGGTCAATGAATCCAACTGACTTTTTCATCAAGATTGGACCATTGATATGGGCACCACTGAGCGAGGTCTTCGGCCGCCGCAGGATGTTCATAATAAGTTTCGTGCTGCTGAATACGTTCAACGCTGGAGCGGTTGGCGCTCAGAATATTCAAACCCTTATCATCCTGAGGTTTTTCGCAGGCTGTTTCGGGTCCTCACCATTTGGAAACGCTGGCGGTGCCATTGCCGATATGTTCCCAGCCTCACAGCGTGGCCTTGCTGTTAGCCTGTTTGCTGCGGCGCCCTTTCTGGGACCAACTGTTGGCCCTATCATCGGCGGATTTCTTGCGACAGGCGGTGGTTGGCGCTGGGTAGAAGGCTTTCTCGCTATATTTTCCGGTGTCCTTACGTTCAGCCTCATACTCTTTCTACCAGAAACCTACTCGCCGGTACTTCTCCGTCGACGAGCAGCCAAACTCTCGAAAATAACCAGTGGCGTTTACAGAAGTAAGCTTGACATGGCACAGGGCCCTGTGGCACTCCATAAGACCCTAAGAACGGCACTCGCACGACCCTGGACCTTATTATTCCGCGAGCCGATTGTTCTTTTGTCCTCTATATATATGTCAATTATATATGGCACACTCTATATGTTGTTTGCAGCCTATCCGATTGTCTTTCAACAAGTTCGAGGCTGGAGTGAAGGGATCGGCGGTCTTGCATTCCTGGGCATCCTTGTTGGTATGATACTTGCTATCGCGTCCACATTTTTCGATAATATACGCTACGCAAAAAAGTGCAGGCAAGCCAGCAATCGGCGTCTTCCTCCGGAGGCTCGACTCCCGCCAGGTATGTTGGGAGGCCTGGCTCTGCCCATCGGGCTCTTCTGGTTCGCCTGGACAAATTCTCCCTCGATTCACTGGATGGTGTGCATTGCCGCGGGTGCGCCCTTTGGATTTGGTATGGTCCTTATCTTTCTAAGTGTTTCCAACTACTTGATCGACTCATATACAATTTTCGCGGCAAGTGTTCTTGCTGCGAATTCGGCACTTCGATCCCTGTTTGGCATGGCGTTCCCCTTGTTTACCACTTACATGTATCGCAACCTGGGAATTCACTGGGCGTCTTCTATACCTGCGTTTTTATCTCTTCTATGTGCCCCCCTTCCTTTTATATTTTACAAGTATGGAGCTCAAATTCGGCAACGATGTACCTTTGTTGCCGAGGCTGACACTTTCATGCGCCGTCTCGATGATGACAACGGCCAGAGGATGACTAGGGAAATAGACGAACAGAATATAGGGAACGAGACAGACAGCAAAGATCTACACCCCTCGGCCCTTTTCTGAGGCGAGTGACCGCGACAGATCCGGCAACAAATCTTCTTCGAGCACCCAAACACGAAGGGTGTGACCAGCCCAAACCAAGTACTCATCAGACTTCATAGGAGTGCTTACCATATGCCACGGCAAAGTGGTTGTGGAGAATTCCAAAGAAGCGTTGCTGCAAGTGTGATACTAGCCATAATGACCAAATCGATATATTGGGTACAGGGCGAAGAAGTACTGGCCGGGTGTGACACATGCCAGGTGCATGCAAATGCCGCGCCTTGTGAGTTTCTATCTGGCGCAAATTTTGCCGGAACGGTTGGCTTTCCCCGTCGAGAGCATACGTTGTCGACTATATAGTACGAATTTTGTTGGCTATGCCTTTTTCAATTTCTCGAATCCTAGGAATTTCGGTTTCCATGATCCTTTCAGGACGATTTTTGTGTGAGAATCTCTGTCGAGTTGATGTGCATTGTAGCGTAATTCAACGAGAACGTTCGTCTTGTACGAGATATAACCCATTTTTCAGCTCCAGCCTCTGTTTTCTGTTTCTTTCTGTGGCGCTGGCTGGATTGACTAGAACATCTATTTATTTGTCCAACACCATTGCACGAACCCTCTCCGATTCCATGCCCTTCATGGCAGACAGCCCCGGCGAGTCTTCCGATCCCGTTGTAAGGATTTCCTTCGAGACAATCAACATTCCCATCTTTTACGCCTGCCAGCGGTTTCCTATGGATAGTTCAACCTGCCTGTGGCAAGTGTTGTCTTCAAGCGAAGACCATCACCCCATTAATGCAAAGTATGCTAGAGCGGGCGTTGCCTAGTTCCACACTAGGTCTTATTCCGTTGTGGCTCCGCATAGACACCATCAGTTTCACAGACAGTTGATCACCATCTTATGTCCGTCAATGCCGAGGAACGATTACGCTGTGCGGTACCTAGGCCGGCATAAATGATCCTAGTAGTGGTGGTACTGGCAATGCCTTGGTTATTCCTTGATAAGTTCGGCATTAATTCCGCTTCCGAGTACAGCAGCCAGCAATAAGATAGGCTTTCCGAGCTCCTACGAGACCCCAGCAAATGCTGTTGGCTGAGGGGTAACGTTCTTGATATTTGTAAGCCGATATTGCCATGAATAATTGGCCAAGTTGGCGGCTGATAAGCAATTGACGCCGGTTTGTGGTAGCTTACCAGATCGAGGTGTACAGCACGGCGACGACATATAAATAGAATGATTCTCTGTACTTCTACTCCTCACATTATCATATCAAAGTTTTCCAGCCCTCTGCAGCACAAAATGCGTTCCTTTTATGCTTCGTTTTGCGCCTACATATTCTTCTGGGCCACGGCACTGGCAGAACCACGTGCAAACAGAATTGGCCCTCATCATCTTGTTGTTGATAATGATCTAACCGTTTCGCGGCTCTCCGGAAATGCCATTGTCCTCCTCTCGAATCTGACAGCACAAGAAGCCTCCTCACGCTGTGAGCTTCTTGGCGAAAGGCTTCTTCTGCTGAATCCTAACGATGATGCCAAGGATAGGCAGGCGCTGGATGCACAGCTCTCTTACATCATTTCCACCAATGTCAGCTCGCACCAGCAGTTCTGGATATCATCAGGTGACAACTCTTCTTGCGCCGTGTACTCCCTGGGCACTTCGATGGTGACCGAACAGCCGTGCCAAGGCCCACCCAGCAATGCCCTGTGCTCGAGCAGCGGGGTTCTTTCGACAGACATGAATGATCCTAATGACCTCCAGATCATCGTCGACTCCGCCGAGTGGGAGATTACTGGGTTTAGGGACGCCAGAGCCTATAAATTTCTTGGAATTCCGTTCGCCGACTCAACAGCAGGTTCAAACAGGCTTGCCCCACCTGTCGCGTTCTCTGGTCCTAAAACTATCGATGCGACTGCCTACGGAAACGTCTGCCCCCAGCCGGAGAACTCGGCCGGGACAACCTCATCCTCGATACAGTCAGAAGACTGTTTGAATCTTAACATCTACACTCATTATCTACCTGGTCAGGGCGTTACCGGTAAAGGTAAAGCGGTTGGCGTGTGGTTCTACGGTGGAGAGTATGATTACTTCCCAATAAAATCCCATATACTTCTTTCTTGATACTAATATCGACTTACAGTTACATGTATGGCAGCAATTCAGTGCCAATTTATTACGGAGGCAACTTTGCGAGTCGCGGAGATGTCGTGATAATCACCGTCAACTATCGGCTCGGCGCTCTAGGCCAGCTCGCCTCAAAATCATTATTGTCCGGCAACTTCGCAATCCAAGATCAGATCATGGCTCTCAAGTGGGTGCGCGATCACATCGCCGATTTTGGCGGTGATCCAGAGCATATGACGATTTTTGGCTGGTCTGCTGGCGCACAAAGTGTGCAAGCGTTGCTGTCGTCGTCTGCAGCAAGTGGGCTATTTTCCGCGGCAATAGTCCAGAGCAATCCGATTGATCTACCATGGTTCAGCGCAGATATATACCATGACATTGTGACACCCAACGTCGCTGCAGCTGTTGGGTGCCCTCACAATCACCTCTCAAGCGAGCGGGCAATGGTAGATTGCCTTCGCTCTGTTGACGTATCCAAATTCCTCTCTAATTCGACGCTCCTGAATGTCGCCGCCGCACTGGATGCAGTAGAAATTGCTATTCCGTTCTGGGAGGTCAGCCCCGTGCTAGGGCTGATAGAATACTTTCTCCCACATGTCGGAAATGTCATAGACGGTCAATTCTATGATCTACTTGCCAATGACACCCTACCAAATCGAATACCAACTATGTATACACAGGTTCAAGAAGAGGCAGGGCTCTTTGTTGCGGCAGCTGTACCGGACCTGGGGTCCAGTGAACTTCTCCAGTTTCTCGGGCTCGCGCTTGCTATCTCCCCAAGGGCAGCACTAGACCTTGCTGTAACGAACGGATTCGACCCTGATACCGCTCGTCCGGACCAAGTACGCGATTTTCTTATTGAAGCTTTCACTGCTGTAAGTACAGAAAATCTTTTATAGATTATATAACCATGGCTGACTGTAAGCTAGCGCGAATGGCTGTGCCCTCAGCAATACCTGCTAGACAGATATAATACCATTTTTCCGGCAGTCTATCAAACTTTGCTTACTGACGGTCATCAGCTTTCTACGCTCTACACGGGAAGCACTCCCATGCCTGAAAAATGTCTGGAGCAAGGCTACTCGTGTCATGGTTCCGACCTTCTTCATACGTTCGGATCGCTTGACTATGTAACGCAGAATGTTCAACCATATTTTAGTGAGGAGGATGTGCAATACTCGCAACTGATAAACGATATTTGGAGCGCATTTATGCGGACCCACGATCCGAATCCGTCAACAGAGTACTTGGAGCTACGGGGTGCTTCATACACCTATACAAAGAGCGTCTTTGAAAAGTTCTCCATACGTGAGTACAAGTCGCCAAACGATACCAACTACATCGGGTACACGGACCGAATCGGCCATTACACAAGCCCCTATCAGTCCACGTGCTCATTCTGGGACTCCGAGGGATATACTTTCCAGAATGTGTAAGGCGGGCAAGCTCTTGCCGGGCCTCAAGCAGGCGGCGCTGGGTCCTTTGCCGCATGTTGAGAGACCTGATTCAATCAATGCCTTTGACGAAGTCGCTATGGATGGTTGATCCGGGGGGGTTTCTATAGTGGCACAACGACGCAAGTGATATTGCATCCAGAAGTCAAGTTATCATAAGGAATTGAAAAGATCTCCGATGACAGAGTAAA
The DNA here is from genome assembly GCA_027569055.1 of Aspergillus baeticus. NCBI lineage: Eukaryota > Fungi > Ascomycota > Eurotiomycetes > Eurotiales > Aspergillaceae > Aspergillus > Aspergillus baeticus. Next base: position 197,078 of record JAPDEI010000021.1, read on the forward strand.
CTTTTGAAAGCCATCTAGGCCTGTGGGGGTAGATCGCAGTTGTCGTCTTTCTGATACAACAGACAAATCATTGTACCTTGTCGCTCCGTCAATATATACTTTAGAGTTAACACGGGTTGAGGATTAAAGACTCAGAGGATCGGTGTTTGTCCGTAAGAAGCTGATGTTACCTGAAAAATACTGCGAGGATTCTGGACATTTGGGCAGCCGAGGGCGGGATACATAATTTATCCAGTACGCAACAACTTCGCTGTGGGAATATTACAGGCGTCATTCCAAATTAAATGAAACTCACTCAGCCTTCTCCTTACTCTTGAGTGTCCCGAGAGACTAACAGAGTTATTGCTTCACCTCCCAAAAATCTACGACTCACATCACTAACCAAGGCAATGCCGAGTTCCGGTAGGTTCTATTGTACTTGTTCTGGGGTACGGAATAGCATCCTCAAGATGTGGTCTCACCCCTCGCTTTTAATTTTTCGTACCCTTATTTATTTAGTGTATCCAGCGCACCAGCCTCATCTTTATTATAAATCATCTGCTGCCGATCGAACTTTGTCTTCAAGAAACCAACAGGAGAGCCGGAGCAGCAAGCACCTGATGAAAATTTCCCAAACAATACAGTTCAGGTTCAGCATTGTAGAAAAAAAACAAAACAAAAACAGATTTCCTCTCAAGAGTGTGTCTTTGATCGCAATGCGGAGGGGAAATCGGGCTCCCCTATTCGTTAAAGACTGGGGCCGAGGGTACCAAAGTTGCGCTTATGCTTATGCTTATAGTATAGCGAAAACCTTAAACTGTTGTAATCATTAACTATCACGGACTTACTGCTCTGCTTAACTCCACGGCCCACTATTGAAAATAATCAAGGGCCCCCCATCATTTCCGAATTTCCGAAAGGAAGGCGGGGTTACTATTACCTACATGCAACGCATGGCCAGCCAAGAGCGGACAGGCTCTGCGATCGTGGAGCCTGGAATTTAAATCAGATGAGGACGGCCGGGGCAGCTGTGGCATTGTACAATATCCGGGTGTAATCAAAAGTACTAATATATTTTTAGATTCATCTAGCAATTAGGCCAAATTACAGACAGAGACGGGTCAAAGTAGTGATCAACCACCGACCCATGCAGGGCCAGCGTAGGTACGTCCGGCGTTACATACCACGCATTGTTTTGTGGAAATGGATGCAATGGGAAGTAATAGGGCATATCCAAGTATCCCAGGTTATCCGTTGGACTGCTGCTGTAAATTATTCCAAGAGTATTTGAAGACTGCTTGATGGGCATCTCTGGCGGACATGGTGCTTGAATCTTGTTGGCAGCGGGGACTGAATGGTGTTGTTCCTCCTGACGCAACAAGAAAGTGGATCCGCTCGCATTATTCCCAGCGTGGTTTGGATCTTCCATGCTGTAAACCACGGGAGCCATCTGTTCGGGGTGTAGCGTGATCAGGGTTGATTCACAGATTGGAGTTACCGGTTGAGCATCGCGATGAGGACCTGCGAACGCAATGGATTGGTTGACGGGGGGTGTCGGGATCTCCAGGCCTACGAGGGCTGATTGTCGCGAACACTCGGCTCGTCCAACGTAAAGCGACTCGCTTCTCTGCAATGTTAAAGGTTGAGAACATGATTGCATTGTATTGCGAGTGGCAGATGAAGGAAAAGTGGGAAGATATGCTGGTGGTAGGCGCTTATGCGTATATTTGTTCTTTGCGCCATAAACGCGTCTGCTGCTGTCGTACTTCTTGCGCGAGGCTTTGGTGATGTGCCACTTTTTCAGTCGACCGCGTAGCTGAGCTTCACTAGGAAACGTTAGCAAATGCAATCAAGTATTAAATTAAAGGCCGGATCATACCTAGGATGGAAATCGCTTGTGCAAACAAACTTGATCACATGCTTCAGAGGCCATTCCTCTTCCTTGTAAAGCCGTGTGATCAGTATTCGTTTTGTCTCCCAGATATCTGGGGATATGGAACCCCTCATGGTGTGTACGGTAGGAGAAGACCGTTTGTCGCGCAGTAAGGCGAACACGGCCTTGGGGGGGAGGAGGGAGGCATTGAAACCAGATTATAAAGACAGCTGCAGCCTCCGTTACTACTTGTGTTTACGCCCGATATAAGACCAAACTCTCAGCCGCGCTAGAGCTTTCATCAATAAGCACCTCCATCCGCTGTAAGAGGCTGGGCTCGAAATCGGTACCAAAATGCGATAAAATAGCGCGAGGAAAGCGAGATCCGCACCGCCGTCTCGCCAATCCCTCGGCGTTAGCAGTGTGAATACATTCATTAAGCTCTGGCCCCGCAGCTGGTGGCAGACAAGGCTTTTTGTTGGTTGAGTGGGTGTGGGGCACTAACATGGTCGATTCCCACATAAGCGCTGGTCGCCCCTATGTTGTATTCAACATAAGCAATGTGGTCTAGACCAAAACAATGTGATGATCGGAAACTCTGGGGAGGAACCCCCCTCCATGAGACGGTTGTGTGATTGTTAGATTCTGGGCGCTTTCAAATGGCAATTTGCCGTTACATTTGCCTCTCACTGAGCCGTTTGCGGCAAACTTCTATCCAGACGTAGGCTTATGTACTAAATCATCGCCCCCTGACGAACCTACAGTCTTGCCGCTGGCCGCCCGGATGCTTGATAGTCTCTTAAATAGCTCTGTGGTCCCTCTGCGAGGTACTTTAGCATGCATCTATATTGCTATTGCCTTGGATAATATCCTTCTTTTATTAGAGCCCCCGGTTAGCATGTTATGAATTATCGATGAATATGGCCCCGCTCTTCTTGCGTAGGTTGACCCGGAAGCCTAATGAACTTGTTATTCTTCCAGAAGCAGTGGGGTTTGCCTTGCTTGCTAGCTGTAAGTGGCGTGTTTGAAATTACGGGTGGAATCCATGAGTAGGTAGGTAGAACTTGTCCTAAACACAAAATGAGCGAATTCTACGTAGCATCGGTAGCCGGGCGTGGCCGACACTGAGCATTGGACGCGTTTCAGATCTCGTGATTGGCGACCGACCGCGTCCCCTCCAGCTTCCCCGCTGGCCGCTGTGAACATTCAACCAGCAACGCAATGATCAGATTGACATTGCCCAATTCTTGCCGCGATGTCTCCACTCCTTGCGAGTAGTGCAAAAGCTTTCAACTGCCTCCAAACTTATCTCTTCATATTCTAGTACGGGCAAAATGAGCTAGCTACTGTACGTATATTTCACCTGTCAATGCAAAGCAGCTATCTCACTATCAACAAGGTGGTTATCACCCAACCCTTTTAGGCGACTCTCTTTACTCTAGAAGATACGGGATCACACATAAATTAGGATAAGAAGGCTACTTAACTATCTGGGTAGCAAGGGACACGAGGTTACGCATTCGATATATAAATTGGTGTTCAAGCAAATTACTCGTGGCCACCAGGGTTGGACCGCATTTCGCTTACTTGCGGAACCACGTGATGCACGGGCCACCTCCAAACCTGTTTCGTATTCCACCACGCAAACTTGTCCGCTCTGAGTCAAGAAACGATGTGTCGACCTTATAATACCGCTATGATTTTACTTTATTCAGCATCCACTCGGCTATTTTATATTCCGACCTTCCTAATTTAGTTTAGTTATTTGGCCCTTTATTTCATGTATTTAGTCGAACATCGCAGCTAGGTAGAAGAAGCAGAGACCTCCATGTAAGCAGGCTATGCAGCAAGGTTCGATACAAGTCAATACGTTGGTCAGCAAGTGCGACACGATGTTTCGGCGGCAAATTACATGATGCTAACCCATTCAAAGATCTTTAGCGTTGTCGGAATAAGCCTTCTTTGTGGCGAAAGCGATTCTTATTTCCGCCGATAGGCTTAACACTACTGTTGGGGCTTTGAGTAGCGCCCATCCAAAGCCACACTGAGGCTGACCGAAGATTCAGCCCTGTCGATGAAGCTGTCAGGGAACACTGGGACAGGGACATTGAGCTGACCTGATGCCATGACACGTTTACCATCCTCTGTCAACCGGTGCCAGAAAGAGAGCGCACACGGTCGAGGTCCTATGTAGCGCCTCCACTTTTTTTTCTCTTGGCTGATAGCGCAATCGCCCACTACGATGGTACAGAGTTACACCCAGAGTGCAACCGAGCGGGGCTAACCGATATGGCGTGATTGATATACAACATTGAAGAAATTGATAAAGGGACGGAGAGATACTCGAGGTCAGATCGACTCCTCAACGCCCTCCCAACTTCTTTCTTGAAGCCTGTACTGGCACAATGGGTGAACCCTCTGCATCCTCCACCACGGAGGCCCAACCCGAGAATGTCCACCCTGAGAGCACGGTGAAGCGAACATGGTACCGGACGACTCTCTTCAACGCCTTCGTTATCGGTGCAGTAGGATTCCTGGCCCCGGGTCTCTGGAATGCGATGTCGTCACTCGGCGCCGGCGGTGCTCAGGAGCCGTTCCTTGTCAACGCGGCCAATGCCCTCGTCTTTGGCCTAATGGGCTTCTTGTGCCTGTTTGGCGGGCCCATCGCTAACCGCATCGGTCTCGCCTGGACCCTCTTCCTCGGCGCGGTCGGATATCCCGTGTACTCCGCCGGACTGTACACCAACAACCGCTTCGGCAACGAGTGGCTCGTCCTTGTCGGTGCGGTAACATGCGGTATCTCCGCAGGCCTCTTCTGGGCGAGCGAAGGTGCTGTCGCTCTCGGATATCCAGAACCCGGCAAACGTGGCCGGTATATGAACATCTGGCTGTGGTTCCGGACAGGGGGCCCGCTCGTCGGCGGGGCGATCGTCCTCGCGTTGAACAACGATGCCTCGGCGGTAAAGAAGGGCTCGGTCGACGCGCAAACGTACCTCATCTTCGTGGCGCTGCAGTGCGTTGCTGCGCCCGTAGCTCTTCTTCTTTCGCCACCGGAGAAAGTCCAACGCGCCGACGGGACCAAGGTCATCGTGCGCGCGGAGGCAAGCTTCGCCGCCGAGTTTCGCGCCCTGTATAGGGCGAGTATGCGGCGCGATATCCTTCTTCTGCTACCCATCTTCTGGGCTGCTTACTTCAACCAGTACTCGGGCAATTTCCAGACGTACTATTTTGGCGTCCGCGCCCGCGCCCTGATCGGCTTCGTCAGCAACTTCGGAACCCTCCTCTCCTCCCAGCTGATCAGTACCCTCCTCGACTACAAGGGCCTCCCCGTGAAACGCCGAATCGAGTACGGCTTCTACTGGGTCGCCGTATGGCACCTCATCGCGTGGATATACGGCTGGGTGATTCAGGAGAAATACACGGCCAACCCACCGGCGTGGGACTGGGTGGACCCCGGGTTTGTCGAAGGGTTCTTTGTGCTGTTGCTGTGGGACTTTGCGCGACAGGCGCTGCAAAACTGGTTGTACTACTTCCTGGCGACGAAGACGGATAACATCTCGGAGCTGTCTCGGTTTTCGGGAATTCTGCGAGGCCAGGAGAGTTTCGCGCAGGCGATTAGTTTTGGCTTGAACACGAGGGAATGGAAGGGCGGGAGAGTCCCGTTGGCTGTGAATACGATCCTGCTTGGTATGTTTGGTTTAAGAGACATGCGAGAGCAATGCGTACTGTGGTCCCATGCTAACAGTTACCTTACTAGGTCTCGCCGTGTACCCGACTTGGTTGGCTATGAGGGAGCATACCCCCGTCGGAGCGGGCAAGGATGCCTCCAGTGTGACTACTGATGAGGAGGCGGGCGTGGTCACGGTCCCTGTCACGAATGAGGACAAGGAAAGGCTTGCCGTTGGCCGGACAGGGGCCGGGGCAGGAGGCCAGGCCACGATCTAGACGGGCTGTCAGTGACACGAAGTAACAAGTTGCGAGCATCGAGATTTCGTTCCTTGAACCGTTGGCGGTATATTTACATAAATAGATACCGCGAGTAGTGCACCTGCATATATGCGCAGATTTCTATAGCCACTGGCCAATAAGCACCAGAACCTAAATAACGAAGATTGTGTAACTAAGATAATCTCTTCGGTGGCCATAGGGGTAGGCTGCTGTATATAAATCGGATCGCTTGGTGATACCTCCCACGTTTGAGTTGAGCACCTCGCTTGCTCCCTTGTCGCCCGACGGACAAACAGATGAATCTCCGGCGCGTCGTGGAAAAGGAAGTTTTTTATCACCGAAATCTCTCGTATACCGATTGGACCTAGTGGTATACATGGCCCTACCTGAGGCTGTAAGGAACCCGAATTGCACTCTGGACCTCGTTCCCGTGTCTAGATTAGCCGATCGACTTGCTGCGCTTTTTTCCCTCTGAGTCTCTTGGCACTCTAAGACTAGGGACAAGTTGCAAAACGGTTTCCCGAGTCAACGGCGTACAGACCTTCTTAATGCTGCCGACGCGATGCACATCTAGTACCCATGTCGAACCCCCATTGACCTGCACATAGGGTCGTTCTCGTATCCACGATATCCATTTTCGTACAACCCTCATGGCTAGGTCCTGATCTATATCAAACCACTCTTTGTGAGACTTTGAACACCCTGGACAACTTACCTCTTTCCTACGGAATGGACCTAGTTCTGTGTGTATGAGCTTCTCGACACGGCGAATGTGCGGAAACGGAATGTGGTCTTCATTCGAGCGTGGGAAGTCGCTCGTCAGCTCTCGACCGCATTGCTTTTCCCAGCTGTGTAGCCGCGCTGTCAGGTCCTTTGTGTAGCCAATCTTGTGGTACCCAAATTTGCCCTTCCACTGGTATATGTATATGTGACCGCTATGGTCGATATCAGCCTGGGTGAGAGGCAAGACCAGCACATCTTCCAGTTGCCGAGATACACTCGTTCCGGAAGGCTTGACTGCTGGACGGTAGTCGACAAAACTTGGTAGCGCAGTGTTATAGCTCTTCTCGAGGGGCGGTATGTAGGTTGTGCTAGATGGAGCGCCTCGTACCGCTGTCAACCATTTTTGTAGGACGAGGGCTTGGTGGGATACGTTAACTGAAGGCGCTGGATCAACCCAAGCTGCGAAGCGCCTGGTTGCGACTTTCTGGTGTATCGTGCATAGAAGGAACTCCCACAATTTCTTGCTTATTGCTAGCAGAGACTGCATATCAAGTCCAGGAATGTTGTTGAGAAGATCAATGACGGCTCCATGATTGGGTGTTGGCGGTTTCTTGGAGCATTGGCTGCCCGCCTGCGTCGTTGCGACGCAGCGTGCCCCATCACTAAGGACTTTATCTTTTACGGATGGTGGGATGAGTCGGTCCAAGGTCTCACGGAACTTGTTATGCACTGCAAGCGCTGAGCTCGCATCTTCGGAGCCTTCCTCAACAGCGGCTTCCTTGGAGATAGCATCCGCCTGAGAGAGATGAGCCGCGGATTGTGGAGCTTGAAGCAGAGAGGGCTCTAATGAAACGGTCGTGTCGGATTTGCCTGCACCCGCACTTTTCGTACGGGGCCTCGCTCTGTGCGCTTGGCTCTCCTTGACGAAGTCTAAGACCGGCTCGAGATTGAAAGAACATCGTCGATTCCGCACACCGTCATTGCTAAGCAGGCCCTCGAAAAGCTTCCTCGGTACCAAAGGTCCGTCTGCCACCGCGATATTCGTTGCATCGTGCTCTTCAAATATAACCTCTTTAGTCGTGATCCTGATATTCCTATTCCGGACATCGGCATCTTGTGCGTGGTCGGTCTCTTCATTAGGCTCATGGACGATTATATCGGGAGTGCTTTCGAGATCTGGTGAATTTGTGGCCGCTCCGAGCCTTATCTTCAGACTGGACGAAGGACGTATTTCCTCGTCCTGGTTTTCGGTATTTCGCGAGGGACTCTCCCACCCATAATCTGTGATTTCGGTATAAACTGACTCGCTCGGACTGAACACGGACACGGCGTCAGCCCCCGGGGAAGCGAGAGGCGTGCCCAGTGACGACAAGGAGACTGGGTCAGAATCCGTGCGACTGCGGACTCTTTTGGGGGTCTTTGGGGGATTTGGAAATGGACTTTCTGCCGACATCTTAAGGGCGGACTTGGTACAAAGGTGATAAATATTGAATCAAGAATTAGCAGAAAAGCAACGCGAGCCGGGCGCAAGCTCGGGCGCGTCGTTGGTACTTAAGGGTGTCAGGAAAACCCCGCCAATTTGCGAGTAAGACAATTTTGCCCTTGCATTACTCAAAACCTCCGGTCATGCGCCGGCCTTCTTATCCCTGCTGGTCTGTGATCCTGGGCGCTTCCATATAAGAGGAGCTAGCGCTGGACATATTGTCGCGGAGCTGACCGTAGAGGATCTGGCCCAAATGCTGCGTAGCTAAAAAGATTTCGATGTCAGATCGAACTTCATGTTTTGATTCAGGCCCTATCTTAGCATCATGCTGAGCTCGACGAGGTGAGGGCGAAAGAGGCTGAGGCGCTAAGGAAAAAGCAACGATAAAGCCGCTCGGACGCCCCGGTCGGAAGCCAGACGCGGCAAACTCTGGCGACTGGATGGGAGGATTAAGTGGGATTAATTTAGGTGGCTGTGAGCCAGTCAACCCGACGACATCTTGCGAAGGCGCTGCCGACCAAGCTTGGCAATAGATAACTATGGCTGCCTTTCCTGGGCCCAAGTTGCTTGTGTGTGTGTGTGTGTGTTATTTTAAGAAATATCTTGGCTTTCACACACCACGATCACCATTATATAGTCCCTTAAACTCAACTCTAACTCAAACCGTTCTGGTCACTGTCCCTTTGCTCTAGTTAGTCAGCTACATCTAACACTCCGGCGCCTTACTATAAATCCAGGTCCTCTTCACCTGGTAATGGCTGATCTTAATTGTATCATAATCAAAGAAGAGTTTCTAAACGTGATCTTTAGGTAGGATCAGCATCACCTGGCACCTTGCCTGCTTACGTATAATACCCAAAGCAAACCCCCGCAGTAACAAACATTGAACCTATAACAAGGTCTAGACAGGGAAAGTAGCAAGAATATATAGCTGTAATATTATATCTCCACTTTATTATATGACTTTCACTATCTTCCTTCTTATTCAGGATAAATTTTCATCGATTTCATCTAGCTTTGTACAATGCTCCTAGCGTTAAATCGCTGTTAGATAACCTCCAAATATGACATCAAAAATCATCTTTCCATTCATATTCTTCTTCAGTAACTTACCGTCGGCAGATGAATATATATATATATATATATATATATATATGTTCTCACTGGCAGTAGGAAACCTTCTAGATTAACTTGCAGTTACCATTGGTGCCCGGCGGGGGGTTGACTGCAAATACATGACATAGAATGCTGGCGACAATTGCGACTTGTGTAGATGGAAGCCTCTGCGTTGTTCACACTGTGCACATGGATTCATCCAATCACTGGATCAGCCAGACCCTAGAATATATTGTTTTGGGGCTTTGATGGGATTGATAGAAGCACACACACAAAAAGTGATAATGCTGGACCTCTAAGGTTGAGGTACCACATCATACACAAGCTATATGTGTCTGAGGAAGCGAAATTAGCTTTCTCTGGTCATCTACGTAGCTTTTGCTACACAGTGATCACCTAGCCCTACTTGTGATTAACAAGTTCTGTCTTGGCAAAGTTCCGGCCTCCGATGCTCTGACCATCCATCTAAGCGCAGCATTAATGACATCTCTAAAGGCCATCGCTAAGTTCTGCCAGCCTCAATACAATCGAGGAAAACAAAGAAAGAGACCCCATTATGCTCCATCCAGGGAATGCAAAAACCTGGCCTAGCGCAGTCAGCATCCATCTCGGCGTAGAGTACAAAGTTCATAGGCATCCACTGTTCGTGGAAAGCGTCCAACGCATTCCTACATGCATGTACCTGCTATAAAGATAGCTGGAACACAAAGGATGTCTCTCACGGCGATAGATCCAAGGCCCCACACCATTCCACACTAGCCACGATAGGTTTTGAGGCTGGAGCCGCGCAACGTTGTACGGGGACATCACTTCACGACAGCGTGATGTATAGCACTTTGCGTGATCCATGTGGTAAATCCAACGGGCGGATGCAACTTGAGGGATCTGAAATGGAGCTGGGCGATGCAGTCCGCCAGGGCCGTTCCAGATAAGAAGCCGAAGATACGGGGGATTGGTGTTCTTCTTCACATTGTGTCACCATTGTCACCATTGTACTTATATTAGTATGCGTAACGAGACGCCGAAGATTGTGTTCTTCCAGGGTGATACCGCCGAATGGATTTGGTCAAGATCATTGCCTGGCAACGAGAGGGCAAAGGACAGCGGACATGTCGCATTTAGGAAGGACCTTTATCAGAGACTGTCCGGCGGTTGCGGAGAAGGAGAGGATACGAATAGGGATAAAAGGTATGCGGAGAGGAAGTTGAAGAACATATTGTTGTTGCTGACTATTGCGCAAAATTGGCAATGGCTTTCCTTCCCAAGGAGGAAATACGATTACGTTCTAAGCATTCAAAGTCAGAACAGAGTGACTTTCACACGGAAGTCCAACAGAAGGATGATTAGTTAGTGGGGGTTTTTTTTTTCCTTTCCTCTTTGTTTTCCCTGTATACATCGACATAAGATAGGACACAAACCCTGCGCCCGAGGTCAGACCGGTTTTTTTGTGTAGTGTGCTTGGGGGGAATACATACACATACAATCCATATGCTTGAGATATTAATCACACTGGCTCCGTATCAAATAGGTTGGATCAACTGCGTGAATATCATGCCCGAAATAACCGCCTGAATTATTAAAGCTTGTTACCCCACCTCGACAACCTAGGAATATAGGCATATGGCTCACCGACTAATAATAGTTAACGATTGAATTTAGCGGCTCCTGCTAAATCCGGGTAAAACTGCCTCCCCCACATTCTCCCGGCAAACCCCAGGTGCAACGGATGCTAAGATCGGATATATTAAAGAGGCAAAAGCTCCTTTCAAAGGCCGTCGACGGCAAATGAAAAATAAAATAAAATCAAGAACTGTATGAGCGGGGCATAGGCATCCAATTGCGTATCTCAAGCTCTAATATAGCCTACTGCGTACTAACTTCGTCAACTTAGCCGGGCACGGATATACATTGCGGAGACGGAGTATACCCCGGTGCTTTTCTGAAACTACTTAGCATAATCTAGCGCCGATTTTCATCTCTCATCTTGACCCGAGAGCAATGGTGCGGTATATTGTATGTAGCCTCAGATATATAAACACCTCCCCATCTCATCCTGTCTCATCCCCAAACAGCCTCAATCATTCTCAAAAAGAAGGAGCAGCACCCCCAACAATCCAATATGAAAACCTCCCTCCTCCCACTTCTAGGAGCCAACGCCGCTCTAGCAAGCATAGTAATCACCCCGAGCACAAAATACCAAGAAATCACCGGCTTTGGCTTCAGCCAAGCCTTCACGCGCGCCTCCCAATTCCAAGCTGCTGAGTCCACACTCCAAAAACAAGCGCTAGACCTTCTATTCGACACAGAGACCGGCGCCGGCTTCAGCATAATCCGCAACTGGATCCCCTCGACGACCGAGCATTCCATTGAGCCCGAGAGTCCCGGGTCTGCCAATAGCACTCCCATTTATACCTGGGATAGCGATGATTATGGGCAGGTCTGGTTTTCGATGCAGGCGGCTTCGTATGGAGTAAGCACAATTTATGCAGATGCGTGGAGTGCGCCGGGGTTTATGAAGACGAGTGGAAACGAGGCTACGGCTGGGTATGGGCTTTTTCTTTGCTTTTTTTTTTTTTCTTTTTTGCGCCTGCATATGAGGACATGTTGCTAACGAGGAGGGATGGATGGTGGTTGTGTAGGTATTTGTGTGGCACGACGGGACATACTTGTTCAACTGGGGATTGGAAGCAGGCATACGCGAATTATCTGATCCAGTATGTGAAGTTTTACCAGGAAGAGGGGCTCAAGATTACGCATTTGGGGTTTTTGAATGAGCCGGATTTCTCGTACGCTTTTCCTTTCCTGCTTTTTTTTTCTCATTCTCCCCTTAAGATACTAATTTATGTAACTGACAAACCGGGATACTCCAAAAAATACAGACCGAGTTACTCGCAAATGCAGATCGGCGATAATGCGCAGGAGGCTATCGATTTTATCCCGATCCTCTACCAGACTGTCCAGGATGCGGGACTTAGCCTTAACCTTACCTGCTGTGATGCCATGGGGTGGGACACGCAGTCGAGCTACACAGATTATCTTGTCGAAGCCGGAATGGAGAAGTATCTTGACGTGATTACATCGCACATGTACACGGGCGATGCGACCTTTGAGCTTGACACGTCCCTCCCCGCGTGGATAAGCGAGGCAGGTGATGAAACCGGCGACGGCGGCTTTGTGACGACTTGGTACAGCTCTGGGCTTGTGAACGAGGGCATGACATGGGCGAATAAGCTCGCGGAGGGATTCACGGCCGCCGACCTCTCGGCGTATATCTACTGGGAGGGTTTCGAGATCAACCAGACGCAATCGGCTAGCCATTTAATTGACACGAGCGGGGACGAGCCTCTGCTGTCAGGGATTTACTATGCGTTCACAATGTGGTCCCGGTTTATCCGGCCGGGGGCGTACCGGATTGCCACAAGCGGCACGCTGACGAACGTCGTTACTGCTGCCTTCCAGAACACAGATTATTCGGTTGTAGTGGTTTTGACGAATAGTGGAAGTAGTTCGCAGACGGCCGAGCTCAGTGTTTCGGACACTGTTGATCTTTCGTCGGCGCAGGCTTGGGTGACTGATAATGACAGTCAGGTTGCGGAGACGACGGTGAGTATTGGGACCTCCTCTGTCTCTGTGGCGGTTCCTGCACGTGGTGTTGTCACGGTGAAGTTTACCGCTGGTGGAGATGATGAGAAGTCAAGCTCAAGCCCTGTCGCTGCGACATCGACCAAGACAACGAGTATAACGACGACAACAACCATTACCACTACGGGAACGAGTGCGGTTGCGACTCACTGGGGCTAATGCGGAGGAAAACAATGGACTGGTGCAACTACGTGTGCCTCGCCGTATACCTGCTAGAAGTTGAATGACTATTACTCGCAGTGCCTGTAAGTCGGCTATAACCAATACAGACAATTTCGGCCACGGGGTCTCCGAAAGCCAGGAATTGGTGTAGTTCATATCTGATCTTTAGGTACAAATACAATATTTAGTTGTTGGAGGACAACCTGGAAAATATTCGTACTGTGTTAATGTGGGTTGGTGAGGGTTTGCCCTAAGGAACTGACTTCAGACTTGGGGACCGGTCACCCATGATATAGACTATATGCGATAAGAACTTAAATAGAATGGAATTGTCTTTCATCTTTACTTTCAACAAGGAATGTGGCCCTGTGGGGTATGAGAAGAATCTATATTATACTTGCCTAGGAGTGAAATCAAAACCCTACCCCCAGCAGCACCCTGACCTCCATCCATCTCTATTTAGACGTCTGTATATCCCATGAAAATTCATACCTCGTAATTACCTATAGCAGCGCGATTGGGACAGTCTCTGAGGTCTTCCTAGATGGTAGGATAGGAAGATTCTCCAAGTCGAACGCGTCTCTTCGGAGTCTAATGTAGCTGACTCTGCTATCAAGCTGACTGTCCTTCGAAGACTCTTTGAAGGCCACCGAGAATATAAACACTCTGTGCGATGCTAATAAGAACGCAAGCTGTGTGCAGGAAGACGTATTAATCAACAGAGACCTAGAGATTTGAATGCTAGAGGAGATGCTGGGAATGTAGGTCCGGTCGTCATCGGTAAGATGCAGTGAGGAAAGACTAGACAGGAGAAGTAGTACGAGGGGAGGCGGGTCCTCGTAATCCAAAATATAGAACTGGCCCGCATTCAGGAACAGATGCTGGAGCTTCGTGAACTTCGTAAAGGTTATCACCCTCTCCGGGCTCCATTGCCAAAGTGCCAAAAGCACGCACGCAGATAAAGATTTATTGACTCTAGGGTCTCACGGTGACGCTGCGCGAGATATCCAAGTATGATCCTTGTGTCTGTGTGGTGATCAGGTTCAAACTCCGGGTAGCACTGGCCGGGATATTGATAAAGACGGGAGCACTCGTATGTGAAACTGTAGGAGGTTATGAGGTCGTCTAGCTCTAACGCGTCGAGCCGGCTGTGTGTGATGCGCAGCGTCTCGAGGTTCAGAAATGAAGGGTTGGCGGGTGGAGAACCGTACTGGGGTTTGTCCCAGGGCCATTCGCAAATTTGGGTGTTGAACGTTTCTAGGCTTGCGCAGGCTTCCAACAGTCTGCGAGCTTGGTGGTCTAAGCTATACAGCCGCCATCAACTGTAAAAACGGCATCGCCCTCCTATTCATCACCCCTTTCAGCAGCTGAGAATTAAGCATCTGACCCACTATGAAAACCACCCAGGTAAACCGTAGTTAGTAAAGCTTTATATCTTTAGTAATTAAGTAGCTTGCTGAGCAAGCCTCTTACTCAGTAAACCTTCAGGTGGGGATTACTTTGGTAACCAAACCACGTTGGGACGATGTTACTGCCTGAGCGGAAAACTTATGCCTGAAACATGAGGCAGAAACTGTGCCAACCTCTCCAGTATCACTTGGGCCAGCAAGTGGGTGCTGGGCCTGGCCCCCACCGGCTTGTGGGGGTGGTTTCCATTTGATTCGTTGGCAGACTCACCCCACCCACCTGGCTCAAAGGTAGGAGCAACATGGTAGCGGAAGAGCAATAATTCAGTTGCTCTGCCCGAACCTTATTCCTCCAAACATGCACGGCTAAATTATGCACTGCACAAGATATTAAAGACCTTTCTGGTGAGATTTAAAGACTGAGGATATGGGATCGTTGTCTACTAGGCGCTGTATTGTATGTCTTAAACCCCGACTTTGGGATAGTTTTGACCAAACGCGAGTTCTTTCCGAAAATTCTACACGCTTGGACGTCGGTCGCCCCATTCCAACTCATGTACACGTTAGCTTTCCCACCAGCTGCTTTACATGCTTTGGCAGCGGAGCAGGCTGTGGGATATCCCATCCACGGCTGTCGGTACGCACGGTAGGAGACAATACCAGCCTGGGAACCCCAAAAGAAACCATGCGCAGACCGAATGCGTCGTGGGTATAATGCTCATGACGGTAAAGTTGCCCAGAGGACCCCACAAAGTGCTGAATATCTTCCTGGTCCTGGTAACAAAGGAATTGAGGTTGCAAGCAAGCCACAATTACGGCTTCCTTCATATTTACCGTGGGTCGATGCCAGAAAGCCCCGGGCTCCCCACCGGTAATTGAAACTCATGGCAATAAAAGGCTGGTCGAACTACGCAACCATCGAGGCAACGTTGTGCATGGATTCTGATCCTGGAAGGCAACCACCGGCAAGAATATAAAATTGCAACTGGCAGATGAGCTACATCTCTGTATTGTGCTGGACAAAAGACATCGATGGTCAAAAAGTGCTCACCCTTCACGGAAACAGAATTTGGGTCTCCCGACAGCAGGTCCATCCCCAGATCGTATTTGGAGGCATCAATTACCGTTTAGAACGGTGAACTCTTGAAAAGGTGATAATAAAAGCAAATCGCCAACCGGGGACAGAGCATCTTGAATTCTAAGGAAGGGCTCTGATGCCATTGTGTCCAAAAGAGCCTAGGGGCAGGTTTATTGGCTGGTTGAGCCAGCCTTGGGAGGCAGACTTTACCACTTGAGACCCTTCCAAAGACTCGGGCCCACAAATACGCACACAACGGAAGAAAGTCCAAGGTGTCGGAACCCTGTAGCCGCATTTGGACCCTACAACCGAGACTAGGGAAGACTTAAAACGCCCAGATTTACTTTAAGGTTTGCCCCCACAGTGCCGACACGTATTTATTTTCTGGAGAGCCGGTAGAGTTCTTCGTATCCCCTGAACCCTCTTAAGCCAAGGTTGGGTTGGTGTTGAGCACCGAAATCTCGACCTCCAGGAGCCGTCGAAGTTGGCCTGGAGTCCATCAGTTACATAACCTCATGAGGATCCATCTCACTCTCCACTGTGCGTAGGATACCAAGCCGGCCTTTCAGGCGCTGAATATGAACCGCAGAAAACAACCTAACTATCCTATGTCTCTGTGGGAGGGCATGCAATAATGGAGGGCCGTGGTTCAATCATTGTCGACTTGAGCATAGCATTCCTGGTTCTTTCCTGGACCGCCATTGCTCTTCGACTCTATGTTAGGGTGCGACTCAAGAGGTCATTCGGCACTGATGACTGCTTTCTTATTGCGACTTCGGTAGGAACTTTCCTAGTTATCCTGATGATCAGCACACTCAATTTCCCTCTAATCAGACGGAATCTTCATCGTTTAGCTCCTCGCAAGTGCATCTTTCACTATTTTACTCTTCGAACCAGAATGCCACATGAGAAAAGATTTGACCTCACTAACCCCGCGTCAGCTGGGGGATAGTTTCAAGGTAATGCCCACAAAAAGATCGAAAACCTTCATCGCTAATAGACCACCTAGTGCTTCTTCGTGTCACAGGTCTTTTATGTTGTGGCGACGGGGACGGTCAAAATTTCCTTCTGTTTAACCCTTTATCGCTTCTTTATCGCTCGATGGGAACAGTGGTTGCTTCGTTCCCTGGTTTTTGCAAGCTGCATGATTACAATATTCTATTCTCTCTGGCTAGCTTTTTTCTGCAGACCGACCCATTTCTTCTGGGATCGCACGGTGAACCCCAGGGGGGGCTCCTGCATGCCAATAACCACCTTCAAGCGAGGTATCTACGCACACGCCTTGATTATCTTGCTCATGGATATAACTCTTGCCGTCTTGCCGATTTTCATTGTCAAAGGCCTCCAGATGGATTGGAAGTCAAAGGCATCCGTGGTGGGTGTTCTTGCAATCGGTGGAATGTAAGTGCGACAATCTTATCTCCCATTCGATCCCCCCGCAAAAAAAGAACTGACCGAACAACTTTTGGTTGGTGTAGCCCTAGTGCTGCAACAGTCGTGCGGATAGCTATAGTCCCTCGGCTTACTAATAATGCCACTTTCAGAGGATTTTTGGACATCGCCGCTGATTTCATGATCTGGTCCACGGTCGAGGTTGGCACGAGCATCGTCGCCATCTCCGCAACAGCGCTGCGGCCATTAGCAGAGAAATTGGGCATTGTGCCATCTCAAATGCGCCCTAAGTCTCGAATCACGGCCAATCAGAACAGCTCCGAAGAAGGGCTGCAGCTCAATCCTTACGCTAACCAGGAAGCGGCTACAACAATGTAACATTGCGTGGAGGATGATCGAACGGGGTAAATGGTATGGAGCAGCTGTGGCAAAGCATGCTGCACAGTTCTAGGTGCGAAGCTCAGAGAGGATGTTGGGTTACATCCAGATCAGATTTATCAGTTGTCAAAAATATTCTGCGTTCTATTTGTTGCCACTGTTATACTACACTTACAACCCACGGATATTTGAGAAAATAACAGAGTTAATCACTTTTCCCAAGACTAAATTTCTTCCCTGTGTTGCCCATGATCGAACATATGATAGTGATACACCCTCCCACGGCCGTGCGAAGCCTGCCCGTCAGAAAGTGAAGGTTATGAGCGGTGCAATCCTTGTTCACCATGCACCTGTAGTAGCCTCTGTGAGCATCATTCATAGAAGGAAAAAAAAAAGCCAGATGAACTCTCCGAGCGGCTCCCTTACCGGCAAGATCACCAATATCATGTCTTTCATTCCCGAGAAATAGGACACTCAACACGATTCCACAGCGTGTGGCATTTTCCGGGAGCAATACAACCAAATATATAACCATCGCCATTGAGTCTGAGCTGTGATTACTTGCTGGTCACAAAGAGCTATAAGCTTCCTGAAGACCCCGGGTTTTCACTACACTGCTTTATGAGGAACTGGCATATTTGCATTGATGGGATATACCGCGTATGCAACATGAATTGAGTGCAATCTTAAACACCATATAGAGAGGACAGAAGACACATGTTGGTCGTACAGACGTTCCGTGGTGCCGCCTAGCTGTTTTACGACAATTCGTGGTCCTGGAGGGATGATAATAATATACATTAATAATGTCCTGAAATCGGCTTGGGCTGGTAAAGTTCCTCAAGATACCTCAGATCGGTTTCAGATAACACTACATCCCTAGTAGCCGCCGCATCATCAATACGAGCCAAGGTCGCCATTCCAGTAATAGGCACCGATCCCTTCTGGACCAGCCAAGCCAGTGCAACCTGGCTCATCTTGCATTGGTGCTGTGCAGCAATATCGGAGACCCGGTTGATAATCGCCTCGTCGCCTTCGTCCATATACTTGAACACCGGGTGGGACTTAAGGGCCTTGCCCCGCGTTGTTGGGGGAGCGTCGACAGGACGCGCAAGCAACCCGCGGTAGAGCGGCGACCAGGAGAGGATTCCGACGCCGGTCATTTTGCAGTATTTGATCATCTCGCGCTCTTCCTCTCGGTACTAATCGAGGGTCAGTCACCGGCTACAAGAGCGGTACATGGGAAACCTAGCGGGCTCCGTACACAAAGCGAATACTGATTCTGCATGCTTATAAACTTCGTCCAGCCATTTCGCTCCGCGATATTCTGCATCTCCTGGAACTGATACGTCCACATACTGCAAGCGCCAATATACCGTACTTTGCCGGCATCCACAAGATCATGTAGGGCCTTCATCGTCTCCTCGGGCCTCACACTCGGATCGTATCGGTGGATTTGCAGTAAGTCGATATAGTCCGTCTGCATCCGGTCCATGGTAGCTTGCACTGCGTTGAAAATCGCCGTCCGAGATAACCCACCCTGATTCACGAAGTCGACTGTCTCGCTCATCCACGGGAACATGTGCGGATTCACTCCGGAATCCTCGGAAACATACATGCCAATTTTTGTTAGAAGCGTGACCTTGTGCCGGGGAATGTTTCGCTCCTTCAGTGTGCGCCCGATGATTTTCTCGTTCCATCCGCCTGAATACACATTTGCGGTGTCCCAAGTATTTAGTCCGCGGTTGTATGCGCCTTCAAGGAGGTCCATAATGGCCGTTTCATCGTCGACGAGCCATGGCTGGCCGGGTGTTTTGAGGCCGAAGGCCATGGTGCCCAGGATTGGGACAGAGACGCGGAGGCCGCTAGTGCCGACTTGTTTGTAGGCGACTTTCGTTCGCTCTTTCGAACTTTGCAGCGAGGGGGGAATCGTGATTGGCTTCATTTTTGCTGATGTAGCTGGCGAGATTACTGCTTTGAAATTGAAGACAGCCTAGCGCTTTAGAGGCCGCTTTTGGGATTATATATATCGCAATCGTACTCTTTGCCTTGATGTGAACCCTCGGCCCCACCACTAATTGTCTCCCAGTTGTCCGAATGCGCGGAACGGGGGGGATTACTCGGCTCGCCAGGAAGCGCGGAAAGCCAAGACTCACAATTACGTGTTAGAAAACCCTTTTACCGCAACCCGAAATACAGTTCTAGCACGTGGGCTCATACAGGGTTCTCCAGTTACTGACCATCTTACCGGAACAGTAGGATAGCCACGTGACAGGGGAGGATACATAATACGGAGTAATATTTAGAATTACGGGCACTGGGAAGTGTACAGCGGGTTACGCGCCGCGACAAGCTCTGCAATCACCTCCACTTCATCTCCACTGCACTTCCAAAATGGAATAGACCCCCCGCCACGCGCGGCCCCCTCTCCTATAAAATCATCTCCGCCCTTCGGTCTGACCACCTTCAGAGACTTTGATCAGCCTTCTTTCCCCAACCATGCCTGATCGGAAGCTTGTTAATTTCCGCTCTCACTCTTGGGCCCATGATATAGAACGGTAGCCCCATGAGGAAGAATCCAGCGGTGAGAGCGGCATACGTGCCAAAGCAGGCCTTGTAGCCAACCGCGCCCACGAACCCGTTGACACCGTAAGTCAGACCGAAGCCGACGATGTTGCGGTAGGCCCCGATGATAATAATCACAGGCTCTGCGAGCTCCGGATAACACTCGATTGCGTAGGTAACCGATACGACGTTCACAGAGTTGACACCGAAGTATTGTAGTCCCGTCATCGTCATGGGAAGCATCCAGTGGTATTTTTCAGGGCTATCAACGAAGATACCGAAACAGAGAGTCCCAACAACTCCGGATACCATTGGGAGTACGAGGCAGACGAGGGTGTGCTCGGGCTTCGTCGTAGCATATGCATTAGGTGGTCGCCTAGGTCTCTCAAAAGCATGCTGGGCAATTCACTCACCTCATGGATGCCGTTGTTTCTTTTAGCCAACGCCTTAATCACCATATCACTGCCAAACCCCACAATGGGGATAGACAGAAGACTGCCGACGGCAAGGGGTATCTGCAGAAGGCCAACATTGCGAGTTTCCCAGTGATAGCCGGTGACAAGGACCTGTCCGAACACCAGTGAGGCAGAAACCGTCGATCCAATAAAGCAAGCGTTGATAAGGAACAGCTGAGAAACATCAGTGTTGCAATTATAATATCCCATGTGAATAGCGCACGTACCCAGACAATATTGGGAAAGAGACCAGTCCGTGCAAGGTCTTTGGTCCCCTGCCATGCGGTTGCCCAGCTGGCGTCTTCTGAGTACAGTCGTAAGCTGTACATGTACGACTCCCCCCGATTGGATGGTCTCACAGGGTCTGTCAGCCCATCGGGACCTGCAGTGATGCCGGCTTCTCCATGTTACTTAAAGGTCTCGAGAGGGAGTAGATGCACTCACATAAATCTGCTTCTGAGCGAGGGAAGGTTGTTTCGGGGACCAAGAGGATAATGAAAACAAAAGAGACCGCAGTGACGATGAAGAGAATCCAAGTGTACCACCTCCAGTCGAGGGCGTGGATAATGTATGTTGACACGGTGCCCAGAACAGAGTTTGCCACTCCGCCGGCCGCCCAGATAAGCGCCAATCTTGAGTTGCGTGAGTGTAGATAGTTCAGACTCTGCATCATCAATGGAACCACTGATTCAACTGCTCCGACTCCTATACTCATGAAACTCCGTGCTGCTATGTTGGACCGAAGGCCGCGGTCCGACCCGTTGGAAACTGCGGACCAGAGCATGCCAGCCGCGGTAATCGCAGCTTGGACAATGAGAACGGAGCGAGTGCCAATCCCTTGGGCAATGATGACGGATATGATAGCACCAATTCCGATGAACAGGGACGGGAAGCTGCCGAGCTGATTGATAAGTTGGGACGAAGGAGGATTCGGAACTTGACTGTAGTACACGGTCAAGTCTGGAGTGATTGCACCGATACTGTTGGCGCAAGTCATGCCTCCGACCGTGACTGGAGTAGGGAAAAGGACGTGAGATGGAGTACTTGAAAGATGATTGGAAGGGGGGCCTACAAAGGCAGAATGTAGCTAACACGGCCCATTTACGCCATTCTGGGATTCGCAACGGATCTGAAATCGGTTGGCTGCTGTACCAAGGTTCTTGGTAAACGCAAAGGTGAAAAATCCAAGCATACCATTAGGGTCCCTCGATGCGGTGGGAATGAGCCTCAGCTCTCCGTTTACGTTGTAGAGCTCAACGGTCCCATGGCTGAACACCCTCTTCTCCGGCTCGGCCTCACCCAAGGGGCGGAAGTGGCCACTTTCGCGGGAGGGCGCATTCTCGAGCTCACCGGCATAAGAGTCGGCTTTGACAGACATGGTGGTCTCACTTTCCAGTATCAGGATGGGTATCGTATGATGGGAAATTGTGGATTCCTGAGCTGTGGTCTGATGCAAGAAGATGCAACGAATATATCCCCTACGACAGGGGATCCGAGGCCGCTTTGTCCTGGTTATCCGCCCCGTTACCCCGTGGGGATGGACGCCACAAATTCGGCAAAACTTGGCGGTTTGGACACAATCCTCTGTCTCCCCCGCGTAGCCGATGTGGCCAAGGCTTTCGACTCCTTTTCAGGAGGCCCCCCACAACCCAGCTTTGAGACCGCATCCAACCACATTCCGAGTCTTGCGTACGCATCTTGGTCGCAAATTAATAAACACCCACTGAAGTACGTGTACACGATAGATCTCACACACTTCCTGTCTCGTCATAGTCCACCCGTCATGGGCAACTTCAAGGTAGCTATCATTGGGGGCGGACTTGCTGGTTGCCTGCTAGGAAATGGCCTGCTTCAACATGACGTCGACTTTGCAGTTTACGAATCCGATCCCGCAGATGCGAAGAGAGAAGGATACCAAATCCGACTGGGCGGTCCTGCTCTTGAGGGTTTCAAAGTCTGCATGACAGAGGAGCAGCTGAGCAAGCTATACCCTCTTTTCGGGCGCTCTGGTGGCATCCTCTCGTCCGCTCCAATCACCTACGACATCCATATGAATCCGCTTCTGGATCTTACCAAGTTCCCAGCGTACACCAAGTCCGCTCCTATCAACCGTATTGTTCTTGTCAACTTCCTATCGCAGTGGCTCGTTGATGCGGGCAAGCTGCAATATGGCAAACGGTATGTCGGGTATGAAATCCTGCCACCGACCGAAACATCTCGTACAAAAGTTCGCGCACACTTTGACGATGGGACAAGCGATGATTGCGACTTGCTTATTTCTGCAGAGGGTTCCCGATCGAAGGTTAGTCTTTCTCCATCGTTTCGGAGCTATTGAATCCATAGCTCAAAGTGGTCGGACTGCAGATCAACCGCCAAATTGGGTTGAACAACATTGTTCAACTCAGGGAAAGTTGGATGTTCCTGGCCAAGGGCAACCTACCGCCCTCGAAATTGCTTAAACTGTGCCCCGAGATACGGAAAGCGCCCGTTGGGGCGTTCAAGAACGGAATGATGCTCTTCATATCTGGTGTGTTCGTTGGATCTATCTTTCTCTCTACTCTCAACTCGAACAGGTTCTAATAATATACCTCTTTCTAGCATACCTCCCTGACGGATACAACCGACCAGATTCCGTGACCAACCAGAAAACAAGGGAGAGACTGGACTATGATAGCAAAATCGCCTCGATATTCTGGTGTCTGACTGTACCAACAAGCTCGGTGCCAGGGGGTGACGCTAAGAACGTCACAAACAAACTCGAGTTCTGCGTGGAATTAATCAAGGACTGGGATGTGCGATTGTGAGTGTCAAGTGCTGGGAGAATTGACTGCTTGGACTAACGTGGATTAAGCCACGAAATGCTGCGAACAATCAGCAATGACTCGATCACGGCATTTCAGCCACGGACTAGCACGGAACCACCGCGGGGATGGCGACAAAAAGCAAGCGATCTATCGGACCCTGCCAAAGGGAATGATCACGTCTGGTTACTTGGAGATGCATTCCACGCCATGTTACCTGGGCGGTACGTTACACCTACTTCCTTAAAAGTCCGAGTTCTAAATATGACTCTTTAGTGGTATGGGAGGTAATCAAGCGATGCGCGATACGGTTGACATGCTTCCCCGCATCCTGGACTTGGCCCGTAAGGCCGAACCAGATACGCTGCAGGAGGAAGACTTCGTAACAGCTGTAAACAAGTACGAGACCACAATGGCTCCCCGTGCTTTTGGATGGGTAAAGGCAAGTGGAGGATCGGGAGAGATTGTAAGTGGCTCTAGACTAGCCTGAAGAGCACAACAGGATCCTAATGCCGAGTGAACAGCATGTGCCAAATCTGGACGGGATCAAGGGATGCCTGACCGTGTTTGCAATTTCGAGGGTGCTGGACCTGGCGTACATCTATGGGCTGGTGTTGAGTGTGTTTGGATTCGGACCCAAGGATGACGCCCCTGAACTGCCGAATTAGACACTTTAGAGTACATACCGTAACCCACGCGTGAATATTGAAGCCTCCCCCACAATCCGAGCCACCAACAGATACCCCAGTGTTGCTCCCCCACAGTATGACAAATCCCCGCCATCAAGTGGCCACTTGCTTTTCGCGCTAACCCCGTTCCGGGCGTTCTGAAAATTGGCCAGGGTGGAATACGTAAGTGCGTGTGCTGCCGCGTAGATGCCAACTCCCTCAACTCGCGACCAACAGACGCATTAAATTGATCATGCGCTGCACGCCATCTTTAACATGTTAAATCTGTCACCATGTCAGTGCAACCAAAGACAAATGTATGCCCTGTCTGCGGCGAAGACTTCAGTCGCCAGGACCACCTCAAGCGACATCTGCACACCCATGAGCCAACCCGGATATACCCCTGCAAGCACTGTGGAAAGGAATTTAATCGCAGGTATGGTCGCCTGACTCATGTACATCGCGTTGCCAATTTTAACTGTGCACAGAGACAGCCTACTGCGACACGAACGCGGGCACGAGGAGAACTTGACCGCCGAAGGCCACCGCGCAATTTTCACGCGAGTCTCCAGAGCATGCACCAACTGCTCCAAGTCCAAAGTGCGCTGTGATGGCGAATCTCCCTGCAAGTACTGCTCTACCAGGAACCTCGACTGCACGCCGACCGTCCATCAACGGAAGCGATACCGTAGGAACCCTCCGCCAACTGCGTGGGGCGACAAGGAGCGCACATTGAGTCCATGTCCGGATGTGCAGCCACCACAACCTATAGTTGATTCACAGGGGGCTCCTAGTTTCCCGACCCCATTTTCGGGCATGAATTCGGGGCCTGACGAATCGGACACAATTGTGCCGTCCCAGATAAGACTGCCTGGGCGCGAACTAGAAATGCAGGGTTCAGAAGATCCGTCCATGTACCCTAATGACTCCATCTCATCTGACATGTCATTTCTCCCACTGCAGGACTGGGGGTTCCAATATAGCATCGCTGATTGGATGAGCTGGGAAACCGAAGATTCCTTGCCATCCGTAAATCCCCAGTTCACGGCATTTCCAGCTCTGGGAGGGTTCGATCAAGTACAAGCCTCCTCAGCCCCCTACCACGGAGCGGTGGGACACGGACAATACTCCACAAATTTGGACACCGAGTCCAGACCAAAGATGACGACTCTCCCCTGGCCCATTTACTATCAAAATCGAGCTAATGAAGTCCTCGTGTCACATGCTGCGTGTTCTGCCGATACAACCGCTGGCGCAACACCATCAGACCCTACTGGGAAGTCAGATCTACTAGGCGAACGAAAGACCTTTATTTCCTTTCCCCAGCTTGAGGCGACCGATTTTGATATCCTCCACGCTGAGAATTACGGCCATACGCCTCCCCTATCTGTGGCTGCGTACAACAGTCTTTTCAAGTCGGTGAAGGAAATCTGCATGTTGCAAAAGATATCGGACGCAGTCAAGATATCGCTGTTTCCACCGCACACGGTGTTCCATACCTTTATTCAACTTTACTTTGAATACTTTGAAAAACTATTCCCAATCATTCACAGACCAACCTTTAATCCTTCCAAGTCCCACTGGGTTGAGCTGCTTGCGATGGCAACAATCGGCGGCCGATACTCGAGGTCGGCTGGTGCGCGAGCATGTGTCCAAGCACTCGCAGAAGTCTTTCGCCTTTCCGTTTTCCACATCGTACGTTGTTCGGTTTTGGTATTGGAGTCCCGCTAACCAATGCCTAGATCGAACTCGATCGCCTCAGTATCCGCAATGTCTGGCTGACTCGTGTCATGGTGTTGGATGTTATTGGAACTATCTACAGCGGGGATAAGCGTCTGCTTGAGATTGGGCTGACCATCCTGAGTGCGGTCGTCATGCAATGCCGCCACAACGGCTATCTCAAGCGCACTGCGTTTGAATTTAATGCCTACAACACAAGCGACCGACATGGTCTAGAGAAGGCCTGGGAGGCCTGGAGCAGTGAAGAAGGATGCCGACGGCTCGCTTACGGCGTCTGGGTATGTTTATACTCATCGGCGCAAGTCTGTGCTAACACAATCTAGATTCTCCAATGCCAACTAACACTGAACTTTGACATTGCTTCCAGCATGCGGGTTAATGAGTTTCTGAAGCCTTTGCCCTGCCACGAGGATGTCTGGGAAGCTTCTAATCCCGAAACCTGGCTCTCAAGGCTTCGAGAACGCTCCTCCGGCGTGGACACCCCGGGCCTAAGCGCTGCTCTCTCGACTGTCATCCGGAAAGAGCCGCTTCCTTCAGGCATAGGAGGCTTTGGCCGCCTCGCAATGGTCCACGCGATCCATCAAACAACATTTGACCTCCGCTCGTTCTTCACAAATCCTCTCATGTTGGACCTGACTGGGTCATCACTTGATGCAGGCCTTGCCCTCCGAACCTGGCAGGCACGAGTGTTTGAGCTCCTCGAACTACTCACCCCCGTTGACCCCCCACGTGCCCTCGAACTCACCCTACACCACAATTCCAGCTGGGCCCTCCAGTCCAACTTCATCACGACGGCCCACCATGTCCGCCTCCTCACTTTTACTCCTATTGGTGACATCTTTCTCTTCGTCTCCCCGCGATCCGACCCCACAGACCGTGCTCGGGTCCGGGAAAGCCTGCTTGAATGGGTTGCCCACGACCATGGTCAGGATGCTCGCCGAGCCGTGCTCAGTGCCTGCATTATTTTTACTATGACACGCCTGCGACCTAGCCAATCTTTCCACGAATCCATCCCCTTCTTCATGGCCACCCTTACCATCTGGATATATAACCACCTTGTTCATCCTACTCTCAGCCATGTGCAAGAGCAGCCATCGTCGACAACAGGGAGCGGCGGGGGTGGCGTCGTACGGACCCCAATCACCCTGCGCCTGGATCAGGTATTAACCGTGCAGGATGGCAAAGCATGGATTGAAAGTGACGCTGGGACGGTTCGGGGGTATCTTGCAGATGTGGGGAGTGTGCATGATCACAGCGCAGGGAAAAGGCTGCTGACCATGGGCCATCAGGTGCTATTGTCGATGCATAGCTGGGGGCCAAGTCGGGGGTTTGCCAATTTTTTGACCACGCTGTGGGATATATATTATTCATGAGGGAGAGACTCTTGGTTCCGCCTAAGTCGCTCGTCTGTTCGCCCCCTTAGCGTCTAGATAAATTATATAATCTACAGACGAATCTCTGCCGCCAATGCCTCAACATCAACTCCCTCTATTGGCGTCCCGTTCCAGTCCGTAAACTCATTTGCTAACTCAACAATCTTGGCCACAACCCCTATCTCATTTCCCATCCCCAAGGAAGCTTTAATATGGCTTCTTGCCTGCCTTGTTGCCCCACTGGAGATAATCGCTGTTGCAATGAACAACTCCGTTTCTCGAGGATGCAGCCCTGCTTTGGCAGCTCCTCCAACGTTGTAACCCCACACAACGAGGGATATTCCTTTTCCTATAGGAGATCGCCCCCAGGTTAGTACATAGGAAAGTGCATGGGGAAAAATGACTAGGATGGGACAGCGCGTACTCATCTCGGGGAATGCGATAGAGAGCATATCCCGGACTTCATCATTGTTCACCCCTCGATAGGTGTTTGAGACAACTTCTTTACCCTTTATCAGAAGGGCGTCAACGTCCAACGGGTCGCTAACAAGTGTGGCCGTGTGTCAGCCCAAACAGAATTGTGCCTTTATCCGAAAAATCCAGACATACCGAAAATTCTCCTTCACAATATCCTCAAGGCCTCTTCGCTGGAGAACATCCACAATGCCCAAACACGCCGGAACAACCCACGGCACCCCGACAAATGCGTAACTCGCCATGATAGACTCTCGCATTAGGTAGAAGACGGATTTAACCGTGTGTGAATCGAGCTTCATGACAATATACTCTTCAAAGAGTCGTGGAACAAAATCGCCTCGGTGTGCGCCTATGAAGAGGGTTGTCTTCCCAGGAGACTCCGATTAATTGGGAGCATGACACGCGGGTAGAGTATGATTCAAGGGGTATCTACCAGGATTGGATAACATAGCAGCTTCTGACTTTCCGGCAATTGTGCTTGGAGTTCCTCGATATAGCGCTGTACTATGTCTGGAGCGTATGGAGGGGCGCCGGGTTTGATGTTCGTTGAGACATACTTTTGGTTGAAAGAGGGGGTTAGGGCGGCCGACATGATTGTGGTGACCAATGGATGGATAACCGCAAGTTACGACACTGAATGAACACTTTTTAGGCGCAATTTAAGACTAAATACCTTGTTCTGCCGATGGCAACCCGTAAT
This sequence comes from Aspergillus baeticus, assembly GCA_027569055.1. Lineage (NCBI taxonomy): Eukaryota > Fungi > Ascomycota > Eurotiomycetes > Eurotiales > Aspergillaceae > Aspergillus > Aspergillus baeticus. The sequence continues at coordinate 225,037 of JAPDEI010000021.1, forward strand.
ACATTGTTGACCCGCAGTGGTTTGATCCGGAGAGGCGAGGCTTCGGATCGTGGGGGAGCGCGTTCTATTAAACAACACAAATTATTGACCAGTCCCCGTTTGCAGGTCCTACATCAGAGATAGCAATCAGCAACAATGGAGCCTGCTGTTTTAGTGATTGGGTGTGGACCGGTTGGCCTATTCGCTGCCTATCTTCTGGGTCGGCGTGGGGTTCCGACCCTGATTATCGACAAGCACCACACACGCAGAGGACAGCCGAAAGCACATGCCTTGAATCCTCGCACACTCGAGATATTCCGACAGTCTGGCCTAGACGTTCAATATCTCCGCAGAGTTGGTATCGACCCCAAACTCGTGGACGTGGTTCGGTTCGTTGATAACTTTTATGGTTGGGAATATGGACATCTCAACTACGAGAGGCAATTTGACGACATAAAGCCACTGACTCCAGAGCCACTATTGAATATCGCCCAGCCTGCGGTAGAAGAATATCTCCTTGCCGAAGTCTCGAAACTCTCCTCCGTCACCGTTCAGAAAGGGGTGGAGTGGCTGAGCGCACACCAGGGCGAGAACGTGGCTGTGACGTCTCGGCTTTTGAACAGGGCGAGTGAGCAAGAAAGCACAGTCGTAACAAAATATATCATTGCATGTGACGGCGGACGGTCTACATTCCGAAGTTCATTTGATATTGGGTTTTACTCCATTCATGGAGGGCCAGGCAAAGAGAAGAATCATGTCACGGTACACTTCCGCGCCAGGCTCCCGGGAAAGCGCAGCGGGATCTTGTTCTTCAACATGCAGCCTCATGGAGTTCGGGCCTTCATTCGCTACGGAGAAGATGAGTGGGTATTCGTACGGCGCTTCGACCCTGCCACCGAGTCGCCTTCTTTCTTTGACGAGGCCAGCTGCTGCAGCATCGTCCAGGAAGCCTTGGGACGGGCAGAGCCGGTCGAAATCCTCAGTACCACGATATGGCAATCTTCAACGAGAATCGCGGAGGCGTACCGACCAGCAACTGTGCCTAATGCATTTCTTGCTGGTGATGCAGCACATACGTTTCCGCCTACTGGTGGCCTCGGAGTCAACACCGGATTTGGTGATATCCACAATCTCATATGGAAGCTTGATATCGCGCTACAGGGCATCGACTCAGAAACGCTACTCGCTACCTACGAGGATGAAAGGAGGCCAATAGCAACCCAAAATGCCAGTCAAAGTTCACTCAACGAAGAAAGGATGGATGAGCTCGGTGTGCGCATTAATCCCGGTGGCTCGGCGCAACGACCAGAGCGGCTCACCGATCCTATGTTTGTCCAGCAAGTGCAAGAAGGGATTCAGTGGAATGAACCTCACTTCGACTCCTTGGATCTGCAACTTGGCTATATCTACGGGCGCAGTAGAGACCCTTTGAAGAATATCTCAGAGTTTCAATCGACCTTTGCAGTTGGCGCCCGTCTTCCTCATGTATTCATCGGTTGTACGCAGGATACTTCTGTTCTAGATCTGGTGCAAGGCGAAAAATTCACGCTCCTACTACCGACGGAGGATATTTGGTTGGAGATGAAGACCGGCCTGTCCACGCACTTTCATGATTGGGTGGTTACGAAGATACTAGGCAAGGATTTCCAGATCAGTGATAGTGACGCGGGTTGGGTTCATGGGATGTTTTCCCCTAGTTTGAACCGAGCTGCTCTCATCCGGCCGGACCAGCATATCGCCGACTTCGTGCAGTCAAGCACCGCACTGGGTGCTGCATTGGCGAGTTTCTTCTCCAAGTGAGGTGGATTTGGAGACTCGGCCCCGCCGGGTAATGCGGCTTATAGACAATATTAGAACATCGTCTGCCACCATCAATAAACCACTCAGATTTCAATGATCAAGTTCTTAACGTAAACTCCCCAAGGCAGAGTTATTCAAATGGCTGACTCCTCCGCCACCGCGAAACCAGCCCCCGCTCGTCGCATAGTCACAGGGCACGACGCCAACGGCCAAGCAATATTGCTGCTAGACGACCACCCCGCGACCTCTGCGCGCCCTGGTAGCAGCTCCGATGAAGCGCTCCTGCACCAAAGCGCCGTTCTCTGGTCGACAAACATATTTCCAAACGACAACGCTGCTACCGGGTTCCTCGACGGCACAATTGCTCCCTCCACCCGCGGCGGCAGTATCTTGCGAATGGTCGACTTTGCGCCTGGTCTCTCGAGCCCTCTCCACCGGACCATCACCCTGGACTATGCGGTTTTGTTGGCCGGCGACCATGTGGAGGTGGAGCTTGACTCGGGTGTCCTTGTTCGAGTTTCACCCGGTGATGTTCTGATCCAGAGGGGCACGTTGCATGCCTGGCATAACCGGGGGACTCAATGGGCGAGGTTCTTGTTTGTTTTATTGGATGCCCAGCCACTCACCGTGGGAGGGAAGGAGCTACATATGGAAGGGCTATGATCTTTTGAGGGGAACTTAGCAAATTTGTTCTGCTGAGTCTTTGAGATATAGCAAATGTTTAGGTTACGATTACAGATCACGGACTCCCATCTCTGAAAACATCCCGTCTAAATCCACAGGCACAGTCGCTGTCAAATTCCATGTGTTGACCGCGTCTGCAATCTCGTATATAGCCCGGACTGCCTCAGGTAAGTTTCCCAAGCTCAGGGACGTCCTCCCATGTACAGTTGCGGAGCGCGTAGCGCCTGCTCCTGCCAGAGCCGCTGCCAGAATCAGCTCTGTTTCATGCTCCTTGAAGACTCCGGTATTTGTCGTCCCGACATGGCAGTAGCCCAACGCCACTGCGCGCGTAAGGTTATCATAGTCCGGGCAGTACGTGCTTAGCAGGGCCTGTACGTTCGGGTCTTTTGTTGCGGTGTACCGGTTGTTAAGGAGATCGTTTCCCACTGCGAGATCTGATTCTGCAATGAGGGGTCTGGAAGGTGTAAACGAATGGACATGTACTGACGAAGAGGCCGGTAGCTGCATACCTGATTGAGAGTCGCTCGACAGGCCCGAAGTTGCGACCTTTGAGAATGTTGGCCAAACCCATCATCGCGGGGTTGCACCAGGGACCTCCGACGGACGGCAGAATGGTGATGATCGCCCCGGAGAACTGACTGTAGGCTCTTATAATATCTTCATCGCACTGGGCATTTGCAAGGGCTGCTTCGAATAGATGGGGGACGAAATCTGGCCTCCTTGCTCCCACTGTTACCGAGGCCTAGCCAATGTTAGGCTGTGGATATTCTAGCTCGTGGGCAAGGGGAATAAGACCAGTAAAGGATACGCAATCAAACGTAGACCAGGTGCCTGACTCAGAAGTCTGTCGTGCAGCTCGGCAATAAACTCGGGGGTACAGTTTGGGGCATTGGGCCTGATGGCAACGGTGAGGTATCGCTTCTCAAAGTCGCTCATGGTTGCGCAAAAGAAAGGCTGGTTCGTAGTGAATGAATGGACTTACTCTGGTCTGTATTTTACTTCCGTCAGTCTGCACTGAGACAGACTTGCTACCGGTTTCTCGCCTCCCGAGCCCCCCCTCCCCCCGCATAGCCGAGCAAGCTTGGATAAGATTACACGCAACGCACCGCATCCGAACCGCATGCCTTTCCCCATATTCGCAACACCCAAACAACATCGCGAGTTAATCCAACATGCCAGTCGTCAATTTCCAAGATCAGCCCTGGAAGAAACCGAACCCTAACCGTGTTCATCTTCGCCGCCTCGCATGGGTGCATTACGGCCATGTGGACCTCGAAAAGGTGCGCATCATCTACGCGAATGGGAATCCGTAAGAATGAACTAACTATAGCCAGGCCCATCAATTTGCCCTTGATTTCGGGCTCGAGGAGACACACCGCACTTCATGCCCAGAACGCATTTTCTACCGAGGCTACAGCGACCAGCCGATCCTGTACGTCTCACAGAAATCCGACCGCCCGCTCTTCTTCGGTGGTGCATTCGAGGCCGCAACAGAGGAGGACCTAAAGCGTGCTGCTGCTCTACCCGGCGCAGGGCCAATTCGCGACTCTGACTTCCCTGGTGGCGGCAAGATTGTCACAATCCGGGATCCAGACGAGGTCTTGGTCAATGTTGTCTGGGGATATAAAACAATCCCTATCAGGCCGCCGCCCAAGTGCGCAGACGTTCCCAATGTGCCTCTAGTCGACGACGATGAGAAGCCACGCCGCGGCACCTACCAGCGCCTGCCAAAAGGACCTGCTGCGGTGTTCAAGCTCGGGCATGTTGGTCACATCTCGCACGACGTGGGAAAGATTGCAGCGTGGTATATGGATAACTTTAACATCCGGGCTGTTGATATTCAGGCCGATATGCGGGATCCTACTCAGGTATGCTCTTGTATGCGCCTTTGTTTCGAAATTATGGAAAGAATTGACAAGCACCACAGGACTTCGCGGTGTTTTACGCCCTCGATCTCGGCGACAATTTTACGGACCACCACTGCTTTTTTCATTTCCAGACCTTCCCAGACCAGAAACACACAGGTCCGCATCACTCTAGCTTTGAGGTGCACGACTTCGATGTCCAGCTGCAGGGCCATTACCATCTGGAAAGCCAAGGATATAAACTCATGTGGGGAGTTGGGCGGCATTTGCTAGGCAGCCAGATCTTTGATTACTGGTACGATACAGATGGGTTTATTGTTGAGCACTACGCCGATGGTGATGTGATCAACCAGAAGAATGCCGCAGAGCGGTACGACCTAGATAGAGAGGAGTACACCACCTGGGGCGCGCAGTTCAATGATTTGACTGGTGCTTACACGGGCGATTCGCGTCCGCCAGCGGAGCTTCTGGCTACCAAGTAGGACGTGGATACTTGGATAATGTAGGTTTAGATTACATATTATGACGCCATGGAATGGAATGTAGTAACACTGTCCCTTGTCACATAATCAGACATGATCTTCTACATGGATTCCAGCTGAATAGATGCCCCAGCACTGCCCGTGTGTGCCCACTGGGGTTGAAAGGCCCATCTCTTTGTCTGTCGCTGCTGTGGGCCGCTCCCCCGCGAACCGAAGTCTCTCACGCCGATTGACCACACTTCCGAGGAATCTACTGTGCGATTTGCCTCAAATACGCCCTTTTCCGATCATTTTGTGGTATTTCTGCGCTCCGAAGGCCCAGAGAGTTTCTAACGACACAATTTAATCAAGTTTGTTCAAAATGGCAGCTTCAGACAGTGTGCCAGACATCTCAATAACGGACCACACCTCATTTCCCTACACCTTCACGTTGAATGCGACAGTGCCCCTTCCCTCGTCCGCTCCCGGCTCTTTGGTCCGATGCAATATCTACCGCCCGAAAACTAGCGAGAAGGTCCCTGCAATTCTGACCTACGGACCGTATGGGAAAGACCTCCCTTATGAGGTGTGAGTAGTCTATGAAAAAAAATGCGAGGGAGATGACTGCGGTCCAAGCAGCCGCTAACAAACCATCCCAGGTTCCACCCTGCCTCGTGGGGAGAGATAAACCCAGAGCACCGATCCGCGCATTCAGCTTGGGAGACACCTGACCCGGGGTACTGGACGAAGCATGGCTATGCAGTTGTGCGCGCGGATGAGAGGGGTCTTGGCCAATCACCCGGACTACTGAATACCATGGTAGGCTCACACCTTCCCTTCAAACCGCGACGATGGTGGGCAGGTAGTAAAAAACACCGCTAACCCTCAGGGCGTTCAAGAGCCGGGGGACAAGCGAGGCCTTTTTCGACGTCGTGGAATGGGTCGCAGACCAGGAGTGGTGCTCGGGCAAAGTCGGCCTGCTAGGAATTAGCTATTACGCCGGAAGTCAGTGGCGTGTGGCGGCGCGCAGGCCAAAGGGTCTTGCGGCAATCATCCCCTGGGAGGGAATGGCGGATTATTATCGCGACCGATGCCGGCATGGCGGCATTCTGTCGAATGTGTTCATTGACTTTTGGTGGCGTCGAGTTGAATCGAACCAGTATGGCAGGAGTGAAGGTCTAGATGGAGAAACACCCCCCATCCCGCCAGAGAGGGTGTTGTCTGCGGAGGAGTTGGCTCAAAATAGGCGCGAGCAACCAGTGGATAATAGGATGTACCGCTTCAGGGACGATGAGTACTACGCCTCCAAGGAATACACGCTGAGTGATATCCAGGTTCCGTTGCTCTCGGTTGGCAACTGGGGAGGGATTACCCTCCATCTCCGGGGAAACATTGAAGGGTATACACACGCTGGCTCGGAGTTCAAGTATCTGCGCATGATAACGGGCCGCCACGATCTTCCGTTTTATTATGCGGAAGAGGCAGAGGTACAGCGAAGCTTCTTGGATGCGTTCCTAAAGGGAGAGGATCGCGTGGGGTGGAGTATCAAGGGCAAAGTTCCCCCTGTTTCCCTTGTTGTTCGCAAAGGTGACGTGGGATTTAATGATGCCCAGGCTGAAAGAGCATTTCTTCGGCGTGACGAGAATGAGTGGCCGATTGCGAGAACCCAGTACTGCAAGCTATATCTCACCCCTCAGCAAGGATTAACCTGGGACGAAGCAGCAATTACGCAAATTTCACTCCCACAAAAGTTGAGCTACAAGGCCCTTGGGACTTTGAAGAACCCCCGGTTGCTGCAGTTCACAACTGCACCTTTCGAGAAGGAGACCGAGATCACAGGGCACATTACTGCACATCTAAACGTGTCAGTAAGCTCAAACCCGACCGGCACCACTCCAAGTGACATTGACCTCTTCGTTACTCTTCGCCACTTCCTGCCGAACAACAAAGAGGTTTTCTATACCGGATCTGCAGGTGACCCTGTTCCGTTATGCAAAGGTTGGCTTCGCGTTAGTCTACGCAAGGTTGATGACCTGAGCATTAAAAATCGTCCCCATCTGCCTGCTCGGGACTATTTCAGCACAGACGTGCAGCCCGTCATACCTGGCGAAGTTTACCCTGTCGACGTTGAAATTTGGCCTACCAACGTGGTGGTAGAGAAGGGTAGCAAGATTATGTTTGAGCTTTCCTCTGGCGATACTCAAGGTAGTGGCATTTTCCGTCATGAGGACGAAGTCGACCGGTACGTACCCTCGCGTTCATATTGCGTCCATGGTCTGCTAATTGTGGGAAAATCTAGTGCGGCCGCGAAATTCGACGGCTATAACCATGTCCATTTTGCTCCTGGAATCTTTAACTATGTTACTTTACCCATTATCCCACCAAAGTAAGAGATTAAGATTAAATAGATCCAACAGGCCTTTAGATATCGCACAAATACAGCTCATTAACTTACTAGAATCCTTACCCGATTTACCGAAGGAAGCAAAAAACCATGATGGCAAGGCATCTAGTCGCTCTCTTCATGTCCAACACTCCAAATGAAGAGCCAGCAGTTGGTAAGCGTCGTTGGTCTGTGGCGTACTGGGTGGAGCCCTTAAATACATACACTTTGAACTGTTGCATAGCAAACAATGAATAGACAAAGTGTCTTATACCGGATAAAGCTCTTCTTACGTCCAGGTTCTGGTCTATCCTAGTTCCTAATGCGTGGTTGCAGACATAGTATAAATTTCCCATCGTGAAATACGTGGGTCACAGGTGTGGTGACATGCAGAAATATATAATCTCGTCAGTCAACTTTCTCAAAACCTAAGGTGTGGGAGCGCTCTAGATATGTTTGACCCAGGATCCAGGAGGTATTCAGCAAGAGATAATCTATATATCTAACCCCAGGTGGCGCCGTAGCTGCTTTGCACGCAGCGAAGCCGCCCTGGTCCCTGGAGATAGACAATTAATTAGTACTCTGAAGGATTCACAAAGATAAATATGTATTGATTAGAGGTATAAGTACAAATATGCCAATTACAGCAACAAGAATAATACGGAACCCACCATTTTAGAGAAAGATCAAAAAAGAAAAGGCCCTCAACAGTCTGACAAAGTATGAACCATTTTAGACATACCGAGCTTCCTGAATATCTTCTGCATGTTCTAAGCGATCATCTGCGACTTTTTGTTTACGAGACGAAAGCGCCAAAGAACCTGATAGGTGGGAAGATGGAAGAGTCTCGTGGTAACTTCAAACCTTCGTTGCATATACCCGTTGCATATATTTATATCCACATCTTCCTAAATTGTCGGCCAGCCCCTATGACAAGCCAGACCGGATTCGGGGCACCACTAGATCAAAGAGTCTATTTGGGTCATGCTTCTCTTTCGATCTCTTCAGTTCCTCCCACTCCTCGCCGTAAACCTGCTGCAGCGTCCGATCTCCAGGCGAAGTCATTGAAAGGTAAGTCTCGCTTAAGGCCTTGCCTGTGGCGCGGAAGGCATCCCGGAAATCCGCCGCCCACTTCTCAGACGTTGGTCTGTCCTCTCTATGCACAACCGAGCCAATAAATTCAATCATCGTATGTCCAAATCGGATCGGGAAGGAGGAATTTAGCACTCCTCCGTCTCTAGAGGACGGGGAAACAGGGGAAAGGTGATGCAACGCGAGGACGGTGGCGGGGTCCTTGGGCATCTGATCAAGAAAATCATTGACGAGATCGAGGATTTCGTTGTCAAGTCTTGGGATACTTACTGTCTCGTTGTGGCCATAGATGTTAGGAGGTATCATCTCGTCAATCGCAGTGATCAGGCTCGACAAGGCGGTTTCTTGCAAGTGGCTGTCAATGACTGGGGGAGCAATAGATTTTAAGTACTCAATGGCTTTTCGACCTTCCTCTACATCAGGGGAGGACCAGAGTAGCTCAACGCGAAAGTTTCGTTTGCCGTTGGGCAGGTTGAAGATAGCTGTTCCAATCTGGAGAGCGGGTGGGAAATTGAAGGCGTTTTCTTCCATGGCGAGAATAAACGGTTTGAAGTTGCAGACGTCGAGAAGGAGCGAGCCAGCCAGGACCTATATTTGAGTTAGTTAGTTCACCCTTATAGACTGATATTCACCATACCTTAGTCAATGGGTACACCTTCACTCGCAGCGAGACTATCACACCCAACGCGCCACCGGCACCCCGAATGGCCCTCAGCATCTCATCGTCGGCTTGGATAACTTCTCCCTCTGCATTGACAATCTCTGCTCCAAGAATATTATCTTTCCCCAAACCAAAATGATTCATAAAACTCCCATAGCCTCCAAATGTCGACCACCCAATAAACCCGACTGTCGCAACAAGTCCTAGGGGTGTCACTAGCCCTTCCGCTTCTAGCGCTCTTGCAACATCTAGATTTGTGGCACCACCACCAATAGTTGCACTGTTTTTGTCTGGCGCGATCCCGACATGACGGATCCTTCTCATGTCAATTGTCACAGAGTTATCCTGGATACAAAGGCCGGGAATATTGTGTCCACCGCTGCGGATTGTGACTTTTATTCCATTCTGCGTGGCAGCACATATGATCTGCTGGACCTGTGCTCGGGTTTCTGGCTGAACAATAGCGAGAGGAACAGCATTGCACTCGCCTTGATAGATTTTCCGTGCCGCTGGGTATTCACTTGAGGAAGGAAGGATCAATGGAACACCAATGCAGGCGTTTTTGAAGGCATGCATATTGGCCATGGTATTGGTGGTTTGAAGTCTCGCTGTTCTTAAGTTGATCTTTCGGAAAAAAAAAAGTTGCATCGCACATGTGACGGCATATGGGGACGCTACGAATAAATCCAAAGGACTAACTTGAAAAGCATCACCGGCAATTGTGTTGACTGATACAGTGCCGGAAGGCTATACTGGTAAGAAAACGGATGCGTGGGGGAGGTCTGAGAAAGAAGGGGGGGTGGCGGGGTAGCAGTCTTTGGTTTGGGTGGGGATGTAAGAAGTGAGGGGAAGCAGTTCCAAAAATCGACCGATATAAACCAAGTCAAAAAGTCTGGGGTAATGTCTCTTGACCTCATGCAGAATCCGAATAATCCGAATAATCCGTATACAAGATGGAGGACAAGATCAGCAACGTATCTATCCCCGCATTGTGACTGATACCCGGTGTTTTGTTTGACACGACTATCTCTAAGTAGGTTCCCCAGACGCTCGGCCCCGCGGACATAATCGGCGGCCCCATGTCATCTGGCCTTGTTGGACGGACTTTTCAATACGCCTACCCGGCGGGAATTCGCTACCGTATTAGCTTCGACCAGGATAACGTCTACTTCAAGAGCCTGCCTCACGAGAAACTTCCAGCACGGTCCGACAAGATCCTCACACTGCCCTACCGTGCCCGGGAACTGCGCGAGAACCTATATTTGGCGCATTGGATGGTCGCTGAACGAAAGGGCCACATCACGCTTACATTTGATCTTGAGAAGAGGATTGTGAATTGTGCGTCGCTCATGCCTGGAGAATTCGAGTTATTTGAGGTGGCAGAGTTTGAAGAGGCGTTGGAGAATGGGGAAGGGGCGCTTTATCACACGCTTTGATTCGAAATTGTGCATATTTAACTGCGTAGGAAGGTGCCCGACTTGCGGGCCAATGAATTGACTTGTATCGAATCTTTGATGTGTGCCTGTTTATATGGAGGTCTCTGCTTCCTCTATCTAGCTGAGATGTACTACTAAGAACGTAGAATATCGGGGTAAACGACCAAACTAAATCGGAAAAACCAGAATATTAAATGGCCGAGTGAATGTTGAATAAAATGATATCCTGGCCGTATCGTACGGTCGAGAGGAGGCTACGCCTGCAGAGGGACAAGTGTTGAGAGTGGAGTTACGATGCATCAATTTTAGGCTGTAGCATATTGGATACAAGTCTCTCTCATCCTCCATAGTGAATAAAGAGATCAGTAGTTTGCCACTATCTCGGATGTCCGCATCTGCTTTGCATATTCCATCGCATCGTGTGGCATGATAAAGGGCTCCGTGTCTCGAGGATCAACCCTAATCGTGCCTTCCTCTCCCGCTGAGAGCTGCATGATCGTTGACGCTCGGTTATAGCGAGCTCGCTGAAACATCTCCAACAGTTGAGCGACCTGCGAGGGCTTTGTGCCGCTGTTGAAAAACATACCTAGCGAGGCGCCATCCTCGATCGCCTGGCCACCGCCTTGTCCTGTGTCTGAGTGTTCACGTCAGCAAAGAATCAAAAGATATCATCAAAGGCGTGGAGAAGACAGCTACTCACAAGGAAGCATAGGATGGGCGGCGTCGCCAATCAAACACACACGGCCCTTGACCCATCGCTCGATCGACTCACGCTTCAGAAGCTGCCAGCATTTGACGGAGGTGGCCTTCTTGATTGTGTTGACGAGTCTTTCATCGAACTCTGGAGTCTGAAAGACCTCCAGAATTTCAGCAACCGTAGCCGTAGTGTTCCAAGTCGGCTCGGGAATTCGACCGGCCTCACCGTCGCGGACGACACAGACACAGTTGTAAAGACTGTTGTCGCGACAGGGGTACAGCACGAAGCGTTTTGCGTCTTCCATATACGCCGTGCAGGTGCCGGGTTCCACGTCGATGCAATTTGGGTCACCGTCCACGTCCTCCGGATTAAGCAGGAATCGGAATGCCCTGCTGTTTGTCGTTACTGCCTTTGCTGGATGGAAGACAGTTTCTCGAATGGTCGACTAGAAAGATGAAGATGTGAGATTTACGTCGCATGGAGGGCTATAACGACCCTTATACTCACATGAACTCCGTCGGCACCGACGATTAGATCGGCCCGGTGGCTATCACCGTTTTGGAGACTAACAACGCCTTCTTCAGCATTAATGCTCTCCACTTTGCTAGAGAGGCACAGCTGTGCTGGGGGCCCTTCTCCTTCCTCCCCAATTGCCATGGTTCGCAGCTCATCATGCAGGTCCGCACGGTGAGCTAGCCACCATGGCTTAGATAGTATAACATGGTTAGGACCCTCAGTCTGTCCCGGGGGAGCGTTCAACTTACATATCCATATTGGCTTTCCACGTCGTCATTGCGGTGTTTGCGAAGGAGTGTTCCATCCGCACGGTAGGTCGTCGCCTAAACTTGCAGTGTCAAACACCGGCGGTAGGGTAAACACAAGATGCACGAGCCTACCCCTTGACAGACAGATGGACGCAGACGATTGACTTGCAAACCCAGCTTGAGCAAGCACCGCGAGGCATTGCAGCAAACGTGGAGGGCAGCGCCAACTTCTTCTTTGAATCGTGATTGCTCAAAAATCTATTAGCGTTGGCTGTCAGTCACTTGCAGGCCTGCCCTGGCTCTCTAGCACAGGCCAGGGATGATACATGTCACAGACCTTCACATGATGTCCAGCGCGACGCAGCGACGTGGCTGCTGTCAACCCACTAATTCCGGCGCCGACAATGATAACTTCGAGGGGATTGGCGTCATTAGACTACACTTCTAGTATTAGAGCCTCTCCCCAGGGGTAGAAGAGGAAGATAGAACAGGACTTGTAGATCACTGACCATTTTTGGGGTCAGGCTTGCTTGAGCAGGGTAACGGTGTTTGGATACGGCGCCTCGGGAACAATCAAGGGGATGGCGCTTATTTTTATTGACGTATTACGCTAGTTCCATCCCGACAGCAGCAATTGTTATTGGAAGAGCAGACAATGCGTCCGGTGTGGGCTGTGCTCGGTTTGCGGGGGCGGGGAGGGCACTATGACCTCTAGGGGGGCGTACGTGCATCAGTGGGGTGATTCCGGACGCTTCCTCAAAAAATAACTGTACAGGCACAAAAAAGTCTTGTTCACTATCTAGATGCAGTAATGCAACTTACAGCACGCGATCCTCACTTGCGCGAAAATCATTCCCATAGTCGCCCCCGTTAGGCGCCCTCATAACTGTATGGATATGGAACCTCTCGGGCTGCGTATTGCTCAAGAATACCCCGGAGTGATGATCGAACTCCACAATAATTGCCGGGCTCTGGATCCGGTAGTAGAATGGGACCTGGCCTTGGAACCCCCCAATCCAGGAGAAATACGTCTCCGGCAGGTACCGCCGGAGTTGCGCTAATCGGCTCTGACGCGATCGCTCAGGGAGGTAGATCAGGAACTGGTTGAATATTTCCAGTACTACCTTGATCTGAGACTCCGAAAACTCCGTTGCTTTAATCCCTTCGTACGGAACAACCCGATTATCCTGAAAGGCACCGCAGAGATGGCGTTGGTCGGCCCGTTGGAATCGCCCTGGGGGCATTTCCGGGTCGTGCATCTCCTTGTAACTTTGTGCGAGCGCCTGCTGCTCTGTAGTCAGGCTCTGCATCAGAGCGAGCCCGAGGGATTCTTCCGGTTTCATCATTGTTACCCCGGCATGCGGGCCTTGGTCAATCTCATTGGGCTCGGCCCCGATGAAGGTGGGTGCGATGTGCAGGTGCTTGCGGTTGATGAAGGTGCTCATGCAAAGGTGATGCCCATAGATACTCCACCCCCACTGTGTGTCATCCGACGGCTCGCCGAATACCTGAAAGTTGTATGAATACTCGTTCATGACGCCATGGGCGTCGCAGAGGTCTCCCAGGAAATGGTTGACATATCTAGCGTTAGTCACCTTTTCGTACCCCTCGGGTGAGAGGGTGCACTGGATCACGCGTAGGATTGCGTCAATGAGGTCCTGTTCTAGCTCTTCTAGTCGCAGGCCGTAATTTGAAAAATATATCTCGGGGTTAGACCAGGACCGCCATGTCTTAGAGTTGAGGGGCTGGCGCAGAGCTGCTATCTGACCGGGGTTGCATAGGTTGAAGACTTCATGTGCTGCTTCAGCGATCGCTCCCGAGTCGATGCCTTGATCCTCGTAGGTATATACGTTGGGAATTAGTTCTCCTGACTCCCTATTAGTCGCAAATCTCGTGAGAACGGAACCGGGAGAGTGAAGAATACCATTCGTCGTTACTCCTTTAAAGGGCTCTTCACGCAGGTTGAACCAGTGATTAATCAGCTCCTCCAGATGGGGCACCAACAGGGACTTGTCGCGCCATGATACCGCGGTGTCCTGACTGATCCCCTGGAACTTGGGCAAGGAAAAGTTAGGCATCCACGCCCGGAAGTTGCGACTCGCCATGCTGCTTGCCGTTGTAAGGTGAGGACTAAATAGACTAAGCCATGTTACCACATAATATATCTATTTTTGCCGTCAGGGTAAGGTGTTTCTTTGGAATCAGGCAATACAAGCCTTTAGTGCGAGGGACGCAGTGTTCGGCACGAGGGGGGAGGGGCTGGAGGTTTGCCGGCGGGGGAAGTGTGGAAAATATCTTATGTAGCATTCAACTGCTGGTGCAAACCACACCCAGTAGCATACACAGTCTCACATCCATCATGCGGGCGGGCGATATTGAAATCGCGTTCCACGACAAGCAGGACAAAGCCCGCGGCAATCGATTCTATCCCGGCTTCAAACCCGGTGTGGAGATCCTGAAAAAAGGAACCACGGTCATCGAGGGCGCATTGGCCCTGCCTTGCGACATTGTCAAAGAACGCGATGTCCCTGTGAAGCTCCGTGATGGAACTGCCATCTACATCGACATTCTGCGCCCTGATGGCTACAAAGCAAAGATGCCCGCGCTGATCGCTTGGTCCCCATTTGGCAAAAATGGGGGTTTGATTCGAAATGGAATCAGCCGGGCCCCGTGGAGGCGCGGTATCCCTCAACGGTCCGTCAGCGGGCTAGAGGTGTTTGAAGGGCAAGACCCTGCGTACTGGTGCAATCACGGGTATGCCATTGTGCATCCCGACGTTCGGGGGACTTGGATGTCCGAGGGCAACATGATGATGAATAACGTGCAAGAAGGTCGCGACGGCTACGACCTGGTAGAATGGGTGGCTCAGCAGGAATGGTCCAACAAACGGTATGTCAACCTCAATGCCAACCTTGCCCTCCGTCTGATCGAGCATCCAGCGTCTCGTTTGCGGGCAACTCGTGGCTTTCTCAATCTCAATGGTTCATTGCGGCGGAGCAGCCCCCCCATCTCACCTGCATTGCCCCGTACGAAGGCTGGAATGATATGTACAACGACACTACCAACCGCGGAGGAATCCCCGACCCTGGATTCCAGGCGGTTCCGATGATGAAAGCGTGTGCTGGGAATAACCTCATCGAGGATGTTGGTCGCATGAGTCGCCAGTATCCTATGTGGAACGAATACTACGAGCAGCGACGGGCCAGGCTAGATCGAATCACGGTTCCCATATATGTCACGGCCAGTTGGACAAACTTTCTGCACACGCGAGGCACCTTCCGCGGGTTTATCAAGTCGGGGTCCAAAGACAAGTGGCTGCGGGTCCATAACAGCAACGAATGGCCTGGTTAGTCTGCGGGTCATCCAAGTCCGGTGCACTGGAACTAATTGGTACTCTAGATATATACTATCCTCAGAATGTCGAAGACTACCGCAAGTTCTACGACCACTACATGAAGGACGAATCCAACGGGTGGGAATTCACCCCGCGCGTCCGAGTCTCGATCTTGAATCCGGGACATAAGGACGTAGTCAATCGCCCTGAGCCCACTTTTCCTCTCCTTGCGCAGCAATCAGTCAAGATGTACCTGAGCACCAATAGTCTCGAACTGTCTTGGGGCGGATCTCTTGATGAGAAGGCCAGCGTACTCCAGTTCAGCGCAAAGGGCGAGATCGCCAAGTTCACCCACACGTTCACGCAGCGAATGGAGCTGACCGGCTTTTTTAAACTCAAGCTCTTCGTCTCATCACCCACCAACGCAGCTGACATTGATATATTCTGCAAGACATCAAAGCTCAGTGCGACAGACGAGCTGCTAGAGTCCTGCTGCATCGACGTCGGCTACCTGTCGCCAGATCCTGAGGCAGAGCGCGCCGAGTTGGCTCGGCGACAAAAGGAGAAAGACCCCAGCATCGATTGCGTCTGGTACGCTGAGGGCACCACGGGCCGCCAGCGGGTGTCGCACCGAGAGCTCGATACAGAGATTTCGACGCCACATTGGCCACGCTACACGCACAGCAATCACCAGCCGCTGAAGGCCGGCGAGATCGTCCCTGTGGAGATTGAGCTTTGGCCTCTGGGAATGATTTGGGAGGCGGGCGAGAAACTGCAGCTGAGTATTGCAGGCTTCAACCTGCGTCCTGAAGGCATCTCAATTCTGCCTCCTGCGCCTACCCTCAATGAGGAAGGGTCCTCCATCGCCATCCATTCCGGCGGAGATTATGATAGTCATCTCCTTGTTCCCTTTATTCCTGGTCCATAAATACAAATTAGATAAATAGTAGCTAAGGCAGAATAAAACAGATTAATTCTTTTGAATGCATTCTATCATGTCAGGGCCGTGGAGTCTCTCCTACCGTTTAATATATGTAAAATAATAGAGATTATTCCGATTTCTGCAGGCATTATTGCGCTTCATGGAACCAAATTATTGTTTGTTACTATGCATGTCCAAATGATCTTCATCAAGACGGCGCTGAGTCTTGCATTGCGTAGGCAGAGCATATACAAGTTATGACAAAGAAGGCACGCATAGTGCAAAAAAAAATTATCCATGCGGATATTTCTGGGCTTAAAATACATACGCACGTCTAACTAAAGATGTCCCATACTCTCCCATGCTCTAGCGTGACAACCTTGCTCTTTGTCTCCGCCTCCACCTGTTCTGTAGCAGCCTCAGTTTTGATGAATTTCGGATTGATTGCGCCTTCATCATGCAGACACCAGACAACCTTGCTCGGCTCCCCAAGCCACTGCACTTCTTTCACCGCAAATTCGGCCGCAGAACCGTCGAAGGGGCGGCCATTCAAATTCGCTCTCCCCGCAATCCCCAGCACAGCAACATCCGGGCGTGGCTCGATGTCGCGCATAATACCCTCGTACCCACCCAAGTGCCCGTTCCAGAGCAGCGCCTTCTCTCCAATGAGGATATTGTAGAGAATCTGCCCACCGTCGTAGAACGAATATCGGTTCTGCTCGCGGTCCTTCATGTACCCGATGAAGCTCTTCATGTCTTCGGTCATCCATGGGGGGAGCTGCGGGACTTTGATGAGACTGCCGAACCCGTAGGTGAGCGCGCGTGTGAGATCAAGAGTGCAGGAGAACTTGCTCAAGGCGCCTTCGTAGACTGTGGCGGTATCAATTGTCTCGGGGATGTCCCGGTGGTCAACAGGGAGGCCGAGGCAATGCAGCGATGGCCATGCATGGATGACGAGCCGGGCATCGTTCTCATCAGGCTGTGGTGGCCCACGGGGGCCCGCCGTACTCCCGGTGACTGCAGCCTTAATCGCCTCATCGCGCTGGGCCTTTGT
The DNA here is from genome assembly GCA_027569055.1 of Aspergillus baeticus. Lineage (NCBI taxonomy): Eukaryota > Fungi > Ascomycota > Eurotiomycetes > Eurotiales > Aspergillaceae > Aspergillus > Aspergillus baeticus. Next base: position 242,169 of record JAPDEI010000021.1, read on the forward strand.
GAAAAGCGGGATGCGTTCTCCTCCGGCTACAGGGATGAGTTGGGCTTCCGGAACACCGGCCTCGCGCATGACTGTGATAGCCTCGCCATTACCGATGACGATCGCGCCAGTCTTTTTCGCTAGCCGATCAGTTCCTGGGAGGCTTGTATCAGTCAGTACGCGAATGTCAAGCGAGATCCGGGATGCCTGGGCTCACTGGTCGAAATGGGCGTGGCTGATGAGGATATAATCACATTCATCGACTTGGTCAATGCTGAGATACGACTTGAGCGGACTCGGTCGCTCTAGCCACGAATCAAGGAAAATAGTGACGCCATTTGCCTTGAGGCGAAATGTTGTGGCACCTGTGGGGGAATGATGAGCACAAATATATCGTGGCCACAAGGAGGGGGCCTCGACGAACCGAACCATTCAAGAGTAGGCTTTTGTTCAGACATTGTGATGCTTTCCCGAGATTTAGGAGAACCAATGCGAAAACCCGCCGGTATTATATTATGTACCCCGCAAGGACCGAGTGTCGCCCCCTCCCTCTCCCCCACCGGGACTTGACCCGCCCCACCGCGGTCAATACCCCCGCCACACGGCCCTGCGTTGACGCCCACCAATCTGAATTGTTTCTTCGTAGCAAGCGACAAACCATATATATATATATTTTATCTGTATAGTACCTTATACTGAGTTTATCCTTGATTCCACCTCCGCATCCGCTACTGCAAAACAAAATGAAGACCCTCGCCATCTCCGCTGGCTCAGTCGCCGGCAACACAGAGCTCACCCTGCTCACTGCGCTGCAAGCCGTCCAGGCAGTCAAGCCGGACGCAACCATCCAGCTCATTCGCCTTGAAGAGATCCGCATCGGCAACCGCCTGATTGCAGGCCAATTCGAACATCCCTTTACCAAGGAGCAAAAGCGCACAGCGGCTGACTCCGGCCCTGACGACCGGCCTTTCGTCCTTGAGGCCATCATGGAAGCCGACGCCATCATAATCGGGGCACCGGTGCTCAACCGCGGCGCGGCGGGGCTTCTCAAGTACTTCGCCGACAAGACGCTTGGGCCTTTCCAGGATGTCTCTGTTGCCACCGAGATGGTGGCTCAGGGCCGCGGGGAAAAGGTAGACCAGCGGATCTTCAAGAAGAGAGTGGCGGCGCTGGTTTCTGTAGGTGGTGCCGTCTCTAGCGACTGGACCACTCTGGGTCTGCCCATGCTTCACCAGTTGCTTTTCCCCATGGGAATCATGGTTGTTGACCAGGTACACATTTACGGTGCCGGGCTGCCAGGGTCGGTGGTGTTGGACGATGCCGCCCTATCCCGCGCAGCGCAGCTCGGGCGCAGCCTCGTGGAACAGGCTAACCAGCCTGTCGAGGGAAGGAAATATGTTGGCGCACCCGGAAGGTGCCCAATTTGTAATTTGAATGTCGTTGCGCTTGTTGGCAGGGATCAGGTTGAGTGTGCCAGCTGTGCAGCGAGAGGGACTGTCCGGATTGTTGACGGGGAGGTGGTATTGGATTTTACACCCGAAGGGCTCAACAGTTCGGTCTTTCGGATGCAGGCATTAGTCGAGCATGGGGCCGAGATCAAGAAGGTTGCTGGGGAGCTCAGGCCGAAGATGCAGGAGATCCCCGATAAAGTGAAGCCCCTGTTGAACTGGGGCGCAGCCATTACCCTGATGCCGCCAAGCCTGTCGGGTTAGCTGTGAAAATGGCAATTATAGTTTTAGATTTTCTTGATGCAAAGCACATATCGGTTTTGATTGAAGTAGCCCAAAACGTCTATAGTAGAAGAGTATCCAATAATTGGCACCTGCATACATTGGAACTATCATACATGTGCAGTCCTCTTAGTCCAAGAACTTCGCCGTATTGCGAAGCGTCCCAATTTCAGAAATCGACACCTCCATCAACGTCCCATCTGACAAAGCCCGAGGCGGATCGAATCCAAGTCCGATACCTATAACACACGATCAGCACAGCTCAGGAAGAGAGGTATCCTTCCTCGCTTACCACCTGGAGTCCCCGTCATGATAACACAACCCTTCCTCAATGTTGTGCCGGTCGACAAGAACGAGATCAGGCGGGCGCAATCAAAGACCAAGTCTGAGACAGGTGCATCTTGCCGCAGTTCGCCATCAATCACTGTCCTTAGAGTTAATTTGCTCGGATCCCCAATCAAGTCCGCCCGAATCAAACAGGGGCCCAATGGTGCGAAGGTATCGAAGCCCTTGGAAAAAGCCCACTGTGGCACTGCCCGCTGCAGCTTTCGCGCAGAGACATCATTACCGCAGGTATATGCGGCCACGTAGTCGAGTGCCTCCTCAATAGGTATATCCTTGCCCTCCTTCCCAATCACAAGAACGAGCTCGCCCTCATAGTCTGGCAGCGCGTCTTGCGCAATCTTGGGGACTATCACATCGGCACCGTGGTCGTGGAGTGCTGTGCTGGCCTTGATGAAAATGAATGGATACTCGGGAGCCGGTCTTCCTGTCTCTTCAACTACAAAACCCAAACATCAGCACTGATCTGTCTGTCGGAAATGGGCCAGGGATTTGGGTTGGTCGGATCCTCACTATGCTTCGCGTAGTTAAGCCCAACACACCGGATGACATCGATATCCTCAGGGACAAGCGGTCCAAGTAATTTTTTCACAGTAACGACCTCGTCCGTCACTTCTGTCTGTCCGGTCTCGTCGAAAATGTCACTTCCCCGGATGACCTTTGCCTTTAGACCTGTAGATTCGCTCGTGTGGCCGATGTCGAAGCCCTCATGTGGAAGGATGGGCTCACCGCGGTAGACGCGACCATCAGACACGACGAAGCGGATCAGTCGATCCCATGCGACCGGCATTGTTGGTGTTGGTATATTTTGACCGAAGATGAGAGATAAACAAGCTACCAATATCAGGATTTTGCGCAGTCAACCATGTTACTAGAACATATTTACGCCTCGCCCCTCCCCCACCGCCGGACCCCGGCACCGCAAATGACCGGGTGAGTCGGTTGGTGCTTACTAGGTTCGAAGTGGCATAATTTGAGATTTCAGGACCTCGAAAAACGCTTTTTTGTCGTTTGTTAAACACCAGCCTGCGATCCAAGGTTAAGTGGAGGAGATAGCTTTCATCTCGATAAAGCGTGGTCCTTGCGGCGCGCGCGGCGACATGAGCAAAAGAGCCGCCATGGCTTGAACATCTCAATATAAAAAAGAAATTAGAATCAATAGTTGTAGGGCTAGACGGCATAATCTACATATCCAGGCTTGAATATATCGTTTTCCAGCCAGTGGATGCGTAGTGTCATGCGAGGGTGCGACGGCCTCACTGTGAACAAGAACTGGAAATACGGGCCTCGCACTCTGCACGGATTGTGCACACGCAGCTTTCATAGTGCTGTCGCGCCCAATTTCGCACACATGCTCTACGGACAAGCCAAGCACATTGTCTTTGTTGTCTCGGGGGCCTTGAGACTGGGCGCTACAACTGTTGAAGCATTAGAAAAGGGCGAAGCGCAGTGGGAGCAAACCATCCTCGGGCTGGGAAAGTTGAGGCAGGATTTCCTGTGCGAGTGCACGCCCAGCTACTACAACGACGAAGGGGAAATATCTGACAGAACCCTCAAAACTGGCCCGCATGGACTTGGCTCGCCTGCGCCTATTCCGCTACTAGCAGAGTAGAAAGAGGAGGGCTCCCTGGCCGGGTTGGAGCTCGATGGGCAGCTAGCAGACGAATTGCCCTCGACCGCAACATTTACAACCGACTCTATAGTTCCAGCAGTATAGCTTCTCCGTGATCGCAATGAAATGCTTCCGCTATCGTACCATTAGCTCCCCGTCCACAAAACCCGCAGTCCCCGTGACAAAATCAGATGCGTGGCTGCTCGCAAAGAGAATCACCCCTCAAAAGTCCTCTGGAGAGCCCCATCGCCCAGCAGGGGTCCGGCTCGTGATGTACGGCTTCATTTACGGGTTGCCTCCGACCATATTGCTCGTCATGGATTTCCGGGAGTATCTGATTCGGAATCAGTTTGGTTCGCAACTCCGCCAACATTCGTCCACACGCCCTGGAGAGATGCAGTTGACCTGGATGCCCTGCGGTGCCCACTCGTTGCCTATCTATTGAGTCAGCTGTATAATCCCGGCTTTCGCTGCCGCATACGCCGAGACGTGTCTATTCGGAATATGGGCTGCCATCAACGCAAAATTCACAATCTTTCCAGGTCAATCCAATGCCTGAAGGGGCGATCTGAATTCTTGGACAGCGACATAAGCTCCTCTCAAGTTATCGCAAATACCACGTCAATACTTTCATCGCTCATAGCTTCTACCAGTTCTCTACGATTAAGGGTAGAGAGGCATTGGCGGGGGAGCCGCTAGTAAGGGTTGCATATGCTTATCGCCTGTCCGCTGAGAAGATGGACGATGGACGATGATGCTGAGGAGGATAATCTGGAGCCCGGTCTCCACACACGGATGTGCTTGATGGTTGATGAGGGGTGTACGCGCTCTGTTGCGAATGTGAATCCAAGTTCTCTTGCAGCATTTATGAAGGCCGTTGACATCACACTGGGAAAGGAATAGATGTCATGCTCTGAGAGTTTCAAAGTCGCAATTGGTTATTAACTTAGTAACCCATCCCAAAACCTATGTGGGTAGGTTGCTGAGGGTCAAAAACCCGCCCCAGCCCGCACCATAACAAGTTTAGACAGTCATCATGATTCAAATGGCTTGGTCAGACGCCGATCTGCCTTGACGCGGATGGCGAGCGTTATAATTCCAGCGTCTGGTCTGGTGGAGTTCATCCACAAGTGTATGGATAGTGATATTTTGGATGCTATCAATGACGGTCTCTATTGTATTTAAGTGTCTGTTTGTTGTCTGGTTGTCTACTTGTACTTTGACTGTACCTTAGTTGGTGACAGAACGAAACATATTGTTCTCGAACTGTGTGACAAGATACTTACCTGTTGAAATCGTGCATAGCTTTTCAGGTTGCTAGGAAGAATAAGTAATTCACATTGTTCTATATATGGTTAAAAATGACAATAGGAAGAAGAATAATGGAGAAACCACATATCACTAAGCCCCCACAAACCTAACATAGTGCCACTCGATATCATTCGTCTTCCCCTCGCCTTTAATCAGATGAAGATTATTCTGGATGGTATCTGATTCCTTCGCTTCCACATGCAAGGCTATTGAGTCCCAGGCCAGGAGAGCAAAGTATCCCCGTCCTTTAACATCGCTTCCATTCGTGGAAATATCCTCGACGATGTCCGCATGTAGGAAACCCAGACCTCCCTTGAACGAACCAAGCAAGTCCAAGAATTCTCCAGCCCCCTGTGAGTAATCTGTGGGAACCGAGAAGAATGTAGCAACCTCGACAACAGGTGTTTTCAAGATTCTTTCTACCGCAGCGGGGTCTAGATACACATGGTACATCGTTGGTGGGCCAGTGAGCACGGGTCCTAGCGCGGCTCTGTACGTGGCAAAGTCGGCATCGGATTGCTCGCATTTCTTGTGGTAGAATATATCGTCCCAACCTTAATTGCACCTTCATTAACTTGTTTCCCTGGTATGCGTTTAAGATACGTGATTCAAAAATAGAGGAATATACTAATGATCAGCTGGACTTTGTCCTTATCCTGCACCCAGCGACCCCATTTCATCGAACGGAACCCGTCCTGTTTTGACAGGACCATTTTCAGAGCCCTGATGGCTTCCTCAGCGTTCGCCTCGGGGTGCAAGGGAAGAGTGACGACTTCCGTGACTGGGCGCGACATTTTGGCTTGCGTGTAGTTGCGAGCGCCAAGGTAACGGATTTCTTGTGCTTCTGTGGATGTTCGCTAGGAAATTAAGTGTAGCTTAAGTATGGTGTTTCATAAGAAAAAAATAAAAATATTTGGAAGATCACTCAGCTGGAAGGGCGACTTATAATGAGGAGAAAGTTGCTGGTTATGCCAGTCGCTCATCATGCGCTGTCAGCAATTAGTCACACCTGGTTCTTCCAGGTATTTCCACAGATATTCCATAACAGAGCGCAAAACAATCCGTGAACAATATAGATGGCTAAATACTACCATTGGCATCTCAGCAGCATAACTAGATTAATCTGAAAAGATTGATAAGTATCGCTACCAAATGAACTAATCGGATTGCTCCCTTACTACCGATACTTGTAGCAGGACCTTTCCCCACTGGACCCTGTCGGGTTCAGGGGAGGCAACCTTTGGGACCCACCAGTGGCGGCTCCCAGCCCTCCAAGTGAGCACTAGTTATATAACAGCCTTGGTCCAGTTTTTAGCTGGGCGTCGTGATATGGTCGAATGACCCTTGCCGATGGAATGGCGTCCATACTCTTGCCACCCTGATGGCAACACTCCTGCTTCTTGGTCTTCTCTGTATCTACCAGACCATCTTCAAAACGAACGGCACCTTTCTTCCAGCCGGCATCCCTCGCAATGTGCTCCTCATATTCGCTAGTATTATTCCCCCCCTTCGTCATGTGATCTAGCTACAGCCCTTAGCTATTCATAACCCATGTCCTTGCCACATTCGTGCCATAAGTCAAACTACCACCGCAGCCGTCTTGATGACCCTGGATTTGCACCATCATGCATGAGATAATTATTCCAATAAGGCTACGTAGAGGATCTTTTGTACCAAATCAGCTTATTAGACAAGTACGCGAAAGGCGACAATGAGAGGAAATACTTTCTCTTGTGCAGCAAAGCGGTATTGGATAAGTAGCTACATTGCTCCAGTCCTTGAAAGGCCATGTTGTTTATACATCTCGCTGGGTTTCCTCTAGGAACCACCGTATGCGGGTTAGGTCTCAGAGTACTCGCCCTCCCGCCGACCATCAAAGCTTCTCAAATGTTGGGACTCGCTTTTCCATGCCTGATAATAAGGCAGTCGGAACATCGCTGGTTTGTATGGCACCACTGTTCCACACCGCGGTATAACGGAGACCTTGTGATAGTTAGCAAATGAATTTATCAACTACACATAAGAGAATAAGACACAAGGAGAGTCTTCGTGCCTACCTTCCTGAACAGAATGATCCCTTGAATAGTTTAATAACTCCTTCGTCCCCAAGACGGCAACCGGGCTTTTTTGCGCGATGTAACTGGCAAGCTCCAAGGAGCCCCTCACAGCTGCCTGTTTATTGTCATATATTGTATTAACGAAGCCAACACGCACGGCCTCCTCAGCACCAAAAATTCTCGCGGTCAAGGCTACCTCCTTGACCCACCCAAAATTACCAACAACCTTTGGAAGTCGGCTTAGCACACCAATATCTGCAGCCATGCCAATATCGACTTCCTTGACAGAAAACTGGACATCCCTGGTACAGAGTCTGATGTCTGCAGCAGCGCATATATCGATGGCGAATCCATAAGAGAACCCGTGCATGGTACAGATAACAGGTTTCTCGCAGCGCTCAATAGCTGTGAGACATTCCTGGAACTGATGTATGTACCGTCGAAGGTGGAATGCTTTACGTGCAGTATCAGCGCCGCCTTTGTCACCGAATAGCTCAGTCGAAGCTTGCTTCACATCCAGGCCCGCACTAAAGGCCCGATCACCAGCACCAGTAAGCACAATAGCTCGGACGGACGAATCTGACGATAGCTGGTCAAAAACCTGCCGCATCTCCAACCACATCCTATCAATCCCGTCAGCCCACCTCCACACAAAGGACATATGGGAGCGCGAGAAATGTCCGTTGGGGTCGCAACATACGACTCGATAAATGCATTCAATTTGTCGGGTCGATTAATCTCCACGTGGGCGACATATGGCCGGTCGCTTGGGAAGCAGACCGTAAAATACTCGTAACGATACTTTGTAGCGGTTGAAGCCATGCTGATAGAGAAGGGCTGCCCTTGGTAAATACCTGAATATTGCACTAATATCCGGGGTCAGCAATGCCTTTGCTCTTGGCCCCAGCTAAAACAATAGATGGTAAGAGAGTGGGGTTGACAAGACAGTCCAGAGAAAGATGAGATGGATTGGCAGCAAAAAGAAATGGGTGGAAGAGTTTACTCCCCCCAAGGTAAACTCTTTATCCTTTTGCCTTGGAAGACATTGAGGTTGGCCCACCCTAATTAATGCTTGTCCTAGCCGAGGGTTCTGAAAGCAAATTCTCACATGAGATGTGAGTTAGTGATGTCGGCCTCGGCTTGCACTTTTACAGGAAACGATTGTGAGATATTCGATTACGGATCAGCCGAGGCTGGTGGCCCTCAGTGGGAAGCTAGTTTGGGTGAGGGCGAACAGCTGAGAATTTGTTGAAGGTCCTTGATTAATTGACCTGGTTACTGATTCTCCGGGAGCTATGATTAGTGCGCCCGGTTGTGAGATCATTAGTTTACCCTCGTGTGCCACGGTTAGATTCCACAACTGTCTAGGACTGCCGTGTTGAGCGATTTTTGGAAAGATGGTATCTTCAGTAAGGCGCATATAATCCTAGGTGCAACCAGCATACTATTAACCTATCTCAGACAATAAGGTCGTCTTTTGTACCGGCGGTGGGGGCTCAATCTGCAGCGTTCAGGTTCACGCGTTGGTCTTGTTGGGGGCCAAGGCCGCTATCGTCAGCCGCGACATTGCAAAGACAAGACAGGTGGCCATCAATATAGCCAAGAGTCGCGATGGCGCAAGGGTTAGGGATTGGTGACGTTGATGTTCGGAATCTAGAAAGTATTACGGCGGTAGCAACTAAGTGTGCGGAGGAGAACTAAGTGTGCTAAGGAGCTCGGCGGAATCGACTTTGTTATGTGAGTTGGCATCACACTATACCCCTAGAACACGATTATTTATGGTAGTCAATTTATGAATAGTGCTGGTGCGGCCGGAAACTTCGTTGCTCCAATCTCACGACTCTCCACCAATGCTTTCAAATCTGTCATCGATATTGACCTTATTGGCTCTTACAACACGTTCAAGGCGATGGTACCTTCCTTACTGATCTCCGCGGCAAAGCATGGGTCAAATAATAACACTGTAGATGCGTTATCTTCATCCATTGCCATTAAATATGGACCTATGGGGATAACATCCAATGCTATTGCTCCGGGTCCTATCGCCGAAACCGAAGGCATGAGACGCCTAGCCACTAAAGGTGGGGAGAAGACAGCCAGACATGGTGTACCACTTGGTCGATGGGACGCAAGAAAGAAATCGCCGACGCTACTGTTTATCTGCTTAGTGACGCTGGGGATTTTGTCAATGGGACAATACAAGTAGTTGATAGTGCAGCATGGCGATTAGGTGCATTAGCGACAGCGAGCCTTGAGTATCCAGGGATCCCTGAGACGTATCTGGAGAGGAGCCCAGATCTCACACCATTAAGCGCCAGACCCAACACTAAGATTTAGTTTCATATACAGGAAATCTCATCTCAGTCCAAAATTGTCCACCGTGGGGACATCAGATCCCGAAACACACTAGGATCAGGGGAGAGGCACAGGCATCTAACTGATACGTTTTATTATGCAAGGTTTACTTACGGCCAGCTGGGAGGTAATCGAGTGTCCTGGTCACCGCAGTTGAGTTGGTGGTGGTGCAGTTCCCCTGGGGTCAGTGCTCTGGACATATCAGGCTCAGGAGACGTGCTAGGCCCTCAATAGCGTCCTGGCGGGGTGAATGCCCCAGTAATGTTGGCTATAACTCCAAAATGTGCCAGATCTAGTATTACTGTTCTTCTATGCATATGGTTCCCTACAGACAATCTACCAGCTGACTCTGACAGATGGCAAACCGCGCTGGGCTCAGGTTTGGCTATCAGGGTCGTCAAGGTTGTCCCAGGAGTCGTTGTAGAGGATACTCTTTTCTACACTTGGTCATCACGATTGGGAACAAGATATCAAGCATGGAAAAATTTCCCGATAGTTTCACATGGTCGGGGATCTGGATTAAATACTTTGTTGGCCAGCAAGTCTCACTAAGGCGCGAGAAGACTATGCTGTACCACTTGGTCGATTGGGATGCAAGAAAGAAATCGCCGACGCTACAATAACCCAAACTTCCGTTGCCGGTCAGCAATTTGATGGAAATAACCCACGTGAATCACTTTCTCAGAAGCCCTCTGAATTTATATTTATAGAGCGCTTCGTACTTTTGCGCATACACCCGCTTGAAACCACCAACAGAACCGTTCGTATGGGTCCGCGTCGGGCGCAGCATAATCATTCAGATTGCGCCAGAGGCTGAGGACAAACATTTGGCAGTTGTTGAAGGTGACCGAGTAAGGCGCAGCCTTGCCCACGGTATTACGTGCTGTAATGAGCGGAAACAAGTAAGTAGCTTCAGAATTCAGGAGGAAAAGTTGGTAATGGAGATGGAAGTAGGACATATACCACGCCGGTGTATCTCCTGCTTCCACCACGTAGTCTTCCCGACATTCAATACATCAGTCGGGTGGAATTGGCGTCTATCGTACGGGGACCGACAGCCACATAGTTTAGGGAAAAGTGTCTAGTAGATAGGCTATATAGAAGAATAACAAGTCGAACCCGTGTGAATCATATGGCTGGAGTGAGCCCACTTCTTATCCCAGTCTACCCACGCAAAAGTCGGGGTCAAGCTTGGTAGTATGCTGCTACCTTACACCCAATCATTCCTTGGAGGAAGGTGATAGGCAGCTCAAGGGCCGTCCGGAGGAAGATGGGACATGGTGAGTATTGCTGCAAGGGTGCAGCTGTTTGTTATCTGCGGAACCCCTGCCTATATCAGACTGCGTATCGCACCCGTGGACGCAGTCGGACACGTCAGTCTGAGTACCCCGGGTTTTTGCTAGGCTCCAATCCAGGTCTTCTCCTTGACTTCCGTTCAAAGCAGCCATTCCTTCCTAAAAACAACCGAAGCCATACCCTATCGTAAGCGCGTCAAGATATATACTACGAATTGCGCAAGGTCTTAGCTTAATATCATTCACTCTCTGCTGCTGTGAACAATGCGAACCACCCATCTCCATTACGCCGGAAGGGCAAATGACTTGCGCCGAATCGAGAAGTGCCTGAGCGACGGGCATTCTGTAAACGCCTATGGCGATGAACGGCGAAACGCGTTACACATCGCTGTTACGAACCTCGAGCAACGACGTGATATCATCGAGCTTCTTCTTGACCATGGAGCAATTGCCACAGAGAGCAAAGACCCGCGGCGCATTCCTCTAGTCGCAGCAGTCGAAGGCCGGCTAGACATTCTAGGTCTTCTGCTGGCTCGCGTAGCAGGCGAAAGAGACTATGAGCGTAACACAAGCAGGGCTCTGCCTCGCGCAGTGAGGAATGGTGACTTGGAGGCTACGCGGTTTCTCCTTGGTCGTGGGGTCCAGCCCAGCCATGATAGCTGCGTGCTCGAAAATGCCGCAGAGGCCGGGCGGAACAACGAGGAACTGGTACGAGTCTTACTTGATGTTGGAGCGGATGTGAACGTCAAGAGGGGACACCACGGGAATGCACTAGAAGCTGCCGCCGCCTCCGACCAGACGAGTTCTGTGCAAATGTTGCTGGATGCTGGTGCAGATGTTAATGCTTGTGGGGGAGTATATGGAGATGCATTAACCGCAGCCATCAAGAATGATTATCCAGATATCGTCGCGATTCTTGGAGACAGGGCAGGAACCTAAATCTTAGCACGTACTAAGACCCAGCAAATGGCTTCAAAGTGCTAATAATGGTTAAAATCCATAGTAGGTACTGAAAATTGGTAGATAAATGAAAAAATTTTCGATAGCCATGTATCTTACGAAAAAATATATATCCGTATAAACATACAATCAAGGCATATTTGCAAAGTTAACACATTTGACTAGGCCATTTGACAAGAACGAGCGAATACAATAGTCTGTTGCCACGAAACATACTTTGATGCAGATGGGTCTATAATTCACATTATTGTACAGGTTGAACGCCATTGCCCCTCTGTGTGGAGTACAAAATCCATTATCCCTTAGCATGTCCGTATTCCAGCCGTCGTACATCCTAATACATTGCGATTATTCTTAAATTTCCTTCCCCATTCCAAATACTATACGGCAAACGCCCAGTGGAAGGGCGGATTTTTTTGGAGCTACCTGCATCCTCCTAACATTGCCCTGGCTAGCTAGGCTGACTCTAAGCTAATTATTAGGAGTCCCTTCCACTCTAGTAAGCTTCGTGTAAATTTTACTATTGCATAAACTCAAATATGCCCATGAAGCCTTTAGCTGCAAAGCAAGGTGTAGAGTATGCCTCTCTCATGACCCCAGAGAGCGCCACAATCGGTGGCTACTCTGCTGTGATAATCTTTCACCTTACCTTGTCCACCATTTGGCAATAACACCAATTTCTCCACGTCGTCTGATGACTTTTCTTCCTTTGTTATCAAGTAGTAATTAAACAGATCAATCACGCTTTTAGTGAGCCTCAATACCAGCTCATCTAGGATGACCTGTAGTCCGATTTGGCAGTCCGGAGTAGCCGAATAGTGCCCATTTCACATCCGCTGATTCAGCTCACCTCTGTGAAATAAATCGCCCATATAGCCAGATCAGGCGCTATTAAAGTCTTTCCTCGTTAGAAGAACTCCAAGCTTTTTCCGCCAGTCAAAGGCGATGCCACTCTCCTAATTCCAATCGTTGCAAAATAAATAACGACAGGCTACAAATATGGCCTCTCAAAAAACGCTGCGCCAGCGCTTCCTGGAAAACTGTCCTCCGTAGATTGCATTCCTTGTTAGCCACGCAGGTCCCCAACCTCGATTCCTCGCTAAGGGGTGTGTTAGTGAATAGCGAACGGCGACCCCGAGTGGGGGCTGGATTTGAGTGATGGTATCCCACACCCTTGCAAGGGTCGTCGGGTTAGGCTGGCTGCAGAATAGCTTAGATTGGGGTCGGCAATCTAGGCTCTGAAAACGTGGCCGAATCGTACTCTGCATCACAAACGGGGCAGTAATTCACTATCGTTCCCTGATATGTGAGGGGGATCTGTAGATATTTTGCTCAACTTACCCAGATCTACATGAACGGATTTAGGTCTCAATAAACGATCTGCCGGTACGAGCTCTGCCAAATACAAGTTTCGATCACGGAGATCAGAGTTCATAGAAAGAGGACAAGGCCTGTCCACGACAAATTAAAATGCCATGCCCACAGCAAGAAGAAGGCGGCCGGGAAATTAGTTTTTACGCTGCTGCTTCGTCACTCGGACGATCTGCACGCGCGGAAATTCACTTACAGCCAATGAGTCCGACCTCCGGAGGCTTAGCGTAGCTTAGCTTCCAGTTCGCTGTGCTTGGCATGCATTTAAGTCCGCGATGAGGGCTCGGCAACGCGAATTGTAATTTCCCCATGATTTCTCTCAACTGTCGTCCTGCTAGCTTCTCCACGGTGGCAACAATGGAGAAACTGGAGACACGAGGGGCTGCATATTGGTTTTTCCTGAAAGAAGGAGAGTGTGTATTGCCATTGTCGCTCACAATCCCGTCGAGAATGGACATTCTGGATACTGAGACCTAGCGCTGAGGATATGGCCTTCGGAAAACACTTTTTCGCTTAATGTAGCCCCCATTTAACTTTGCCAACCGCAGCAAGGAACCCGGTCAAGCCCAGGCTGGGCGCAGTCTAGTCTATAGGCCGCTTGTCATTTACCCTATGAGGTAAGTTGGTAGCGATGGGGTGTCTTCAAACGGGCCGATGTCACCTTCTGCTGGCTTGGCTCTTTCTGCAAGACACTGGCCTGCAGAAACCAACAATGAACGGTCGTTATGACTGGATAAATCGTGGTGAATTTAATTCTTCAACACTAGCCAAGAGCTCCAAAGTTCTGGCCCCAATACCTAGTGTCTGTGTAACCGAAGTAATGCACTCGGAGCATGCACCGTATGGTAAATGGATGGCTACGAGCGCCTCGGGAGCTTCAGCGACGCACATCACATGTTTCAATTGTGTTGGAATTGCACTTGAGACGGGAGAAGGAGGAAATCATGGGCGTTATACTCAAGTAACTGTCCTGAGCGGGGCATAAATACCGAGACAGATCCCCTCCTTCTGGTGCAAGATCATCATACATATCCCACTCGAACCATCGGACAGGGACCCCAGACCCCATACGCACCATGCGTTTTGCGAATACGGCCATCTGTGCCGTTTTCGTGGCCAGCAGTCTGCTCATTGACGGGTCACTTGCGCGCCGAAACAACATCAAGCCCTGCCCCAATGTGTGCAGCACCTCCAACGCCCCGGGCCTGTGGAGAGACTACCATCGCGTCTCTGACCTGGCGCGATGCGGTGAGCCGATGCTCCTGGACTTTGCCCTCAATACCTCCCTAAGCAACGCCCGCGCGCAAAAGACCATCTTTGCCTGTACGCAAAACGCCTCGGTCCCTCAAACATCTGCCTCCGAAGCATGCTTGGCCTCGGTGCAAGACAAGACCCTTTCCTTGGAACTGGGATCATGGGGAACCGCTGATGCCTCCGTGGATATGACCGCACTCGGTGATATCGTCGACGCTACACAGAGCTGGCTGGCCAACGCAGCCGCGTGTGAGAAGACTCATATCTTTGGATACTCCGGGAATACTGTGGTGGGCATCTACATCGGGAGCAATGTGCAGCGAGCGGACGCAGCCCGGGCCGTCGCTCAACAGGTCTTGAGTCATGTCGAAGACAATGGTATCGCGGCCCAAATGATCGCGCAGTATTGCGGCTCGACGGCGGCCGACAGCATTGGCCTGGCCATCAGTACTGAGGGGAACCTGGCGGATATCCAGAACGTGGTGAACACCTGGGCAAATACTGGTTGTGTCACGGACCAGGGCGAAAGCAGCACCGAGCTGCCCTCTATGACTCTACCAGTCGCGGCGCCAATCGCGGCGGATGATGATGCGGCGCGTCTGCGTGCTCGCCATCTGTCCGCAAGAGCCGACGAGTGCGACGTCGTGCAGGTGGAATCGGGCGACTTGTGTGACGCCGTGGCCGCCAGGTGCGGCATCACCCTGGCAGAGCTGGAGGAGTACAACGACGCCTCATCCACCTGGTGCAACAATCTAGCTGTCGGCCAATGGGTCTGCTGCAGCGCCGGCGACCTCCCGGATTTCTCACCGCAGCCGTACGACAACGGAACCTGCTACACGTACTATGTGCAGACGGACGACGGCTGCTCGGACCTTGCCGCGGCGAATTTCATTACCCAAGATGATATCGAGGACTTCAATTCGCAAACCTGGGGATGGATGGGCTGCGGTGACCTGCAGGCCTACCAGGCCATTTGTCTGAGTGATGGGACACCTCCGTTTCCCGCGCCGCTGGATAACGCTGTCTGCGGACCGCAAGTTCCAGGGACCACGCAGCCCAATACTACGGTGGTGGCAGACTGGGCGAAGCTCAACGCGTGCCCCCTGAATGCCTGCTGTGACGTATGGGGCCAATGCGGAATCACCCCAGAGTTTTGCACGGAGACGGAATCGCCCACCGGCAACCCGGGAACGGCGGCGGTGGACACGAACGGATGTATCAGCAATTGCGGCATTGAGATTACAAACAACGATGAGGGCCCCGACGAATTCGGACAGGTTGTCTATTACCTCGGGAGTAACGTAGAGGATCGCGAGTGTCTGACCCTGGAAGCGTGGCAGATCTCACAGGGGTCCATCACGCATCTGCAGTTTGGATTTGGAACCATCAATGATGACTGGTCAATCACGGTGGACAAGGGGAGTGACCAGTTCGACTACTTCAAGAGTATGACTGGGGTGAAGAAGATCATTTCCTTCGGCGGCTGGGACTTTTCCACCAGTCCAGAGACGTATAACATCTTCCGCGAAGGGGTCAAAGAGGAGAATCGGCTCACTCTGGCGATGAATATCGCACAGTTTGTGCGCAATAATGGCCTGGATGGCGTGGACTTTGACTGGGAATACCCAGGCGAGCCTGATATTGAGGGTATCCCCGCGGGCAGCGAGGATGAAGGGGACGACTACGTTCAATTCTTGAAGTTGGTCCGTTTGGTGCTGGACGTCGACGACTCTCTTTCTATTGCTGCTCCGGCATCATTCTGGTATCTACAGTCCTTCCCGATTGATGAAATCGCGGAGCTTGTGGACTACATTGTCTTCATGACCTATGATTTACACGGCCAGTGGGACTATGGCAAGCCCGATGCGTCCCCTGGCTGCGCGACGGGCAACTGTCTTTGGTCGCACGTGAACAGTACAGAGACCAAATACGCCTTATCGATGATCACCAAGGCTGGCGTCCCAACCAAGCAGCTCATGATTGGTGTCAGCAGCTACGGTCGCTCATTCGAGATGACCGATGGCAGCTGCACGGGGCCAGATTGCACCTATACCGCCAACGGGGCCAAGAAGGGCGACTGCACCGACACCTCGGGATACCTCGCAAATGCAGAGATCAATAATATCATCGCGTCGGATGACACGGCCATCACAGGATATGACGAGGACAGCGACTCAGACTGGATGGTCTACGACGGAAACCAGTGGGTGGCGTACATGACGGACGACACCAAGTCCAAGCGGACGTCGATGTACAAAGGCTGGAATCTGGGCGGCACAACAGACTGGTCGATCGATCTGCAAAAGTTCGTGCTAGGCGCAGACGCTGGGGGCGTTTTCATTGGGAATGCCACCATCACCCCCGACGCGTGTGCGGCGATCGACGGGGATGAAGTCAAGGCCAGCCGAGATCGCCAGGTGGCTCAGTGGCTGCAATCTTATCGTGATAACATGACCACGGACTCTGAGAGCGTGGGTACGTATCCATTCCACCTCTCACCTTCGTTTCACCATTCTTGACTTGAGGCTAACCCGAACGGAAAACGTAGTGGAGTGGGAACAGGGAGTCTTCCAGGACAAGCAGGGCCATACCTGCTCCAACCCAGGATCTGATATCTGTACCTTCCCTACAGACTGTGACGACGCGGACGTGAAGCCGCAGTGGTGGGCGCAGTTTGTCATCGCCAACTTCCACCAGATCACGACCCTGCTGCGCGATCTGCTCGACAAGGAAGTCCAAACAACCTTTTACGACATCGACGACATCGCAGACGACTTCCCCGTGCAAGACGTCGACACTCCCGACATGGAGTCGATTCTCAGCAATGTCGGCGCAGCACTCGGGCTTGTCGCTGGGCGCGCGGGCGAGGCTGCCGAGAGCACGCTAAGCACAGCCAGCGGGATTCTGAGCATGATCGCCTCCAATATAGGCGACGACGAAGACGACAAGCCGACTGTGTCTGACGTACTGAAGAAGCGGCTCCAGATTGTCCTGCAGACCGGCTACGACGGGGCGAACAACGCACTGATCCAGATTTTCGAGCACGGTGATGTCTCCAACTGGACATTCATCGACGAGAATTACGACTGGAGCGTGGCCAACTTCTTCGACGGCCGCTTCATGACCCAGCTCTCTGGAAGTGAAGTCCAGGCGCTCCAGACCAACATGAACACGCACATGAAGCAGGCCATGGCGGGCACTGCGATGCGTGCGGCAAACTGGTACATTCTCAAGGGCTCGCACTCGGTCGATGACTGCACGGATTACAACAGCGGAATGGTCATCAATGACACCTGCTACACGGTCGAAAGCGCCGGTGGCGGCTACAACGAGAAGACGTGGTCTGTCCCCATCGACGACGATACGCTTGAACAGGTCACGGACAAGTACTCTATCACGTTGGCCGACCTCTATGAAATCTCCTGGCGGTGTCAGGTCGACACGGATGGGTATGGTGGCACCCAGGGCTTCTCACTGCTCGCCTCAGAAGACAGTCTTCCCTCGTGCTTCTACAACCTGCCTGTGTTTATCGTGGACGAGTCTGATGACAGCTCAGTGTTGAGCTCGCCGTGCAACATGTGGGCATATAACTATACAGCATCCGATGACGAGACGGCCCAGGTGGGAATAACCTATCTTCCCGATAATCTTGCCTCGGTCTTTGATGGCTCCTACTGCCAATGTTCGCCCCCGACCTCTTCCTACTGCAACATTGGCTAGTCCGACTCGCGCGGGTAAATCAATCTCTAACAACTTTTCCCTTTTGTCGCTAGCACCTTGTATTCACAAGATATTTCTGTATTTATTTTGATCGTATTTGAGTCCTTTACTGCAGATGACTGGCAAAGATTGAACGTCGTTCATTAAAAGAATTGTGAGCGGCCGTTTGGCCATTACTTGCTGCAGACAGCCCATTTTTCAGAAAAAAATTGTGTTCATTTTCGGGCAAACAAATAAGCTCTCACAGCCGGAAGATGTGTCCAATTTGGGATGGACGGAGTTTAAACGAAAAAGAGCGGTTCATTTGAGCTTGCTTATGGGCCGCCAACTTTCCAGCTTCGGCGATAGGCCAGCAAGAGGAAGGACTTTTCGGTTGCCAATAAGTTTCACGCCAAACAGCTGGCAAAAGCGAGGCATACCAAGCAAGACATGTTCTATAGTTCTCCCATCTTGAATTCCTAAGGCACAAGCGTAGTACAGGAGTCACCCATGTTCAAACTCGATTGCAGCTGATTAAGCTTACCTGCGACGAGGCTTGACTAGGGATCAAATATCACACGCGGCAATCTCGGGTGCCATACTGAGTATCTAATACCTGAAACTGACCAAGTAGCTCACATAAACCTGCCAGTGAGGTAGCAAAAGGTGCAGCAGTGCGACAAATCCTCGTAAAGTCTTTATCTCTGCCCAAAACACCACCACACAAGGACAAATGGTGCCATGGACTATCAAAATCCGACAAGCTCGATCCCATGCCCTACAAGACCCATGACCTGAACAGCGGAATCCCGCTTTGTGTCCATGCGGCCCCCAAGAATAGAGAGGACGCTGGGGGTTTGCGGGCACAGGATGACTGGAACCGCTGTGTGATATTAGTAACGGGCTACAACTGCGGCTTGGGAAAGTTGTTTAGCTTCATCAATGTTTGCGTTTCATTATGATGGTGTGTATCTACCTTGCTGAGGGTTCGAGATAAGGGTGACCTCAGATGAGTAGCTAACGTCTGTATAGATGAGAAGGAGCGGCTCACCGACTCCAAGACGGTTTGTCTCACACACACACACACACACACACACACACACACACACACACACAAACGCACATGCTGCTTCACCACATATCGACGGAACTGAAAAAGACAAATCTGACTGGAGAAATAGGATGACAACGTACGGGATACGTTGGTCCAATCATTCAGTGGTGGGCTGGCCAGCCAGCAGGCAGAGATACCACAGACCTGCATCGTTGCAGAGATGGCAGCCATCGACCGCAGTCGCGCCAGGACCACAGCAAGGCCACGCTTCCGGTTTCTGCAGCTTGCTGCCGATTCGCGGTCGCGGTCGGTCTGGACACTGGTTGAGTACCTACCTTATAAGATTGTGGATGCGGGTGAATTATCTGTCACCCTCTCTCTGTCCCTTCTTAGTTCTTGGTCTTTGGATGTTCTGATGTGTGAGTTGTTAAGTTAAGGGTTGACTGGATTTGTCACAGAATCTGGTTCGGAACTGTGAGGTTTGCCATGGCGCTGATCATTCCTGACGGCGAGTTGGAGCTGTGTATGGAGCTCGCCCGCCCCGGATATGCGGCGATTAGTTCGACGAATGATAAGCGGGGAGGAGGCAAAGCAAGTCAGCATAGCGAAGATAAAACACTATATCGCGCGATACTGTCACGTCCTGGAAGATGTCAAACGGGTGTGACTGGCTTTCGGACGATCTGAAGATCTACCTGGACGCGGGCAAGGCGAGCCTTATTGGAAACCAACCTGGTGTGGAGCATTCATTGTCGGCGGCATCACGGAGAGTAGCATAGGATACAAGTATGTGAGTTCCGTATGATTATGATAGGGGCCGTTGCGGGGCCAGTGAGATGGATTTGAGCTTGATTTTGTCTTTGTCCAGACTCCACTCACGCTGTTGGCGCCGATCCTGTCGGCCAGAGTCTGCAGCAGGCGATTGGGCGAGTCGGTTACAGAGGCAACCGGCCCACCGTCGTAGTAACACAAACAAAGAAAGACACATTTGGTCACTACTCCAGCCCAATACCGGGCTTCTTTCCAATCTTGGGGTCAGCACCGTTTGTCTTTTTTTTTTTCCTTATTTAATCGCAGGATGGGTGCGCAATTCTCCCAGTTTTTCCCCCCCAGCCCTACCTTCATCGAGAAGGACCTCCCCTCGCTCAAAGACAAAATCTTCCTGATCACAGGCGGCACATCCGGTATCGGTTTCGAACTCGCGAAGATCCTCTATCATGCTGGCGGCAAGGTCTACATCACTGGCCGCACAGAAGAGAAAGCAACGCGAGCGGTCCAGGTAATTCGCAACTCGGCTCCGCATCCAACAGCGAACCATGGCCCCGGTCAAATCGACTCCATAATCCTCAATCTCGACGATCTAGCGAGCATCAAGGCCTCTGCCGACGCGTTCAAAGAGAAGGAATCTCGCATCGACGTGCTATGGAACAACGCCGGCGTCTCGCAGCCTCCGCTCGGCAGCGTCTCGAAGCAGGGATATGAGCTGCAGCTCGCGACGAACTGCTACGGCCCATTCCTTTTCACACAGCTACTCCTCCCATTGCTCGAAGTCGGTGTCACCTCCTCGCCCTCCCCCGGTTCCGTTCGCGTCGTCTGGCTGAGCAGCCAAGTCGCCGAACTATCCTTCCCGCCCGAAGGCCTCCTAATTACCGAACTCACCACCCCACCAAAGGACAACGTGAGGAACTACACAAACTCCAAGATCGGAAACTGGTTCCTGTCTGCGGAGTTGGCGCGGAGATACGGGGGTCGCGGGGTTGTTAGTGTTGCGTTGAACCCTGGCGCTGCGAATTCGAATCTCCTGCGGAATGCGAGGTGGATGAGCTTCTTTTCGTATCCGCTGCTGCACAGACCGGTCCAGGCGGCGTATACGGAGCTATACGCGGGGCTTAGTAACGACATATCGTTGGAGAATAATGGGTGCTATGTGATTCCCTGGGGGAGGATCCATCATGGTGTCGCGGCGAATCTGCTGAACGCGGTGAACGTGGTGGAGAACGGTGGGACGGGGCAGGCGAAGGAGTTTTGGGAGTTCTGTGAGGAGATGGTTAAGGCTTATCTCTGACGCATTTATTTTTCTCATGGCTTTCTTGACGTCTCTTTACAACGACCTAATACGTAATACCTGTCGTACAGGCTTTGCTTGGTAGGTCGGTGTCCCCCAATTGAACTGCTTGAAAAACACTCCAGAACTGCTTATAGAACTTGGTATTTATCTCCCGAAGTCTTGTCACTGGGCAAACTCGGCGCAATAGCTGTCTATACGGAGTATATGTAATATAACAGGCACAATCAAGTTTCTGTCTTTAGTAGTCATCCTGGATATGTAACAAATTTTCGGGAGAACCCACGCGCCTCGAAACTTTAGCCCTTTTCACGTATGTTGAGCGCGACAACGCAGGCAAGTCAACCAAAGACCGAAAGCACAGGGAGAGAGGTTCGACGGGAGCGATTACGGTAGGCTTACTTCTCTCCCAGAGACAAGTAGCTGTACATCCTGACACATAACATCTAAGGTGGCTACTGATCATCTACAGGCCATTCCACCAAGTTGTCTCACTGACTTCGAAATCCGCCGCCAGTGGAGTGCTGGCGCTTGTGTTTCCAACCAGAGCAGTAAACTTACCGCGCTCCTGCACCCAAGCATGGCGGTGTTCATCCCAGAAACTGGTCGCATACTTTTTGAGGATCTGAATTGTAACCTCCACAGTCTTGCCGGCCGCGACATGGACTTTCTTGAACCCCCTCAGCTCTTTGATGGGTCGAGGAATGCTTGGGTTGTGCTGGGTGATGTAGACCTGGACCACCTCAGCCCCGTCAACGACGCCCGTATTGGCGACGTTAAGAGTGAGCACGAGATACTCCCCAGCAGCTCGCAGAGCAAGCGTACCGAGGTTAAAGCTAGTATAGCTGAGACCATGTCCAAAGGGAAACGCCACGTCTCTCTTGCATTTTTCGTAGAAACGGTACCCAATGTAAACCCCTTCGCCGTAGATGGTGCGCCCCCGCTCACTCGTGAAGTTCAGGAAGGCCGGGGTATCCTCCTCACAGCGGGGGAAACTGAGCGGCAGCTTTCCACTCGGGTTCGTGTCACCAAACATGACATCCGCGATCGCGTTGCCCGTTTCGTTGCCCCCATACCAGGCCTGTACCACCGCGGGCGCTGCGTACAGCCAGGGCATGGATACAGGTGTGCCGGACTGAACGACGACAGCCGTATTGGCGTTTGCTGCCACCACAGCCGCGATCAGCTCGTCGGTCCCAGGAGGCAGTGCCATGGTGCTGCGATCGTAGCCCTCGCTTTCCCAGTCGCCGTTGAGCCCGGCGCAGAGAATTACCTGGTCTACCCGACGGGCCAAGTTAACTGCCTTTTCGATTTCGGTCTTGGGGTCGAGCACTGGCGTCGCGCCGGCTCGCAGTCCACCGGCACCAAGCGGGTTTGCGCCACTGACCTCGAATGTCCGCGTTGGCAACGTCCCGAACTGAACCTTGATGTGATAGACGCGCCCTTTGTGCAGGGTAATGCTCCCGGTTTCCTCCACGGTTCCGGAGCCAAAAAAGCTATCGCCGGGGGTTTGCACGGTCTCGTTGTCGACAACACAAGCGCTGTCGACGAACAACTTGCCCGACCCAGAGACCGAGAGACTGAATTCGTACACTTCGGTTTCCTGCGGGGTGAAGGTACCGCTCAACTCGAGATAGAACAGGTTGGACGTAATCCTCGGGTGATTGTAATCGGCAAGGAAGATGTCCGATGTGTCGATATAGAGCGAGTCGATTAGTTCGCGGTCGGTCACGGATGGCGGGTCAAGAAAGACCTGCATATCCAAGCCCGGCAAACCATTACAGGCTTTTGCCAAGCGCGATAGGAGCGGCAGCTTCTTCCAACCTGCCGCTCCTAGCGTGTATTCCGCGTCAGGGACCTTGCTTCTGACCCCTTGTAAGGGTGTGACTGCGTAGTAAGGCTTTAGCGAGGCCGATCCGCCGCCGCAATACGCAGCAAAGTCTGCGTTGGGACCGATCACAGCAGTGCTCTTGTTCTTGTCGAAGGGTAAAACGTTGTTTGTGTTCTTTAAGAGAACAATACCAGCGGATGCTACGGAGCGCAGCTCCGACGCAGTTTCAGGGGTGTTGACAGTCCCTTCCTCCGCGCCCTCTGGGATCCCCAGCGGAAGGACCTTCTTGACAAGCTTGAGGACTTGCTTGACACGGAGATCAAGCTCAAATTCCAGCAACCGTCCAGATCCCAGGGCCTGCTTGACGAGGGTCCCACGTATGTATGTTGGGCCGGGCATCTCCAGGTCCAGACCTGCCTGAATAGCCTCGCTGGTAGAATATAGGCCAAACCTGGTACGTATGCGTCAACTTCTTCCTGCTATTCAAACGAAGGAATGTCGACCTACCAATCCGACATGACAAGTCCGTCGAATCCCCATTCCTTCCTTAGAACACCATCAATCAACTCATCACTCTGGCTGGCGTGTGTCCCATTGACTTTGTTGTACGCGGTCATATACGCGATAGGCCTGCTATCTCTCTGCGCAATCTGGAACGGCAAGAGATAGATCTCGCGCAGTGCTCGCTCGGAGACAACCGCATTGACAGACTGCCGCTCATGCTCCTGGTCATTGCATACAAAGTGCTTCAATGTGGCCGCGATCCCGGTCGACTGAATGCCCCGGATGGTCGCGGCGCTCATTTCGCCCGCCAGAACGGGATCTTCGCTAAACGACTCAAATCCTCTGCCGCCAAGTGGCGATCGTTGCATGTTGGTTGTGGGGCCTAAAATGACCGACGCGCCTTTTGCGATTGCCTCGTGGGCTTGAAGGACCCCGCCCCTCTGCACGAGATCCGGATCCCAGGTGGCTGCCAGGGCAGTGCCTGTTCGATATACGTTAGGGAATGGTTGGCAAAAATGGATCTCTCGGTATGGTATGGTTTGAAGGCTACTTACCACAGGGCAAACACGCGTCGGGAATGCCATTGAAGAATCGAGTGCCCCGTACCCCGTTGGGCCCGTCCGTCAGGCGGATTCGAGGAATGCTGAGGCGAGGTACGGCCGCTGTGTGCCAGGCGTCACTGCCGGAGATCAGGGCAACCTTCTCATCCAGAGTCAGCTGGCGCAGGACATCATCAACATCAAAGTCTGGGTACACGGGCTCAGGCATGTCGGACGTGTGTGTCAGCAGCAACAGTGTAGGGGCTGTGGCTTCAATCCCTCAGAAGATGCTTCCATTCCTTTCAAATATAACTTCTAGTAATCTCGTCTCCTTACACTTCTCCACACCATAGCATCCACTCACGTACACTGTGGCGGTAAATTACAGTATCGACTAGGAAACCGCGAATTTGCCGCTGGCTCACCCGAGATTCCGCGGACCAACATCCGCCTCGCACCTTGTTCCAACCCCCTCCTTCTGACCGATCGCACCGCATGTCCAGTGCCTCCCCATACTTCGCACGCAATGTCCACTGACTCTATCGGCTCCTCGCGGAAAAGGCACCGAGCGCCCCCCACAGACCGGCCCTCTTACCCCCGAAAACGCGCTGTCCAAGCTTGCCACATTTGCCGGCAGAAGAGAATCAAGTGCGACAATGAGCACCCAACATGCGGCTCCTGCATGCGGCTAGGCGTCCAGTGCATCTACAGAGAAAATGATAAGTCCACGTGAGTTGTTTCCACCCATGATGTCTCCGTGCCACGAAGCCAGCAGAATGGGCGTCCGAGCTGAGAATCCCCGCCCGCAAGCTTCGACCCAGCGAGCATTACAATCTTGCAGCGGCTGGATACCCTCGAGGGTCTGCTTCGCACTGTACTCCCAACTAGGACACCGTGTGATGCGGCTGTATCGGTGCAATCGGGTGCGGTCGGCCTTTTGAACCATCTCGACTCGCCGTCACTGGAAAGACCCAACGCCGGGGCTGGGTCCGGGTCTGGGTACCATATGAACATTGAGACTGCGCTCGCATGGCCGATCTTTCAGGATCAGGGTCTTGAGCCAAGGCAGTCCTTATGTGCCCTCCTTCAGCATCGTCAAAGCCGCTCCCCCGAGCTGACGCATGTTCCGGGGTTGGAGTTTGAAAGTAGCAGTGCCAGGGAGATGTTTCACAGTTTCCTCCGACACGTCCACACTTACAATCCCGTTCTTGAGGTCGCAGAAATCGAACAATCTATCCGTACTGCGTTGTTCGACGGCTTTGGCTGGGATGGTCGGTCTTGCCTGCTGGTTGGGTTTCCTTTTCGTTGAGATACTTTTATCGTTGGCCTGACACATTGGTGTAGCTGTTGATCTTCGCCCTGGGCGCCATCTCCGGCGCGCGCCCCCGTCATACCTCATCGGACTTTCTACGATCGGACGAAGCCAGAAAGGCAGAGCAATACTTTGCCGCCGCCCAGAAACGGCTCGGTGGCTTGCTGTGTCAGTCTGGGGTCGTCGAAGCGCAGGTTTTCTTCTACGCGGGCGTATACCTGATGGCAACGCTCCGGCCACTGGATGCCTGGAGGATGTTTGTCCAGGCTTTGGCATGTTGTGAGACCTTCCCTAGCCGTCAACCGCCGCCGGCCGCAATTCACCCCGACGAGGCGACTCCTCAGCGGAGCATCTATTGGACGTGTTTCAAGTCCGAGCTGTAAGTACTGCGAGGTTTACAGTGTATTATGTAGCTAACCTGTGGTTGCCTGCCCCTCAGGGAGCTTCGCTTGGAGTTGAATGTGAGCAGAAGCTGCGCTCTAGACCTGACTTACCCTGCATTCTTCCCCACCCCACCACTCGGCCTGAAGAGCGAGCAAGAGGCCGTCTGGTACTATTATCTCGCGGAGATTGCGCTGCGCCGGCTCGGGAACCGCATTCTCAACCATCTGTACGAGGAGACGGGCCACGACCGGCAGACGCAGCTGGACGCCACTGTGGATTTCGAGGAGCAGGCGTCCGGACTGTATGTATTTACCCCATCGCGCCAGAAGAGGCCCGATAGTTGAACCTACTCCGCTAATCGGATCACCTTGTTCCATCCAGACTCACCTCCCTCCCAGCCCTCCTCGACCTTGGCGCTGCCACCCTCCACCGGTCTCCGCACGACCATGACCACGACCACGATAACGAGCACGACCAACATGCCGCTCTACGTTTCATCCTCAACGGCCACCTCATCGACTGCTACGAGATGATGTACTGGCCGTTCGTAGTCGACGCGATTCACGACGCCCTCCCCCCGGACGGCGTCTTCCACAACGACTTCGTCCAGTTCGCCCGCAAGGGCTTCGAGGTCTGTGTCCAGCGCATCACGCAGAACGAGCACGGCTTCTACCATCGCCACCATGGGACCTGGCTTATGTTGCGCTCGTGCACGCGCAGTTCGCTTGTCTTGATTGCGGGTGCCCTTCGGGGCCTGACGGCGCTGCTGCCGGTGGACTGGATGAGTTCTGTTGAAAAGGTCCTCCGCTTGCTGCGGTATTGGAAGGATGAAGCTAATGATGCGGCGGATCGCTTGGAGGTCTTGGAACGGTTGATGGAGGGTTTGGCGGCTGGAGGATTATGACCTTGTTATTCCCCTGTTGCGGGATATTATATATTTAGTTGAAAAATACAACGGTCAAATCTGGTGTGGTATTTGGGTCTGCCCTATATACGCTGTGGTTCCCTTCTTTCTTTCAAGTACTAGATCGACCCTCTCAGAGTCATTCAACCTCAAGAGGCGTCCATCAGGCAAGGCCGCCATGATCGACTCCCTCTCCACCGCAGTGAAGGCTGACTGAATATCCAACGACAGCGACACCTGCACCGCATCCCCCTCCTCCTCCTGCTGCTTCCAGGACACCCGCGCAATAGCCAGCGATCTACCCCAGACAAACGGAGCCGATCCACTGAACTCCTTGAACAAGGCAACCCGCGGCCGAAAAACAAGATGCTTCTTCTGCTCCTTTCCCTTTTCCCCCTGGTCTTTCACCACACGCACACCTGCAACCTCGACCATAAACTCGTAAAGCGGCGAGCAACCCCAGGCATGACAGTCCGACCGATTGGACACATTATCCTCGACCCAGGTCGCCAGGTTCTGTGCCAGCTGCGCGCGCCACGGCGCCCAGAATGCGTGGAACCGCTCCTCGTACAGCCCGTGGCCTACCGCCGCGAGAGCCCGCAGCAGGTAAAACGACATGGCCGTGGAGGCCTGCGTAAATCTCGGTAGCCCTGACTGGGTGGTCGCGTGTTGCGGCGGTGCCTCAATCTCAGTGCAGGCCCGTATAATATCATAGGCCTCGTCCCCGGTCGCGGCGCCGGACAAGACAGCCCACATCTGGGCGTGCTGGCTGTAGTCTGTGTCCTGGTCCGCCGCCGCCGCTAGGCCGTCTGTGAAGAAGCGGCCATCGAAGCAGTGCGCTCGCAACGCCTGGTTAATGGCCCCCGCGCGCGCTTGGTACTCCTCCGCCACCGCTGTTCGGCCCGTGGCAGCCAGGAGCGGGGAGATGGCCTGCAGCGTGTACGCGTACAGCATGTTCGTATACGCCTGGAAACCTGTCCGCTCCGCCGCAGGCGGGATCCCGAGCGGCTTCCAGGGCTCGGCCCAGTCGACAAAATCCCACTGGTGGGGATCCTGCAGGCTGCGGATGAGGCCAACATCGGGGTCGATGCGCCGGCCGAAGGTTTCGAGGACCGCGTCGCATACGGGGGTGAATTTCCGGGCAAAGGCAAGCTCGTCAAACCGCTCGAAATGGTCGGCGACCATGCAAATCCAGAAGAGCGAGAAATGCGGAATTAGCTGGTGCTGGTGCGCGGGGGCGCGACTCGTCGTCAGCCCTGACTGCGGGCAGTACGAGTGGTGTAACTGCTGAATCGCTTGGCGCGCGAGCCGGTCGTCGCCTGAGATGCTATACATAAACAGAGCTGAGCTCCGCGCGTCCATGGCGTATTGCAGCTGCTCGTAGAAAGGGCAATCCTCGAAACAGTCGTGCATGCAGTTAGTCAGGGTGCGGATGCTCGTCGCCCACAGCTGGTGGTAGATTTTGTTGTCCGCCACCCAAGGCAGCTCGACATCCGCCCGCACGTCAAGCGGATAGCTTGTTTTGACGAGGTCGATCCGCTTCAGGGCAAGATCTGCCGAGTCACAGACCGTGATGTGCAGCGCCAGGAAGCGAAATGTGCGGAAGTGAAAAGGCGCAAATACCTCCTCGTCTGGCTGGCTCTCATGGTAGGGAAGGCTGCTGGTCGCCAATTTGGCGGATGCGCCTCCAAATATATACTCATCGTGCGGGCCGATGAGCTTCTTCGTCGTGTCGCAGCGGTTACCCTTACGCCGCAGATAGGGGACCTGGGAGGGTGAGTCCTCGTAGCACTCCGAGTAGGTCACTTGTAGCCTGCTGCCGCCATTGCGTGGCCAATCGAAATGGAAGGAGAGAAATGCTGTTATATGGGTCTCTGCTTCGAGCTCCAGATAGTGTTCACTCCCCGCCGGCAGCCGCAGCACTCGTGGCGACTTGTTCGATTGCGGGTCGAGAATAGTGCGCTCCCACTCTGTTCGCGGAAGGGCACTGGAGGCTTTAATGATGGACTTGAATCGGCCTGGCTTGTGTCGAGCGGGCGGGATCAAACGAGGTGAGAGCTTCCAGGGCGCGGACAGGCCGTGCGACTCGGGGAACTGCAGCTCCTCTGCTCCCACCCACTCCGGGGTCACCAGTTCAGCCCTTCCATTCACCCGCTCGTATACATGCAGGAACTCATCCTCCGCGATGTCCGTCGGTAGGAACGTTGAGCGATCGAGGGCAGCCTCCCACGTCCGGTCGCTATCAAACCTCGCGCCGCCCAGCGCCGTGTTGCCGTCTATATCTCGCACGAAGAGGCCCGCTCTATACAGTCGTGGAAAGCTCGTCGCATGCTGTGTGGCGTAGTAGAACCTGAGAACGCGGACGTTGATGGTATTCGGTCCTTGCTGGAGGTAGGGGGCGATATCTAGTTGGTCGTAGAACCATAGGTGGCGGTCGCCCTTGACTGGACCGTTAGACACAAGTTTGGAGTTGATATACAGCTTGTATCGTGTGTCCGCAGTTATCTGGATGAGGACCCTCTGACGAGGGGCTTCTAGCAAGGTCACGGTTTTGCGAAAGTGGACAAAGGCCTCGTCAGTCCTTTTTCCCCACTCAACGCCTGGAGATGGACCCGGGATTCCGCGGATGAGCTGCCCCACTGTCCCTTAAACGGACACATGTACGAGTACGAGTGCCCCGGGATTCCGCGCGCTGGTTCCCGAAATCGCAGTCGGCATTCATCGTTTTCTCTCGGCGGCATCTGTGCCGTTCCCCGTCGCCACCAGCCAACCCCAGCGCCTCTCTCCGCATCTCCCCATACAGTATTCCTCGAGCCCCGGAAAGGAAACAGATAGGGATCACAGGGGCCAGACGAGGTGCCGTATATAAGGGCATTTCACCCCCAATTGACGGTGTCTTTATTGAAAGAACCATCTCCCGGCCATTCCACTTACATAACCCCACGACAGAACAGGCATGTCAGCTCGCAATAGCATATCGGCTACCATCCCCACCCCCGAGGGGAGTGTGGATGTGAAATACTGGTGGCGGCATCGGAATCTCCGTACCCTGAATGTGTTGATGGTATTTCCGTTGCTATCTCTCTTCACCCAGGGGTAAGCCAGAACCTGTCCTCAATTACACTCATTGTGTGGGTAAACTGACAATTACACATACAGATTCGACGGGTCCATGATGAATGGTCTTCAATCAGTCGAAAGCTGGCGCTCATACTTTGGGGAGCCCAAGGGAGCGACGCTCGGTCTGTTCAACGCGGCATACCCTATCGGTGGTTTGATTGCGACGCCGTTTATCTCCTTTATCAATGATGGGTTCGGCCGTCGAGCGGGACTCGCGATTGGGGCGAGCATTTGCTGCATTGGTGCGGCGGTCCAGGGCGGCGCCCAGAACCTGGCAATGTTTGTGGTGGCGCGCGGGATTCTAGGCTGCGGCGCGGTCTTCCTGGGTTCGTCTGGAGCGCCGCTGCTGACGGAGATCGCGCACCCTGCCCATCGTGCGACGGCAACAGCTCTATTCAACACGACCTATGCGCTCGGCGCAATCATCGCGGCGTGGACAACGTTTGGGACCTTCCGGATTGATGGTAGTGCCGCGTGGCGGATCCCGTCGGCACTCCAAGGGGCCCCATCCGTCATTCAACTGCTGGGGCTCTGGTTTGTTCCGGAGAGTCCACGCTGGCTGATCTCCAAGGACCGTGGCGACGAGGCGCTGCAGACCCTCGCCAAGTATCACGCGGAAGGCGATGTGAACGATGCCCTGGTCCAGTTTGAATTCCACGAAATCAAAGAGGCGCTTGCGTACGAACGCAGCACCAGTCCGCGCAGCTGGGTCCAGGGCTATCTCGAGTTTGCTCGTTCCACAGGAAACCGCAAGCGCCTGTTCATCCTCTTGTGGAGTGCCTGTTTTGCTCAGGTAAGGGCCCTCTCTCGTTGTGCAGATCACCACTTGCAACCGTTGTCAGTCCAATCCCTAACTTCGGTGTCACTATTTAAAATAGATGTCAGGAAATGCCTTCATCTCGTACTATCTTGCACCTATCCTCAACCTTGTCGGACTGACCTCAAGCCTCGAACAAACGCTAATCAACGCTACGCAACAAATGCTTTCGTGGTTCTCTGCCTTATACTTTGCCACCTTGCCCCAAAGACTCGGCCGTCGTGTCCTATTCCTTGGCTCTGGCGTGGCCATTTTCTTCTGCCTTATCGGGATCACAACCGGCAGCGCTGTATTTGCAAACAACGCGTCCAACAAAGCCGCCGCGGGAGCTGTGGTCGCCTTCCTGTACCTCTTCTCCCCAGCCTACAACTTGGGCATCAACGGAAACCTGGGACTGTACATTGCCGAAATCCTGCCCTTCCACATCCGCATGCGCGGCCAGGCGTGCTTCCAGCTTTTCTCAACCTGCTTTACTCTCCTCTCGACCTACGCGTTCCCCATCGGCCTCGGCAACATGGGCTGGAAGTTCTACGTAATTTTCATACCCTGGGTCGTTATTGAATTCACTGTTGTCTACTTTGTCTATCCCGAGACCAAGGGCTTTGCGCTCGAGGAGATTGCCACGCTGTTTGACGGGGAGAACTTCGGGGTGCGCACGGGGGTAGATGAGCGGCAGCTTGATAAGAACGCTATCGATGTGGAACATGCTGAGGTCAAGGCTTAACATTCCCCTTCCCGCTGACTGGCGCTTGATGTTTGGGGAGGGAGAATTTGTGACAGTGGGATAAGCCATCTCTGGGTTGGTAGTTATGTTTCCATGCCTACGAGGTAGACTCAGTGGCTTCCTTGGACAGCTGGCACCAAGGCAGCTGTCAATTTACTGAGTGTGTTTGGCCATAGCATATACCAATTGATAGTAGACTGTGTAATGCAGAGCTTTATATTCCACGCGTGGTTGTATCTGCTAGATGACTACAAACCATATTGTATTTATGTTTCCATTACAAGGTTCTCATGGAAGAGATTGAACATTGGCTGGCCAACTGTTAGCGGATAGATACATAACCAACATACGCGATATAATTTCACTGACCACACGCAGGTGACATTCTGGCCCTAAAGGAGGGGCATCTTAAATACAAGCCATGTAACTACAGCAATATTTCCTTGTCTTTCCAACACTTCTGACTGACTGCCACTACTGTTCGGCGTCCACCGTCTTCATCTTGGTGTCCGCATGCTTGTGCCGAACCTGCACAGCGGACGCGACCTCCTGCGTGAGCTGATCCTTCGTCGATTTCAAGAAGCAAGCCGCCAACATCGTCAACACACAAAAGGGAATCAGCGCATACCACATAAACCGGTACGAGTCGGCATACGCCCGTTGGTTGGCCGCGACAACCGCGCCGACGATCTCACTTGTCATTCCGGGGATTTGCATCAAAGATGCAACATCACCGTGGGCCAATGCGCCGAGAACTTGAGGCAGAAGCGAGATGGGCAGGCCCGACACGACTAGAGCGCCTCCGACTTTTCTCGGCAGATTTTTGGTGACTTTGTTCTGGAAGATGGTGGAGCAGATGACAATGCCGATTGCGCCGCCGAGACCGCGGACCGCCGTCCCGACTGTGACGGAGGTGGCAACAAGCTCGTTGGGGGTGCATATAGTGGCAATGACGGGGTTCAGGACGGCGAAGACACCAATGCAGACACCAATCACGCACGTTGGGAAGAACCAGGCCGTGAAGTGGATTTGGGGCTCGATTAGAGCCATTAGGCCGATGCTAATCGCTAGGAGGATACATGTCACGATACACACCCATTTCACCTCGCGGGTTCTATAGACAATAACCGCGGCCATGATGGCGCCGGAGACCGTGCCCAGCGCCGAAGGGAGGTTGTAGAGCCCGGACTTGAAGAAGTCGGGCTCGAGGAGATTGAGAACCATGGGACTCTGGAAGCTCAGGCTTCCGAAGGCGGCCACGCCCTCGATGAAGTTGATCGCTAGGCCAATTCCATAGTTTCGGTGGCGGAAGAGCGCTCGGGGGACCAGCGGGTGGGAGGTTCCTTTTATCTCCCAGACGCACATCACCACGAGCGTGACTGAGCCGACGGTAAGCATCGAGATTACTGTCGCAGAGCCCCATGGGTGCATATGGCCCCCCATCTGCAGCGCAACCAGGATCAACGATAAACTGGCAGCTGCAAGAGAGATGCCGATCCAATCAACCCGCCATAGCCTGGCTCGGACGGATAGACCCTCTGGGTTCGGGCGCTGGCCAGGATGATACAAGAAGAGCAATGCGAACGCCAGGGCGAAGAACCCAGCCCCAATGTAGTAGACCATCCGCCACCCCTGGTTGTGGCCGCCAACATCATGCTGCATGACGGCGCCCATCCCTAGCCCACCACCAATTGCTACAATCCCCGTTAGAATAGACGTCGCAGAGATGACAAGGGATCGTGAGCGCTTGGGCACAATCTCAGCAACTAGCGGTGTAGTAAGATATCCGACCGAAAAGCCGACAGCGGTGATGGTCTGGCCGCCGATGATGACCGGCACTGATTCCGCGCGGGACGAAACGAGCAAACCGACTATGCCACAGCATGCGGTGAAGAACAAGAAATATTGGCGCCCAAAGATATCGGAGAGTTCCCCGACAAAGGCGCTAACGACCGAAAGCACCAGGCCTCCGACGCCTGCTACCCAAGGGGTGTCTGCGGCCCCCTCTGGGAAGGCTTTTTGGATGAAGCCCAGGGTGTTTGCGGGGACAGACTGCGCCCAAACACATGAAAAGTATGTAATGTACAGGGCGCAGAGGTTAATCCAGACGTCGAATGACCATTCGAAATCCTCCTCCTCCACATCTGGAGGGGCGTTTCGATCTCAACGGGTGGCTCCGTGGGCTCCTCTTTTTCGGGCGCATTGGTGACCACATATGATGTAGACATAGTATAAAGAAGGGAAGGCAGAGACGAAACACTGGTTATTTGACGAGATGACTATATAGGCAAGTGGGTAAAGTGGGCAATGCCTTAGCCCATTGTAGGACAGGGAAGACACATCTAATATATAAACCTTTGATCGCGCTCTCATACAAATTCGATATATGGGGGTGGAGATGCGCGCTCCAGCTACTCAAAACCTGGGGATACCCCGCAAACTAGATCCTAAATGGATAAAATTACGAGGACAGTCAGTTCGCAGGCCAATGCGCAAATAACCGAAACCCGGCGGGGGAGGAGTGTGTCATCAACTAGGAATATCCGTATATTCACGCCACTACTAACTATACTGTGGGGCAAATTCCCCGGATCGCAGTTCATAGATTGGTCAGTGTACAAGACAACATTGCCCGGCCTGCTCGGACCAGGAAACTTTGGCATCCGGGAGTATGCAATCTCTTCGATATGAACCCTAGAAAGTGGCCTGGGAGGGGGGGCGGTGGCCTCGGTTAATACCCGACACCATCCGGTGATGGAGAGTGTACACTAGACGCCTGCTGCACCAGCTGACAACACGACCACCAAATTTAGTACAAATTGTAATTATACGAGTACGAGACCTTCCAGTCACAAAGATATAAACAGAGCAGGTTGGGGAATGTCAAGACCCGACAGGATAATTACATGTGAACTACTAGAGTATTCGAAAAATTATAACATCTACCTGCGGCTCAGAACAACGTCGAACATGGCATATGCCAACATGCGAACGAAAGTCTCGTTCGACGATGGATGGACGCTCCACCTGGGCGCCGATATCAAGGCCCCTCGGCGACTTGTCGGAAAAGCCGGCACGGCAAACGGCTGGAGCGACTTGACCGAGGAGGAGCTCGTCAAGTACAACGCTCCGAGAACAGGCATTGAGAAAATGGGACCTGCGTTTCAGGCAATACAGCTTCGCCCTCATGACAATGACGCCTCGTGGGTTGCCATCAGCCTCCCTCACGACTGGAGGATCGAGCAGCCCCCCAGCCCAAGTCACAGCTACCCACCGGACTATCCAAAGGCGTGGCAGGGACTATGGCCAACAGGTGTGGCGTATTACCGCAAGGTATTTGACGCCAGCCCAATCCTTCCAGGCCAGAAGGTTGAAATGACCTTTGATGCAATCGCGGGCCTTAGTGATGTTTGGTTGAATGGGTTCTGGCTCGGGCAGCAAACTACGTCGTACACACCGTTGACGCTGGATCTTACCGAGCTGCTCCGATTTGACGTTCCCAATGTCATTCTCGTCCGGACCGATTCCTCCGAGGCAGAAGGCTGGTGGCTGGAGGGCGGAGGGATCTATCGACATACCTGGATGGAAACCTTTAGCGAGGTGCGCATTGCGCGGGATGGGGTGTACATTACAACCCCACATGTCTCTGAGAATAGGGCCAGCGTCCATTTAGAAATCGAGGTTTCCAATACTGGGATCGACAATGCCGAGATGACTGTGGAGCTGCTGTTCACGGATCCAGTGGGACATGCTGTGAACGTGCCACCCACAGATTCAAACTTGTCATTTGCCGTCCCTGCCATGTCGAAACACATCGTACACAGAAGAGTGGACCTTGAGAAGCCATATCTGTGGAACCTCTCAAAGGGACACTTGTATACCCTCACTGCCCGCCTCATTCGAGCTCGATCGCATGAGCCACTTGATGCGGTGACGATCAATTTCGGAGTCCGCAGAATCGAATGGGAACAAGATGGCATAGTTGTCAATGGAGCGAAGACTAAAATCCAAGGAGTGAACCTTCACCAAGACTTCGGCTACTATGGCAGCGCCTTGCCTGACCGGATTATCGAAGCTAAACTGGACATGTGTGCTGAAATGGGGGTCAATGCTATTAGAGTGGCTCACCATGCGCCTGCCCCTGAGATGGTTCGCCACGCAGATCGCATCGGGATGCTGATCATGCCCGAGCAGCGCAATATGAGCACGTCAGCTGCTAGCATCGAGCAGCTGCGGAGCATGGTTCGAGCCTTTCGCAGCTCGCCGTCCATTTTCATGTGGAGCCTTGAGAACGAGGAGATTTCCCTTCAGGGAACGCCATTGGGAAGTGCCATCCTGGCGCGTCTCATCCGCGAATGCAAGTCTCTCGACCCCACCCGTATGATCACTCTAGGGGGTGTCGCGAAGCTCGACGACAAGTCATCCGGATACTACCAGCAGGTTAACGTCCTGGGAATGCACTATCGCTGCCTCTTCGGAAATCTGGATGAATCCCTTTCCCTGTACCCGAATCAGCTCCACATACTCGACGAGGAAGGACTGTTCGCATGCACCCGCGGCATATACCACTACGATCGCGCCGGCGCGTACTCAGGCTCGTTCTCCTACATCCACGAGGCCCTGCGCGACCGCGATGACCCCACGGCGAGCGCGGCGATCGGTGATATCGACCCTCGCAAGTTCTCCCCTGTCATCGCACCCAACCTGACACGTGCCTTCTCGCATCCCAAAGTCACAGGCGCCTTCATCTGGACGGGGATCGACTACTACGGCGAACCGAGCCCTGCACGCTGGCCGGCCATAGTAGGGGCCTACGGGCAGCGAGATATCGCCGGGCTGCCAAAGGACTATTACTGGCTTGTGAGGAGTATATTCAAAAAGTCCGAGCCTGTTGTCCATGGCTTCCCGCACTGGACTTGGCCGGGCGCAGAAGGGGAAACCCTGGCTTTTGCAGTGTACACCAACTGCGATGAGGTTGATGTTGAGATTAACGGTACCGTCATCGGCGGCCGCCGCTGGCCTGTCATCAATCACAAAGCTCAGCAGCCACAGGGGGTGACGTACCATCCTGGCACCATCTGTGTTCGCGGGTTCCGGAACGGCATCGCAGTGGCGGAACATTTGCAAGAAACCGCCGGTGCCGCGTCAGCGCTGAAAGTCATCGTAGACCGGAAGTTTCTCAACGCGGCCGGAAGGGACGTCACCTTGGCTCGAGTCTCGGCTGTTGATTCAGAGGGCCGCTTCGTTCCGGATGCTACGGATGTGGTTCACGTCTCTGCATCAAGAGCTGGCCGGATCGCTGGGTTATGCAATGGCGACACTACCTTCACGACGTACATTCGCGCGGTAGATAATATTCCTCTCTTCCATGGGCAGGCAGTTGCATTTGTTGAAGCGGGCGAAGAGGAGGGCGAGGTTGAGATAGTTGCTAGCAGTCATGGGTTGCAGGATGCACGAGCGACAATTTCGGTCTTAAAGGGACATGGTATCGGGCGTGTCCTTGAGCCTGCTCTGGACGAGAGACAAGTTTCTGTTTACGGAATCCATAGAAGTGTTTGACACGGCGGATAGTGACTGCAGTTTTGGTCATTTTTAATTCTTTAGTTGAAATTGAGCTCCTAAATCCCATGTGCTCGCGCTTCACCCGACATAACTACTCTAAATAAGTTTTGAAGCGCTTTCAATCACGGGCCAATCCCTCGATAATAATTATACGATAGAAAGGCGAATTATGCCGAAGGAGTAACACTATCTTTCTGTGACATGGGTGTGTTGGGTGGCAAAACATTCTCACTGTCCGTGCGCTGTAAATCGGGTGAATTTTATGCCAAGTAGACATCAAAGCACTCTAGTTGTTCATTGACCAGCGCGTGAGCCAAGGTTAAAATTTCGTGCTCTCTCTTCCGACTCCGAGCTTCATTCCTTCGCCCCGTAAGGCACTAAGGCATCATGTGCAAATAAGGAGTTGGTAGTATTATACTAAGAGGACCGCATATGGGCAGCGGTACGAATACGAGCCCTTGCGAGCTGGATCGTTTAGCTTATGCTCACTTGTATTGGCATTGTCTGGGAAATCTCCGGAGCATGCGGCACAATATTGACTTACGGCACAGTAGGTTGAGTAGGTCCCGGTATAATACAGACGGGAGGTGCTCTTCCGGTATCCCACACCATGGCAGGAACAGCATCGAGGGGGGCATGGTCAACTTTGAATAGCGCGCTGCAGGATTCGCGGGGCTTTACCATAACGCCATGATCACGGGGTAACCGGGGAAACAGCTGCATTTGCTGTTATACAGGCTTTTGAATTCTTCGGACAATATGTGAACACGTCGGTTAAATCAAGACTGGGGAATATAACCTACAGACCTTTTAAAGAAGGACAATTTAGAACGCTGGATTGTCTCTACCCTCTCCCAACACGTGGTTTTGCTCCTCGTATTCACTATTCTGTCGTTAGTATCACTCATCATAATATCATCTATTACAACACCCCCCTCCGTTGTCATTCCAGAATGCCTCAACCCTCCGCAGCAGGAAAGACCGTGCTGGTGACCGGAGGTGCAAGCGGTCTAGGAAAGGCCATCGCCGCTAAATACGTCAAAGCCGGTGCGAATGTGGCGATCTGTGACATCAATGAGCAGCGAGTCCAGGAAACCATATCGGCGCTGTCTCCACAAGGTACCATCAGAGGCTACACCGTTGACATCTCCATACTTGATCAAGTCGAGCAGCTCTTTCATGACATTCTGTCCACTTTTGGGACCCTACATATTCTGGTCAACAACGCCGGAATAATGGACCGCTTTGACCCCGTCGGCGACCTTGATCCTGCTCTTTGGCACAGCGTGATTGCCGTGAATCTCACCGCACCCTTTCTTTTGAGCAGACGTGCTGTTCGAGCGTTCCTCTCTCAGGAATCGCCCGATGGCTATATCCTGAATATTGCCTCCATTGCGGGCAAGGTTGGTTTAGCTGCAGGTACGTGCTTGAAATGATATGTGTTTTCGATTCGAACAACAGCAACTCTGTTGATGCATTGATGAGGGTGATGTCTGACTTAGAATTAGGGGCCGCGTATACCGCCAGCAAGCATGGACTGGTCGGTCTGACGAAGAATACCTCATCGTTCTATGCGAATAAAGGTATTCGGTGCAATGCTTTGATGATGGGTGGGATGCATACAAATGTCACAGACGCGTTTCTCGCAGGGGTTAACCCTGAAGGAAAACAACGAACGGCGGAGATTATGCAGGCCCTCAAAGTGCCTGTCTGTAACCTCGACGATGTGGCCGACCTCTGTGTAACCCTATCAGAAGGTTCAAGATCCAATTTGCTGAATGGCGCTCTGATTCATGTTGACAACGGCTGGGGGAGCATCATGGGTTAAAAACAAACCCCTTCCTTACCTCATGGGCATCTCAATATTTGATTACTTTCTGCTTTTATATATTGTTCACAGCCAGACCTCGTATTAACAAAACCGCAATGAAAATTTACCAGGTTAGATCCTCTTTTACATGGCTTGATGAAGGTGCTAGTTCTCCCCGCCGATCGTCCAGCCCACATTAATTATACTAATTAAGATCTTATAACAGAGGAGGATAGTAACCTACCGCCTCTAAACTAAAAGAGATATCCTGAATTTTTTGGAAACGGCAAAGCAACGCTATTATCACCGCCCTGCTAGGGATTCAATACCATCTACTTAACCTTGGTTACTTAATCCCAAGTCTCAGTCACTTTACTGCCATTCTGTATGGCAGTATCCGGGGAATTGTTCGAGGAAATGACCCCCACAGCCGTGGCACGATTCTAGTCCATCCTCCTTCTCTGGAACATATTAACATGAATCGGGAAACCCAGAGCCGTAACGCAGCCCGTAAATGGGTTGATCATAGCAGTGTTGACGCCCATATGCGCTACAACTGTTGTAGGAAGCGGCACATTAGCATAGCACCAGGCACAATAGCAAACAGGGGTAGTAAAGGACCTAGGTCTAGACTTACCGGCACCCATCATAGGCGGTAACGTAGCACCGCCACCAATTGCAGCGATAGGTAAGGAAACTTCCACCACGCACTGTATGTCGGCCCTGCCCGCGCAGGCTCATGGAGGAGATGGTTGCAAACCAACAACTCTCAAACGCAAAGACAGTGATGAGGATCACGATACTTGCCGCGCCCTCTTGTCACGGCAGCAATGATGGAAAGGACCACACGCATGCCAAGGTAGACCATGAGCATATACTGAGGCTTAAATGTTGGAATCATCATGTGTCCCGCGGCGATGAGTCTGTTGATGGCGAAGAGGGCCTGAATAAGACATTGGCAAATACCTTGTGCTCGCCCACTTACACTGAGAAATTAATGAAGTGGTTAGCAACCTCTTTTGTGGCCCCAACATAGCAGAATCGTGAGAAAACAAGTAAGAAGAGTGTATACTACTTTTAGAAGGGGTCAGAGTCTTGTTCGGAGATATCGGCCTCTTGAGCGCTAATGTCGGGATCTGTTACGTACAACTCAGATTACTTTCGAAAATTCTCATGCTGAATCCTGCCAGTGACTTTCAGACAAGAACAAAGAGGAAGAGGACAACAAGGAGCCCAACAAAACCAGAAACACCGAGATACACCCACTAAACATTATTCAAGCCCTGGTCGCCATGAAATGTTGAGTACAGGTTCACATAATTAAGCAAGAAGTGTCGGCAACAATGGAGAATGCAAGAATGGATGTCTCACAGACTGGAATTTTAGTTCAGGTATGGTCATAGTCAACTTCTATAAGTGGGGAAGGCAGGCAGTTGGACCCGGACTTGGACTTTAGGAACCAGACCCCACAACTCTCTTTGCATAGCTAGGCTAATGGTGAACCCCGGAGGCTCCCGGAGATACCCAGATGGCAATGGTATTCCTGGCCAGGAATCGCTGTCCAATCCCCGCGTGTGCACTGTCCCGAGTGCGAAGCTAGCCCAATGTCAGCTCCAACCTCCTCCCCCGCATCTCGGTATATCAAGCCCGACGGCCGGAATCACGCGATAACCACCCCTAAATGTACGCAGCTAATGCGGGGTCTCGCAGGATCATGGCGACCAAAAGCAGAACCAATCGTATTGTCCTATTTGTGTTCAAACCCCGGTTAGTTTTGGCAGACATAAAGAAGAATCCTGTTTGTGGGCCTCTCGTATTCGTACAAT
Source organism: Aspergillus baeticus (assembly GCA_027569055.1). NCBI lineage: Eukaryota > Fungi > Ascomycota > Eurotiomycetes > Eurotiales > Aspergillaceae > Aspergillus > Aspergillus baeticus. The sequence goes on from JAPDEI010000021.1 coordinate 282,586, forward strand.
TTGCTAGATTCGTCGATCCTCAACCAAACAGCCTTTTTCCCCACCCCATAGATTCTATATCCACCCCGGATAGCGGTTGTGTACGTGTCGAAAAGTCGTTCGACCTGCCTGCTCGGCGATCGGTCAAATGCAGGGCCGAGGCGGTTCCACAGGAGATTTCCCTGAGGAAGGAAACCCATGGGCACAGTAGACTCGAGGGGAGAAGCAGCAACATGGGGTGGAATTTAACCGACCCCAGAATCTCCACACCCTGCATTCAGCAAATCCTAACCACACGGCTATCATAGCCACATGTGTAGAGTTTGCGAACGGTCATGGATTATCCGATACTCAAGCCCCTGTTAAATGACATCGTTGGGTCCATTTTCATCAGTGCCTAGAAATTCAGCTCCCGGTTCCACGGATACCTACTTAGGTAACCAGAGCTCGCTCGCCCCCACATCCGCACTCCTCGCACCAGAACCCCCCGTGGTGCTCAGTCAGGAAAACCGTGCGCCAGCTCCGTGGCAGAGGATATAAGTCAGGGCACGCCCCTATGGTCAGGTCAGCGAAAACGCCCCGATTGGCTCATCATTCTTGCATCATGAAACCACTCTTACTCGCGCCTTTTCTCCTCACCGCGCCTCTACTTTGCTCTGCGAAATTCACCGACCAAGGCACTTTCTCCAACCCTGCTTCTAATGTCCGGCCGCGATTCAGATATTGGCTACCAGATGCGAGCGTCGATGCGGAAGTTGTTGCCGAGGATGTTGCCTCCGTAGCTCAAGTTGGGGGAGGTGGTATGGAGTTTGTTCCATTCTTCGACTACGGGGGCGCACTCAATTCGAATCCGCCTGTTGATTGGTCTACCTACGGTTTCGGAACACCTCCATTTGTCGAGCTTTTCAAAACCGCTCTGCAAGCCCACTCAAAGCATGGCCTTGTTATGGACTTTGCGTTGGGACCCAATCAAGGGCAAGGCGTTCCTGCAAGCCCCGACAATGAGGGATTGGAGTGGGAGTTGGTATGTCCCTGTCAAGCGTTAGGCCTCGTTTGGTACGCCGTTGAACAGTGATGTCTTACGTCCCTTTCACCAGAGAAATTCCCAAAACCGGACAATTCGAGGGTATTATTCCTGGCTGGGGAACAGGCAATCTGGTCTCCTTAGTCATTGCACGAGTAAAATCGAACCGCACGTCATCCTACGACCTACCCTTCTACACTGGGGACCCTTTAACCATCTCGTACGATGATTTTGAGTTGGATCATCAATCGCTGATTGAACGCACGCGCCAAGTGGATAGATCTGGCCATATTCGTCTATCACTCCCAAAGGCGTCCAGTGGCTCGCACTACCGGATGTTTGCCTTTTATGAAAGACTGGCTGGGTACAAAAATCTGCGATTCCCTTCCGACCGAGATGATACTATCTTCGATAACGGTTCCTATGCTGTGGATCATTTCGATGCCAAGGGTGCTCAGGTGATCTCTCAGTTCTGGAGCGAGTATATCTTAACCCCCGAGTTAAGGCAGCTGCTTGGCCAGGTTGGCAATTATGGTAAGACGGCCATATCGATATTTCCCATCCACAACACATGCTAACTGTTTTTTTTATGTCAAAAGCTTGGGAAGATAGCCTCGAACTGGAGTTCAACATAACGTGGTCACGCTCACTTCCCCGAAGATTCCGCAAGCTGCATGGATATGATATCCAGCTGTATCTCCCCCTCCTGACATTTCAGCAAAACACCTTGGCTACCCAACAGTTCACCCCAGGCGCCTTTAGATGTTACCTTGACACTGCAGATCAGGGGATCGGATATGTCAACGACTTCCGTGCGACGGTTGTGGCGGGATACAAAGAGTACCTGGGCGCTCTACGCAACTGGGCACAGGACCTTGGAGCCCAATTATCTGTTCAACCCGCCTACGGGTCCATCATGGATGTACTGTCAGTTGTGCCGTCTGTGGACGCCCCTGAATGCGAGAGCCTGTCCTTTGTCGATAATATCGATCTCTACCGCGCATTTTCAGGCCCCGCGCGCCTCGCCGGTAAGCGTATTGTTTCCAACGAGATGGGAGCCGTACAGGGCGCAGCCTACAATTATCACTTCCCAGATCTCGTCCGATCCGTAAATCGTGCGTTTCTGGGCGGCGTTAATCAAATGGTTCTTCACGGCCAGGCATATTTCGGACCATATCCCAACACCACTTGGCCTGGGCATACAGCGTTTCGGTATCTTTTCTCCGAACTGTTTTCGCCGAAGCTGCCATCCTGGGGTAATGGAATGAAGGGAATCATGGATTATATCAGCAGAGTGCAATACCTCCTGCAGACGAGTGTGCCGAAGGTGGACGTGGTGATGTACCACAAGGAATCCGCGACCTCGCTCAAACCCATTTATCAGGGGACGGACTTGCTCAGGGAAGGTGAGTATAGACTCCTCATCAACCTTAGAAAGAAGGTCAGGGAATTATTAGCGCTAATTCGGCTCCTGTGTTGCATCTAGGATGGTCGTGGAATTATCTCTCATCGGACAACCTCTTCCTAGAACAAGCCAAGGTACAGACCAGAGTCCTTGCGCAGGACGGCCCGGCCTGGAAGGCGCTTATCGTCGACAGCACTCAGAACCTCACCCTCGATGCGGTTGACGCACTCGATCGCTTCTCGCAAGGTGGTCTGCCAGTTATCTTCAGTGGTGGTCCACCAGGGCACTATCCCTCGGAGGACGGAAGTGACCTGGAAAGATTCAACCAGAAGCTTTCCCAGCTGCTAAAATCTCCAAAAATTCATGTTGTTGCCAATGGAGGCGTCGCCAACAAGCTGAGAACTCTTGGCCTGCGCCCCTTGGTCCAGGTCAACACCAACGGGACGTGCTATACGTCAAGGAGTGAAGCAGATGGGCAAAGCTACGCGGTGGTCTTTTCCGACTCAGCCAAGTCCACGGGAACAATTACTGTCCAAAGCACCAAGACGCCCTACTTGCTGGACCCATGGACGGGCACAATCACCCCTGTTCTAGTCTATCAACGCCCGAGGACCACAACCACGATTCCAGTTGTTTTAGGCGTGAACCAGGCTCTGTATTTTGCATTCGGGAATGTACACGGTGTGGACATCCCCATTCCTCGATACCATGTCCAGCAGGTGCCTTCCCACGTTCTCGACTACGTATATCTCCCGCCGCATGGTATTGCTCTCCACATTGCACGGTCGGATCAAGCCTCACACGCCGTGCTTAGCACAGGGAAAAAGGTCTTGCTGGAAACGGCATCTGTCCCGCCGGCATTTCCCCTCTCACGTTGGAATCTGACCGCTGAACACTGGGAAGCACCGGCGGATCTCTACGGCAGCCATACGACCGTTAAGTACAACACCACCTACCAGCTGGATCGTCTAATGTCCTGGAGCGAAGTCCCTCAACTCAGCAACGCGTCTGGGGTAGGCTATTACACCACAAAATTCCAGTGGCCACCATCAGTTACACCATTGGGTTGCCGTGCGCATGGAGAATTACTCGGAGCTTATTTGAAGTTCTCGCGAGTCGTTGACACGCTTGCTGTGTCAGTAAATGGCCACGCCGTTCCTCAGCTCGATATAACCAACGCGGCGGCAGATTTATCCGAGTATCTGCGTCCGGGAGAGAACACGGTTTCAGTCACGGTTCCTACTACGCTTTGGAATTATCTCAGGACGATGCTGGACGAGTTGGTTACTGCTGGACAGCCGGTGCAGTCTCTGGGAGGTACGCCAACACGCAGCGAGGCTGGTTTGGTCGGGACTGTTTCAATTGTACCATACGCACGTCTAGTTGTATGACCTGCTCCGGCATAGCAGACATTATGCTTCAATTTTAAATCAGAGCACCGAGCAGAGGGTATCATTCCCAGTTCCAAGTTACTGTAGCCTACGCTGAAGCTATATGGACACGTCCCTTGCCACCATCGCATCTCACTGGCAGCCAAAAGCCACCATACACGGTCCGCGTCATTCGGCTCCGCGTCGCCGTCGCTGGCTCTCGCCATTTTCATGGGCGAAGACTCTACCACACCGCTGGCTCCCTAAGTTTCCCCAGGCTTGCTATACAATGAGGCGTCTTTACCACTATAGCCGTTTGCTAGCCCTTTTCGTACTCCTATTCCCCACTTTTGGGGGGGACTTAATAGGAGACAGATGCGGATACACTTGTTCGCGTGTGTCAAAACTTGGTATGGGTGTGTTGAGTCGGTGTTCGTTGACAGGCAAATCTTTTGTCCCCGCCGCCTTTAAATGGCCCATGAGTTTTCCTTCTTTCGTGCCATGGAGCACACAGGGAGAACCCTGTTGTTGTCGTGGGTGCCACGGAGATCGAAGAATTATCGCAGGGGTAACCAGTTCGAGGAGAGCAGGCATTGTGGATTAGTCTTCTGTGTCAACAGGAGAGTGTCCGAAGTCGATCCTCATCGGAAACCTTCAAAGCTTCGTATGGCCTTCGCAGACGGCCAATCGCATCGCCATCAGCGGATCAGTTGATCGTGAATATTCGAGTCTATCCATAGACACTAGTTGTTCCTTAAAACGAAGTAAAAATCCTCGATTACCTGGCAGATCCCCTGGTATTGTTTCGGAAAGTTAAGGAATCCAAGTGGCTCCGGTGTGGGTGTTGGCGCGGTGCGATCAGGGGTGGCTAACAGCTTCTTCCCAATAAACGAGATGGAGATAATAGCCGCAAGGGCAATGTGATCACCGCTCATTTTGATTGATAGTAATATAGTTTGATGTTGTGCTTGGTGGGCCAATTGAAATGATGAAGTGGAATGGCTTTGGTGTCCGTCAGGGGAAGGGATCGAACCATTTATATATACGGAAAGTGCGATCAAAGAGAATGGCGAGCTGCGATCGATTTTTGCCGCAATATCACCAAAGAATGTCGTAATCGGCGATCCTTTCCCGAGTGGGTGATCAGGGCTGAACCACTCCCACTCCACAGTTTGCGGTCGGAGCCGATGGATCCGGCTCTCACTTGCCGGATACAGGGACCCTGACCCTTCTTCGTGTAGATCCGGTTCTGAGATCGGAGGCATTAATATTGAACCATCGTTCCACTGTTCTTTCGCGTGTGACCCAAGTGCTGATGATGTCTTGAGGTAAGCGACCGGCTGAGCGAGTCGGTTCCTGTGGGGACCGTCCTGCGAGAAGCGATCCAGTGCGTCGGCAGCATCGAGAGTGAGGTAAAGATCAGCAGAAGTGGTCGCAAATGGGTGATTGCTAGTGCGGCCACAGAACTAACTGTGGCTGGTATTACCAGTGCTGTGTTTGATCAAAATGTTAGGGATGTCCTGTTTGTGGCCACTGCCGAGGCACAAGCCTCACCGGTGAATAGGACAATTACTGAGGGAGCAAAAGTGGTAGCGATCGGACTAGATTGCAGATAGCGTTTCAATGTATTTGACGAAGAAGTGATAAAACAAGTCATAGCTAAACTTGGCATTTCCGTGTCCATGGCGAGATCAGGTAGTCATACTAAGGAACAAAAGGGGATAAGGTATCATCTGTGCACTACCACCACCATAAGGCAGAAATCAACAAAACGTGATTGTAGCCCGTTATTCCCAGCTAGTGGTCCTACCAGATGTGTCGTGTCGAGGACGAAGATGGTATGGAAACTAATAAAAGCAGTACCAAGTACCAGTGAATCAAACTTTATGCGCTAGTAATTCACGGCCCTAGAATCATTATTTAATCCTTAGGTAGATTAATCCTAGCTCTAATATTCACTTTATTAAAGATACTAGCACGCTAATTATAATCATAAATTTGTCGGAACACGTGATTCTGCCACGTGCTCTCCGCCCCCGAGCTTCTTCTTTGTCTCTGCTCCACAGCTTCCTTCTTAGATAGAGGATCATCCATACAAGCTATTGCATCGTTCTTCTTTCCAGCTCTTCTTACAGAATTAATAGAATGTAAGACATAAAACATTACGAATAACTTTCATACTTCTACAAACGGGCTTGCTTCAGACCTTGCTGCTCGTATGACTTGCCTATTTTGTCGCAAGACACGGAATAACTAATTTCCCTACAAGTCTCCGGTATATATAGACGTCACCATAACGTAACATGTCCCCCCTAGAAGCAGGTCATCAGATTCGTCACTACCCGGTCTAGTAGAGGGGGCTGATTTACGACAAAGACCTTCTTTCCAACAGAGGCTTCCCCCTAATCTAGTTAACACAAGTATTGACCAGGTTGGCTTGTTCCCATCCAGCCCCGCAGCGCATCGACAGTAGGAGGACTTACCAGGATTTGATGGACCGGAAAATGGAAAATAAATCTCCCAGTCACATTCAGAGACTCAGTGATGGTACACATGCTCATTTGTTTGGCCCAGAGCAGGTCGGAAGACTTCATCAACTATTTATCAACTTGCAACATTACATACTCGAACTTCAAGTTTTTAACCGGCATTCAGTGCCGCCTGAAGGGATGAATGAATTTGGTGCAACTAATTGCTTCAAGGAAAAGTATGGGACCTGCGAAAATGTTATTCACTATGGTTGCTCTACCTCGGTCAGACTCCATTGTCGGAGAACGAAATATACAAAGGTGAAACAACTCTATGCGGTCAAAGTTTTCCACCACTATTCAGAACGGACCATCAGCGATGCACTCCGATTTGCTCTGCGAAGAGTATCCTGCCTTGACCATCCAAACATTGTTCAGGTGCTGGAACTTCTTGATGACGACAGAGGGGAGTTCTGCATAGTAATGGAATATTGTGGAGCAGGTGACCTCCACTCGATGATTGTCACATCAGGAAAGCTAGGTGATATCGAAGCCAATTGCTTCTTCAAACAACTTATGCGGGCAATCTCCTATATACATGACAACGGCATCGCTCACCAGAATCTGAATCCTAAAGACCTCCTGCTTACCGTCCACGGAGCCGTCAAAGTTGCTCATTTTACGTGGGCTCAAGAAAGTATGCAGAGAGAAAGAGACCGCCCATTAGCATCTCCTGAATCTTTTCCATACCAGCCCCCGGAAGCGATATCTGCTCACTCTCCTGATCCGCGCGCGGGAGATATTTGGGCGGCGGCACTGATTTACATGGCCATGAAAACCGGCCATTTTCTTTGGAACAGAGCCTCTGAGCAGGATAGGGAATTTAAAAAGTATCTGTGCACGCGCACAGATGAGAATGGATACCCTCCAATTCAAATGTTATCTAAAGTGAGTGTATTCCCTCTTATGTTTCGCCAGTGATGGATTGGAACCAAGTGTCTATATTAAGGTACGATGCTCCTACGTGATCTATGCAATGCTGCACCCCGAACCACTACGCCGACTCTCTGCACGTGAAGTCCTCCGCTCCGAATGGCTTAGTAGTGTTATTGTATGTGATGCGGGAAACTCCGGAAAGTAGGGTATTGGGTGCCGCTCGAAGTCGTATCCACAACCACCTTGCCGCTTGACTATCACAGAAGCACAGTAACCATTGATTCAAATTTCGCAACGTCAAACTAACATTGGATCCGCGCATGAACAAGGCTATTTGGAAATTGAGAGAGTGAATCAATAACCGACTATAAAACCCTGAGGGCTTGACCAGCTTGGACTTCAATAAATACTATTTATCATGCCCTACTGTTTAGTAGAAGTGCAACAAAACTGGCAACCCCATTGCCCAATTCCCTCACCTTTAATACCATATGTATGCCCCCGTCCTTGATATATTCTATTCAAGCTGGCTATGATTTGCGCAGGCGATTTTGCGTTCGGGAAAATTCGGCTTCCTGAGGATTACCTGAATCTAATCGACGCAGTCGATGCCCGCGGCAAAGCAGGGTGAAGAAGATGAGGATAATAATACGGATAATGAAAAATATGACTATAATATGAAAATGGAAAGTACATATAATCAACATACTTAGTTTTAGTCGTAGTAGCCCGGGTGCTATAGCTAGTACTTCCAGCAGGATCCTTTTCTTTAGTAAGTATATTAGTTAGCCAGAGGCCAATCCATGAATAGGTAGGCTATACCTAAGTTTTCAGGGGGTCGGGTTGCCCTTTCTCCCGTTCAGAAATAAGAATAGCTATCTTCTAGAAATGTGGTTCAGCACACTATATGTAGGCAGGGCATGGTAATCTCTTGCTGCTCGCACGAAATCCATAAATGCAGGTAGAGAGGGCCAGGCACTGACCGGTCGTAAAGTTCCCACTCTTGCCCCATCTACGTTCGCGGCCGAAAGGCAGTCAATATGTCGCGGACGCAGAGGTATCTCTTTTCGTGTATTAGTGAAAGATACAAGTAGCCCGTGGGACGCACCAGCTATTCCGAGTCGGCCGTTTCATAGACATCGTCAGACGATCTCGGACTTCTCGGCCCACCCGCTTCATTAATAGAACCACCATAATCCCTTGCTTCCAATAAATATTCGTCATCTGAAAATTCCAAATCCTCACAATATTCCCAGTCAAAGGAATCAGGATCGAGAGAAGGCGGAACCTGGTATCGGAGCATGAAAGCTATAATCTCGCTCCCACAATATATGTTTCCCTCCGCAGCAGCAATTACCTCGGATGAGAAGCCAAGACTATAACCCCAATCAAAAAGAAGCGCCAAGATCTCGAGTGCCCACAGCGGGTTTCCCGCCGCTGCTATCAGGACGTATTCTGTAATGAGATCCTGGAGTTGCGGACCTCCGTGGTCGAGTAGTTTGCTCATGATATCATACCCACACCGGGTGTTGCCTGCTGCAGCGATGAGGGCTGCTTCTGAAATTGGAAGGGGGGTGTCACTATCGGTTTTGGTCGACGTGTCGAGCAAAAGTTGAACGTCACCAGCACTGCACTGGATGTTGCCGACCACCGCTTCTAGGTCACCTCGAATTGAGGCAGTGTGGATTGGCTACGATGTCGAATAAGCGGTTGTAGACTGCCGTTGCCTCTAACAGCAGCAGCGGTGATTAGGTTGTCGGTGACTTGAACATCAGGCTGCCGCTGGAGGAGGAGTTGAAGAACCTCTGCACCATGCCGTGGATTTGTTGCCGCTGCTAAGAGGACACTTTCGGTCAGTTGGAGGTTACCGTCGTGATGCCCGAGCAGTAGTTTTACTACGTCGTAACCATGGATGGGATTCCCCGCGGCAAATTCTAGAACATCAACTGGGATTGGCATGCCTTGTGCCAGTAGTTTGAGTAGTAGTGGTTTCTCAGGACAATAATCCAAACTTGCAGCCGCCGCCGCCAAAACACGCACAGCGAAAGTATGCGCAAGCTGTCCTAGGATGGCTATGTGGTCTAGGATAAGAGTACCCTTCTCCACGTCGTCCATGGTACTGATTATGGTGGCACTCGTAACCTCAAAACGGCAATTTGCAGCTCTAATCAGACGATTCAAGTTCTGTTTGCTACAAGATGGATTTTTTGCGGCAGTTTCCAGTACAGCCTGGGTGATTAAGCTGTTGTCATCGTCAAAGTCTTGATACCAGAACTTCATCAGGTCATCGACAATTTCACTCCCCACAATTGCGATCAGGATATCTTCTGTGACCGGCAGATCACGAATATGCTGTTTTAGAAGCTTCAAGACCTCTAGGCCGGATGCCTCATTATGGACAGCCGCTATAATAACATCATTCGTAATCCAAACATCGTCTCCCATCCTAGGAAGCAGAAGCCCAATTAACTCTGGGCCCTCATGTAGGTTCGCGGCAGCCGCAGCAAGAACAACTGGGGACACTGGAATTTGACAATTGTAGTTCAACATCACACTCAACAACAAATGGCCGAGGTCTTCGTTTTCAACGGCTGCAATGAGCAGGTCTTCTGTGAGAGGAATGGTTTCGTTGCTCGAATGCTCTAGGAGCAGAGAGAGTATGCAATCACCGAATTCCGTATTCTCGAATGCTGCCCCGAGAACGGCCTCTGAGATAGGTATTTGTCCCTGTCGCCCTTGTATCACGGGATCAAGTAGAAGACTCATGACTTGGTCGCCACATGGTTCATTCCTCGCTGCGCACTCCAAAACTGCGTCTGTGATAACGACCGGTTGAGATCGAGCTAGGGAGTACGACAGCAGCAGGTGCAGAATATAGTCCCCGCACTCTTCATTCTTCGCCACATATTGCAGGACTGTCTCCGAGATTGCAACGTCCTGCTGCCGCACCTCGAGGCACTTGGCCAACAAAGCCATGGTCTCAGAAGACCGGTCTATTGCCGCAGCTCTCAAGGCAGATTCCGTTAATGTGAGGTCATGCTCGGCGGGGTTATGCTGGAAGAAGTCCGTGGCGACACTTGGGATATCGTGATCGACATCTAACTCAGAGAGGTTGTACTTTTTGGTCAGAGTAGTCAGATACGACGAGCCCTCGTAAATTCTTTTGGCAGAACGACGCGGACATCTTATAATGGGATCAAACTCATATAGATCCATTGTCGTTTCACAAGACGTACATTCCTCGAAGATAATCGGCAGCGACTGTTGGACCAGCGGAATGGTATCTGCATTTTTTTCCTCCTCGAAACCTTCTTCATCGGGCCCGGGTTGTTCGTCTGGCCGGAGGACAAGTTCACGCGATGGCGTTAATGCCGGTCGAATGATACCTTCCTCCTGTAAGATGTCATCGAGAATTTCAACAGGTTCCCGGAGGACAGTCGCAAACATCCCCCTTGCCGCGTGATCGTCAATTTCTAGAAGGGAGACAAGTTCTCGAGGGAGTTCCGTTGCGTAACAGATTTTTCGCTCCCTTTCCTCTCTAGGGACATATATCCGGAGAATACCGTCTGTGTCTTCAGCATGCAGCCGTCCTTTATGCTTGGTTCCCGTAAATAACTGCTCCCCAGGGTCATATCCCAGCGTGAAATGTCGGCGAAAGCCCACGGCTGTATAAACTATGGCCCGAGAAAAGGATTGTCGAATTATATCGGGGGTTAGGGCGCAATCTTTGCTCCCGAAGTGAATTGCAATACTTGATAAAGGGCCTGTAAGCGAGATATTTAGATCTGAGCAGAGAATAAACATACCGGTATAGCGATTCACTCTTCTGCCGCAACTCACGAGTAAGATCAACAGATTCCTGCGCATCACTCACAGCATATGTCACCGACCCAAGTTGACGCGACACATAACGCTCCTCGAGACCGAGTCCTGAGAAAAACCGTCGTAAGCGACATACATCCTCGGGTGTGAAATCCAGGACCGGTTCCCCAGGGCTGACCTGAACACGGTTGTCGTCGAGAATAAGAAAACGTTCATCCACTGTTCCGTATGTTGTAGTGGTTGGGTTTCGTCGAATAGGCAAAAATCTACACAGCTTGAGAGCTTCAAAATCATCTGGGCTGGGGTCGCATCCACTGAGGTGCTTGATAATGTCAAGCACCTCGCTGGGAATGGCATGTCCGGCCATCCCCATCGTATGCATCTCCTCGATATGATCCAATGTATCTGGCCAAAGGATCCGGAGCTTATCGATGAATAGAGGCTTCAGATCGGTGTAGATTCGGCGTACTCCATATTTTCCCTTGATTGAGGTGAGATCAGTCCAGGCGCAGCGACTCGGGGGGTACCAGGTATTTGTGTCCGGAATGTATATGAACGAATCGCTCTCAAATCGTTTCCTGTTATTGATGTCAATTCTCCCGCGTTAGGATAATTTGGGGCCTACTTACCTGATGCTACGCCAATCGCGGCTACCCCAAGAGCCTCGCATAATCAGCTCGTAGATCCCGCGGACTTTATCGCTTGAAACTTCTGTCTCTACTTGGAGACGTGACAACTCTGCAAGCAGGGCTATGGAGTCCCGGTCTCCATCCGTATTCCCACCCCCATCGTGGTTGCATAGGGCTCTCTGGAACATCTCTTTCACTTTGTGATTGTCCCTGTAATCTGTGAATGAGTCAAGCCGATATTTTCCTGGAACGTCACTATTCCAGACGCAATCTGCCAATCGAACAAGTTTATCATCCAGACCCTGTCGAGCAATGTACACAATGCTAAGAGGTGTAGGTGACTTCCTAGACGCAGTGTGAGCCCGATATATATGCACAGGAATTGCTCTAATTACCAGAAATCCTCAAAGTAATTGTCAGCCAGCAGCTCGTACAGCTTAAAGAATCCAGTCTTTGCACGTCGTCTCGGCAGGATCAAATAGAGTCGCCAAGCACTTTGAGTCAGAAATGCCTCAGTACTCGTATTCACACCAAATCGACTCAGGAACTCCCAGTCGGCAGGATCGTCGTTCCCAGCATCAATCGGGATGGTTAGAAAAGGAAACTTGTTTTTCAGATCCTCGTCTGCCCATACACGCTTCTGCTCCGGTGTCCCGATAAAAGCTTTACAAAGCAATTCAGTACCACACTCAACCGGCACTTCTACAGTTGCTATACTAGAGAAGATGTATGACGACGGGTCAGTTAGTTGGCCCGTATAAACATCCCAATTCGCTTTCAGCACACTGATAACCATATCAGGAGCGCTGACCACCATTTCTATCAAGATCAAGGACGGACAACGCGGGTCGTGTCGGGCTTCCAGCCTCGGGGCACGTCTGACAGCTCCTACCTCTTGCAGCCACTTCGCCCATTTCGCACCCTGCCCCTCAGGCCACAGGCCAGCTGTGTATCTCGGATGTAAGAACCTAACCCGCATCGAGGGTGAATCTGCACCAGCCGAATCCGTGCCATAATATGGGATCCGCTTCAGGACTGCAGCCATCCCGTACTTCTGTTCATCCCTGAAGTACACGTCTTGTTGGTGCACCATGCTGTTGTCTTCTCGATGCGGCATTTCAATTGCCTCACCATCGCTGTCATACAGACGGATGCATCTAGGGTCGACCATGATGGGGTCTGGGGTAACTGAGAAGACATACATGAGATTTCGTATCGACGGTTCAAGAGATGGACGAAATAGCGAGGTGGTATTCACCTCACAGATTCGTTCAACTATAAGCGAGGGCTTTGCATGCCGCACACCTAATCGCACAAACAATCGTTTCAGGGCCGCGCTGCGCATTGCGGACATATTCACCGTGTCAACAAGCCCGTGTGGGATTAAATTACCCTCGGTGTCGTAAGGGAAGTAGATTGTGCACATCTTGGGACTCTTTAATTGCGTGTAGACTGGGACTAACGCAAGATCGCCTATCTCCTTTGCCACGGGGTCCTGAGGGGAATCCATCCATGATAGCAGAAGGACGGCCAGCCTGTCATGCCAATCCTCATCTGCTGGGGTGTGAAAGACAGGTGCGCCGTAGACAGCGTAGTTAGACAAAAACCTCGGCCTCCAGCCTTCAAGGTATGGGCAGAATCTGTCAAGGAGCTCGCGCGATGAAACAGGCTGAAGCCCGAATGACTCAAGAATCTTGTAGTACTTAGCATATTTAGAAGAGAGGTAGGTACCCACTTCCCCGTCGCGAAATAGAGGATCGCCATCACGGTTGCAGTGCTCAGACAACAAGTATCGCACATTTTCCAGTGATTTAAGGTTGCTGTTTGCTTTCCTAGTCTTGAAAAGAGGCAGCTGCCTAAGGTCCTTCTTCACAGCCTCGTGGAATTTGGACCGCTGGGGATCGTTGACATTGTTGTTTGGGAGAAACCGTGGCCAGGAGGTCTCAAATTCGGGCGTCTCAGACAGCGTCTTCACTGCAGAAAGGAATACTTGGGGTAGATGAGTTAGGAGATGGTCATTCCAGGGGCAATCCGCCAGCAACTCCCTGTCATCCTGGGTAACGAAATCAGCCTGAATAAGAAAGTTCAAGCCAACTTTCCGCAAGGGAAGGTAGGCATGGGCAAAATGCTCCTCGCTTGCTGGGTGCAGGGTATAGGGAAAGGCCATAATTATCTCCGACGCCTGTGAAAACGGACGACTCTCTCGCGACGGGGTGCCCGTAAGCTTTTTTGAGAAATAGAAGTACTCTTGAAGGTTCTCCATCTTGCCATCGCTGTCTTTGATACAGGTGAGTCTTGATCCTGCCAGATCTCGGGTAAACGTCTGGCAAAGTCTATCCTCCGAATGGTCCTTCGGGAGCGAAAAGTGCAATTTTTTGAGCTTCGATAGAAAAGCATTGATGGTGACAGGGAGTTTAGCTACTTCAGTTTTGAGCCGCGTGTATTGTCCCGGATATAGGAGAGAAATAGTGAAGCGAGTACGCACGTCCGGCGGCAGAGTGTCGTGAGGCTGGTTGACAGGAGATATCATCCCCAGCCCTGGCTCTCCCTCGAGGTGTTGAAGCGAGAAGCAAAACGGCCCAGACTGAATCTGCACCTTTGACGCAACCTTAAAAATCCGATTCCCTTCTCCCCGATCTTCCCTTGCTTGTGCTGGGTTCGTGAACTGCATATCGCGCGAACGTCGCTTTCCTCAAAGCCGTCATCATTGGATTCCACAACGATAAGATTCGGATATAGATAGAAAGCTAGGAATGGGTCATGTCCTTCAGATATTGCATTGACATATGAACAGTCTTCTGCATTCTGAATCATCTCATAGAGAAAGCGTTTGTCAACCGTGCACGCTTTTTCTGCAGCCTCGCGGACTGGGGCGCCCAGGGCTTGGGCGAGCACCCCTTCTCGTCCATCACTAGTTAGAAAACCGCCAGATTGATTATAGATTTCACTGACGATATCCTTCGCACGATCGCGCGAAATTTTTGCCATGATTCTTTTGTCATGTTGAAGGAACGCGATGTCCAGGCAAAAAAAGAGAGAGAAGAGCGACTATTATCTGCATGCACGGCCCCAGGGCAAGGGGTCGGTACCCTTCACTCGGCGCTTAGACAAGATCCTTGGTGGTTTCATTTCACGATACAAGCTAATCATGATTGTAAGCTGTGGGCCCTAGCAGGGGTATCCCCGTTGATAGGCAAGTCATATGCCTTTCAGTGTTTAGCTCCGGAGGCTCCGCCTGTGACTAATGCAAGCTGACTGCGGCATAAAATTACGAACTCATCTCCTTTCCCATTCCTGCGTTGTTTCTTCAGCTTGTAACGCCCTCGTGCAGCGAAGAAAAAATAATCAAAAAAAACATACGACAGTAGGGATTCGCATGTGGTCACCCACCATACTACTAACCTACCGGCGTGTGGTTTAAGTACGGCTGAGCGGACGGGAAGCCCTGTTCTCCACACCCTATGGTCGTATGTAACGGTAAGGACCAATTACGCGTACATATTATACATATAGATAGTCGGGAGCGGACCTCTGGTCAAAAGTTTATCGACCAAGGATCTGGTTAGGGGCTTGTAAATTCACGATAGGCACCGTTAATTGTCAGAAGGGGAATCCAGTTATTGGATAGATAGTTATTTTGCGCTTCCCGATACAAAGAATGTCAGCTTTCGGTACCCGTCTACGGCGGCTCATGGATCTCTCACCCGACCGGAGCCATTTTTGCTAAATATATATATATTTTGGTCAGTAGAGCGAGCGGATTGACCGTGGCCGCCAGCATAGCGCTCCCTTCATCCTAAGTGGTCCCATGCCCAACAAACTGTCGAACAAAGCTAAGCCTTGCAGAAACCACACGTGCGTAAACTAGCAAATTCAATCTTATCTTTTGCCGACAAGTCCCTTGCCCATACATCTCTACACGAGAGTCACACTAATACCCCACGTGCAACGTATAAAGCCACGACAACGCCCCTCTACGAATATGGATATGTATTGAATCACTAACTTCACCACTACCTAGCCTCCAAGAATACCCTGAACGGAGTGATAAAAGGCCAAAAGAGAACATTCTACAACAGCGGGGATTCGCTTGTGGTCCATTCCGCGCAGGCATTAGGAATAGACACGGCCGTACACGGATCTTCGGAAGAGGTTCTAGAAAGGGATGAAATATGGATACGCGCTTTTAAGTATGACTTGCAGGACTATAATATGTTTGTCTGCCAGCTAAGGCATACCCATTAGGTTGCCTAATTACCTAGGGCACTCCATTGCCATTTCTACTCTGGACCCGTCCAACCACTGCGGTAGAGCCACTCTTCAAAGGTTGAAGCCTTCAGTCCAAGCTCCTGAAACGAGCGATCCGAATCCTCAGAGAAAGCCCCGTAAGCGATCCTATCCGCGGGCGCCACCGCAGCCCACTCCATCATCTCCCTGGCGTCTTGCCGGAAGGCCGGCCCGACGCGCGGAACCGTCAGCTCGGCGAATTCCTCCGCAGAAATTGGCTCGTGGATCGCGGGCTGGCCAGTGACCTTGGTGAATGTCTGCACCATCTCCTCGGGTGTGACGCGAGGACTGAGGACGAGGTAGGTGTTTCCGTGGGTTTTGGAGACGCCGAGCTCGAATACTCCTTTTTTTTTTCCCCAGGAAGGGTTGATGAGTTAGTTACTTTTTGTAAAAGACATGGTGCATGGATGCCTCGTTCTATTGACTTCCGGGAGAATGAACTTACTCGCTGCGAACATGCCCATATCATGAATTGGATCGGTCCACTGTGCAACCTGGCTACTGGGGATGGGAATCACAAACCGGATGACCCCGTCTGCTATGGAATCGTCACATCAGTCTGTACCTTGGATGTAATCAGACCTAGAACTCACCTCGGCGGGTACAATATTGAGGCCAACGCAAATTAGAATAAAAGAACCCTACGCAACAAAACAAAACAAAAAAGCGTCAGGACAAGATCGCGCTGCAGAAGTTCGGATGGTACAAACCCGGAATAAGACAAGTCACCCCGCCACTCATCTTCTGCCTCGCGAATTTCTCAACCTCATACTTATTATTCATGTGATGGATATTCACATATCGGCCACCCGTTGCACTTATCATGTCCGGCAGACTACTGAGGACAAAATGCTTCACATGACACTCTTCCGCAGCAAGGACCATATTTCGACCCGCTTCAACCTCATGCTTCATGTCTTCTTCTTTGTCCAAGATTCTGCCCGCATGAGTCTCGGAGGTCATGGCGAATACGCCATATGCGTCTGCGAAGGCATCTTGTAGGGAAGCTTTGTCGTACGTTTCGCCTGCGACAAGAGAAAGGCGATGGTCGACCGTCTGGTTGTCGGATAGAAACTTCTTCGCTCTAGCGGAGTTAGGATCGCGCGTGATACCTCGAACATGCCAGAGCCCCCCATCTGGTGTCTTAGAGGCTAAAAGTGCCCGAATAACGCCAGCACCTTGATTGCCTGTGGCACCGACGACGGCTATAACATGAGAAGTGGAGGGGGTTGCCATTTCGTTCGTCTCATAAAGATTCAAAGAGATATGAAAGATTTTAACATGGATTATTGTTGCAAACAGAGAATATATGGTAGTACGTTGTTGAACTTACGACTTCTTATATAGGATTCCGAAACTCAGTGCTATAGTAGCACAAATCCGTCATCAAATAAGATTGCGTCACTTCAGATTGATGTCAGAGACGACCCACCCCCAGCTATGCCACCAGATATGCATAATTACTCAGCCGCCTCTACGGAAGCGGAAAAGTCTCCGTGACAGGCGAAACTTCTCTCCATGAAACCGCCCTAAACCCAATGAGTTGAAAGTCTCCGTCCACAGGGAATAATAGTATCCCCGCCCCCCGAACTGAGAGCGATGGTCACCCAGGAACACTGCGGCGCCGGCAGCGGGGGCGGCCGTCGGAGAGCTTTAAAATACACTTGATGCTCGCCCTCAAATGATAAGATATGCCTCCAAACGCACCGATGCTGGTTGCGAAAGGCCTACTTATGATTGGGCCTTTATTTAATGAATAAGGGTTTTGGGAAGCTCCAGAAGGATCCAAAGGTATGTTTAAGACTATGAGGTGAATAGATATATATTTGCAACATCAAACAAACGTTTAATAACAACACCTGAAATAAATATGACGTAAACCAAGCAACACCGAAACCAAATTCATAAAATACCGCGTAAGACAAAGAAATCCATTTTATCACGTAGAAACCGACTCCCTCTTCGAAAACTTGCCCATCAGCCCGAATGCCTTTTTCCACCGTACCTTCTTTTCCGATTTTCCCACGGAAGCCGAGACTTCTTCACTCCCATCGGGAGCGTCATCCTGGAAGCTTTGGCCGAGAACATCCTGCGACATGACAGCCATATGGCCTAAGAATGTGGGCCTCGCCAGCAAGTCTTCAATTCGGACCTGGTAGCCCTCCTGCTGTAAGAGCCATGTTGCCTGACCGAGGGCGAAGAGGTCCCCACCCAGATCGTAAAACGACGTATCGAGTTGGAAGGTTTTCTGGCTCGCGTACATACTCGGGAGGACTTGTTGCCATGTTCGACTCAGGATTGCCGAGTGCACGAGAATGTCGGAGATGTTTTGGCTCTTGAGCTGGGAGGCTAGTACTTGCTGCTCGGACACGCAGGGCAGATCTGGGATTGTTTGTGGTGGCAGCGATCGGAGTGTGTTGGGTGATGGGAGTTGGGCTGTCGGGCTCGATGTCAGCGTAATCATTGCGTCGCAGACCAGCTGAAGAACCCGGGAGGCAAATGCTTCGGTGATCGGACCCTTGGAGGAGTAGCCCAGCGAAAGGTTGACTTGGTTTGCACCCACAGACCGAGAGACCAGGGTGAAGTCGGCCAGGTTGTCAATGACTCCAGCTCCACCGACGCGATACTGCTGATTATCAAGGTCCATATGGCCTTCGTAGTCTACGTTCTGGTGGAGAACAGTGGTGGAGAAATATGTACTGCAAGGCCAGTCTGTGCAACGCTGAATGATCTCCCGGAACCCGAGAGCCTCATATGGCATGGTTGCAACGAGCTGGTCTTGCAAATACCGGATAAGATCAAGGCCAGTCCATTTGTTGCCAAAAGTGACTCGCACGGGGATCATGTTCAGACATGGTCCAACAGTGTCTTGCACACCGGGAATGGATGCATTCCGTCCGTTTATGGTGAGGCCGAAAACAACGTCAGAGTCGGCAGAGAGTCTCGAGAGGGCAAGCGCCCATGCTGCCTGCACAAGGGTGCCGACGGTAATGTTGCCGATCGTAGAATTCTGAGCGATACTGATAGCCGTGTTGACTTCCGCATAATAGCCCATCGTCTGGTAAGTGTTGGGGGACCCTCGGGAGATAACGTCCGTCATTCGAGATCCTTTCAAGAGTTTCGTCCAGTACTCGTAGTGCTCGGGAGCGATGGAACTAGGGAGCAGCCGCATATAATTGGCATATGACATGGTAGGCGCCAAGGTGCCACCTTCATATCCCTGTTTGATGGCGTCGAGCATCTTGGAAATGCACATTCCATCATATTGAGCATGCGATAGTCGGATGAGGATACGGTGTTGATTGGTGCCCTTGCGCTTCGCCACAACAAACTGAACGAACTGCTCCCCTTGCCGAAGGCCTTGATCACGGTCCCGCTGCTGCAAGCTAGCGGTGAATGTGTCTAAATCGGTCTGAGTCTCATAGACGACAAGCGTAGGCCGGACTTTCTTGAGGATAACCTGGTAGAAGCTCTCCCCTGAACAAACGAAGACAGTTCGCAAGATGTCAAAGGTGTCGACAACACGAGAACAGCTCTCTCGTAATCGCTTCATATCAAGATGCCCTTCACCGTCCAGGTAGAAGTAGTTCAACATCCACCTGGATTCGAAGAGTTGGGCGGTCAATGATAACGCCTGGAAATCGGTAACAGGGAGAACATCTGAGATGCCGCCCCTGAAGAATCCAATCTTGGGACAAATATCGGCTTGCACGAAATCGGTAGCGACCTTGGACTGTTTGGCAAACTCGAGCGATTGGCGAGAAACAGTGCCAGACGTAACAGCCTCGTCAGCAACCTCGGCTACCTGTTGAATCGGCGTGTCTTCTCCCTCGATAGATATATCTGAGACGCTCGGGGCACCGTGGACAATATTTGTGGAGTAGATCACACTCAACATATCTTCAAAGATAGGGTTGCGGAACACATCAGCGACAGTCAAAACAAGGCCTTCTTCTCGGGCGGCACTGGCCATCTTCATTGCCTTAATGCTGTCGCCACCAACACGGAAGAAGCTGTCTTGTTTGTCAACCATATCCACCGGTACATCTAAAGCGATTGACCATAGCAGGAGGAGCTTCCTTTCCAGGTCCATGGACACGCGACGGCGGCTCACGCGGGAGATTGTCGAGAAGCGGCGGCGGATAGAGGCCATTCGAGATATCGGAGAAATGGGCGGGTCCAAGGACCCGTTGTTACTGGGGTTGGCCTGGTTTTGGTCTCCTCGTGCTGTATCCGCGTTCAAGATAGCTGCCAACTGATCGGGGTTGAGCAGCTGACTGAGGATCTCATTAACCCGCTGATCGATTTGCTGTTGAACTTGAGAGTCGGTGATCGATAGCCTAGGGCTTCGAAGTCTCACACTGCTGCGTCGTTGAAGCCTGGTGTGAGACGGAAATACGCTATCTTGCTTAGACAGATTCCCGGAGCTCGATCGGCTTAGTGAGGACACAGAGCGAGAAGAATCATCAATAAACATTGCGAGCATCTTGGCGATGCTAGCCACCAGGCGATTTGCTTGGTCAGTCGAAATAGCATCTGACCAATACCGAAGAAGGATACCCTCGCCTCCTTGGGCGGTTACAACGTTCACGGTAACGGGGAACTATTATTGTCGGTTAGTACCCTGGCGTGGAGGTTGGGCAGATATGGACCTACCTCACTCGGATCGTGAGCTTCTTGAATGTCAAATGATAAGGCATCGTCTTGCGAACCAGCGGATGGTGTTTGGTTTTGGATTGAAAGGGCCGTATTGAACAGCATCTGGCTTCCAAGCCCAAGTTCATCTTGTACCCTGGCTAGCGAGCAGGTTTGGTACGGAATGCTGCGGAAAAAGCCTGCCTGTACTGACTTGTATATGTCGGCAAATGACTGGCCTTCCAAGAACTGGACGCGGCAACAGAGCATGTTGATGAATATTCCAACAGCATCCTGAATTCCAGGGACAGGAACATCACGCCCTGCCGAAAGATAGCCGAAGCAGACATCTTGGCGACCGGTGGATTCGCGAAGCACAAGGGACCAAGCGGCCAGAACAAGGTTGGCGACGGTTACTGATTCTCTTTGACTTAATTGCCGTAGCTCGGAGAATCTGTGGAAGTCCATCTTGACGGACTTGAGCTCGTGTGCGCCATGGCCAAATTCCGGAAGTTGGCAAGGTTGGATCCCTTGGAGGTATTGGGACCAAAATGTAGTGCCATCTTTCAGCGGGCATGCGAGCATGTATGCGATGTAGTCACGATAACCTGGGCCTGGTTGCGTTGGGAGCTGGCGTTCATAGGCTTTAGAGAAGTCTCTCAGAAGAACGCCAATTGATGCACCGTCAATAATGGCGTGATTCATTTCAATCTTCATCACGGCAATCCCTATGCTTGTCTTGCAAACTGTGAGTTGGTGCAGTTGCTTCAGAGCACGTTTTCTGTTGGTCTCCTCGAGGGAGGCCTTGTTGAGCTGCTGAAGAACGGTTGAATCCTGACACTCGAGCTCCACAAAGTTGGCGTGTAGATGCTTCAGCACCACCTGGTCAAAAGACCTGTTTTTCGAGTTGCTGTCGACAAAGACCGTTCGCAGAATTGAGTGACGGTTGACCACCATTTGCCAGGCCTTTCGCAGACGGGGAATATTTATCGGCTGGTCGTCTCTGTTGTTCTTAATATTGAAGGTAGTGTGGAGCATGTAAGCGGAGGGATCTCGAAGTTGACTGAACAGAATTCCTTCTTGCATGGAAGAACAAGGATAGACATCCTCGACCTCATCGCGGGTGTAAACGCCAAGCTTGGGAAGGGTGTCGCCAAACAAAGTGTCCAGGCTGTTTTGTGAGATCGATAGGAGCGGGTAATCGGAGGGCATCACCTCGAGAAGAGATCCTTGCTGTAAGAGATCAAGGGCTTCATAGAGCGTCATCTCGCATTCTGAAATCCAACTAGTGATCTGTGCCTGCTGCCGAATGTTTTTGTTGAAGGTAAAGGAAAACTGCAGTTTGTTCTGGATAACGATTGCGGAGATTTCAAACAGCGCGAATCGTGGGGTTTGGGGCCCCATATCCCCTGCCACAACGAAGTCGTCCTCATCGTACACGTTGCCATAGTGCTGGAATGGGGAGTCTTCCCTTTCAAGCTGCTGTAGCTTGCCGAGATAATTGAAGACAATTTCCGCCGGAAGCCCGATAGGTGGCGAGTGTGGCTGTTTTTCTGGAGCAAGGAACTTCTGCGCAAAGAACGAGGACCCGTTGTTTACCGTCTTGCGGCGTGTCTGTTTGACCATCCGTAGCGTCTCGAGGATATCATCTTCAGATTTGTTAGGTCAGAGGATCTTTTTTATCAAAGGCATTCAAAGATGCTTACCGGAGCGCGATTGCAGACTGAGCGGGCACATGGAAGTGAACCACCCAACAGTGCCGGACAAGTCTATGTTGGAGTCCCACGGCTGCCGACCATGAGTCTCGTTATAAACCGTGGGTAACTGCCTATCGGTGAACGATCGCCGGAACGAATGGAGGACCACAGCCAAGAATAGATCAATGGGCTCTGTCCGCAGCCGATTGTGGCATTTCTCGAGAGCTAGAGACGTTTCCTGTGCGCTCAAGGAAAACTTTTTGATTCGAACATCACCATACAGATTTGAGGCTCCCTGCATACCCCAGTACGCAGGATCGGCAGGAGCGATCGAAAACGGAAGGTGCGACTGGTAATCATCAGCTTGACAATGCTCAGTCTGCATATTGCACCAGGCCTGGAAGGGCAAGTGTGGTTGCAAGGGTGAAGATCCCGATTTCAGGAATTCTTCCAAATCTTGCAGGATGAGCCGCCAGGAGACCATGTCGATGCATAGATGGCTCGCAACCAGGAAAAGGATCTGATCCACTCCAGGTACCTGGAACAAGTCGGCCGCAAATGTCGGGCCATTTTGAATATCAATCGAATTTTGCGTTATCGCAATCATGCGGTTCAAATCATTCTCTTCACACAACGTGGTGACCTGGAATTTGTATGATTCTTCCGCAGCCTGTCATTGTGAGTCTCTGTTAGCCACGGCAAAAGGAGGGACAATATTTCCCCAGAGACTTACTGTTATTATTTTCTGCTGCCATTTTCCGTTGGATTGTCGGAAGCGGGCTCTCAACATTGCATGATTACTCACAATGGCCTTCAGACCATTCTCAATGGTGGTCGGTTCCACACGGCGGGGCAAGCGCAGGGTGACACTCTGGTTGAAGCGAGCAGACCCTTTGAACTCGGTAGCGTACTCAAAGTAGAACTTTTGTATGGCGGAAAGATCAAACCAGGTGTCGTGTTGCTCGGTCTGGTTGATATTTTTCAGGCCTGCTTTGGCCTCTTCGATGAGTAGTCCAATCGATGACGCTTGGAGAATTCTATGCAACGACAGGGTGATTCCCTGCTTGCGAGCATGAGACACGATCGCCATGCCAGTAATGCTGTCTCCTCCTAGATGATTGTTAGAGGTGTAGGTCGTTAAATAATGAACACGCGTGTGACCAACCTAGACTAGTAAAAGACCGTTCCATGTCAATCTTGTCGGTTGGAAGGTTAAGAACGCGGGAGAGAATATCTCCAAGAACTGACTTGGTGTCGTCCTTCTTTGGCCCAGGCAGCACTTTGGGTAAAGCAACCTCACCGCGCTTCATCTTGTCATAATCACCCATTATACGATCGCAGGTAGCAGCGTCAACTGATTCAACCCATGTGGTGATTTTCTTCCTATCGATTTTCCCCGAAACAAGCATTGGAAGTGCCTTAACAACAGCCCATGTTTGTGGTACCATGTAGGGTGGAAGTTGCCCTTCAAGACTTGATTGCATCTCCAAAACCTCAGGCATGCCTTGTCGCAGCATCGATTCCTCATTAACTAGACTGCAGTTGGAAGAGGACATTAGGCTTGACTCGGCTGAGAGACTGTTGAGGGAGAGGACAGATACGAGGCGCTTTTGGAGCCGCCCAGTTTTCGGAAGGATGACGACTGCATGCCGAACGTGTTCGTGCTCATGCAGCCGGTACTCGATTTCACCAAGCTCCATACGCTGCCCATGGATCTTCACCTGGTGATCCTTGCGGCCAACATATTCGAGAGATCCGCCGGCGGTCAACCGAGCCAGGTCGCCTGTCAAATAGATTCGTCGATGAGGCTGACCTGGGCAAGTCTGCGCCCACCTGGGGCTCATGATAAAGGCCTTTGCTGTCTTCTCAGGGTTCTTTAGGTATTCTCTGGCCAGAACCGGCCCTTCTAGTGCTAGCTCACCGACAACGCCAATGGGATAGAGCCGGTCATGGTTATCGGGGTCCACAACCCAGGCCTTTGTAGAAGGAATGGTGTGTCCAATGTTCGCAGGGTTGCGGTTCTTGCCAATTTCAGGATTGAATGATGCATAGACTGAGGTTTCAGTTGGGCCATAAGCGTTAATGAAGTGGACTTTATCGGACCATTTCGTCATTGCTTCATGCGACATCATTTCACCACCACAGACAATAACTTTTAGAGAAGGTACTGATGTCGGTTCCATGATACTGGCGAGAGACGGGGTGCAGAACAGCCAGGAAGCATCCAAGCGCCGGATTGCACCAGCAATGTCATTGAGCCGTTCCTCGTCGCTTGGAATGCAAACACACCCGCCATAGATCAATGTGCCCAGAATCTCCATGACAGCGGCATCGAAGGTGAGGGATGCAAATTGGAAGACACGAATACCAGGCTTGAGATGAATGATGGGCCCGTATGCCATGGTACTGCTTGCAAACGCACGGTGTTCGATGATGATCCCCTTGGGGCGCCCGGTGCTCCCAGATGTGAAGATAGAGTAGGCAACGTTGGCACTATTTGCTGGCATCCGAATAGCCCCAGGTCTATCCTGGTATTGTCGTACTGCTTTCTGATCCACCCCTAGCACTGTTGAAACTTTGCCGCTATACCTGTCAGAGTACTTTGGGGTACAAAGGACGATGTTGGCCCCAGTCTCCTCCAAAATCTCTTCATGCCTGGAAGTCGGATGTGCTGGGTCCAGAGGCACAAAGGCACCGCCAGCAATGAGAATACTCATGATGGTGACGATCATCCAGACAGACTTATCCATACAAATTGGAACTAGAACTTCGGGGCCAACACCCAGCAGTGAGAGATGACAGGCGAATGTAGAAGCCGTGTCGAGTAGTTCTTGGTATGAAAGGTCTCCGTCCCAAGAGGCCACAGCAGGAGATTCAGGGCGGAGTAAACGTTGATCATTGACAAGGTCATGGATAGTTCGATCCACGCAGGGCGCGGCATGACGGTTCCAATTAAAAAGATCTCGCTCATCCTCAGCAGAGATCACCCGAAGGTCGGACAAACGAGCACCATCCGATGGGCTAGCAGCTGCCAGCTGGTTAAGAATCACTTTGAGCTGCCCAAGGAGTCTTGCAACGCGCCAACTTGGAATCACCTGTTCATCAAAGTAGGCTGTGATGTTGACCGTATCGGCTAGTCGGCACTCCACTGTGAGTGGGTACGTGAAGAACTCATGTTTTGTCTTGGTACTTTCATGTCCCCAAATGCGCGAGTTCAGATCAGGTCCGCCACCTTGGATTACCAAAAGGTTCTGGAAATCACAGGCAGCATTGGCATCTTCGCCGAGCTTCCGTATCTGTTGCAGCCCGGTGTGCTGGTGAGAAATCATGCTAGCCGCCGCCTGGTGAATGCGGTCAAGGTATTCGCTGATCGTCATGCTTGTGTCCACCACAATGCGGGAAGGGACGGTGGTCAGCAAGGGTCCTGCAATTCTGGTCGCACCGGGAAGATCAATGTTACGTCCCATAAGGGTCTCCCCGAAACAGACATCGCCAGACTCGGTGTGTAGCGACAGCACCATCGCCCATGCTGCCCGGATAAAGGCTGGCAGAGTAATATCCTTTCTAGCTGGGGCGATATTGATGGAGCAGAATTGGCGGCTTGCTGCATTTATCTTTGATGGTAGGGCGCCTTTGCTGGCTGGGAAGGCAGGTGAGGACACGCCCTCGAGGTAGGCTCTCCAGAAGTCATCGGAAGCCGCAATATCCCGCCTTTGAAGATGGTCAATAAAGAGGCTGTAGGGAACCATGGGGTCCGAGAGAGAATCTGTTGAGCTACCGTAGCAAGTTTCATAATTCTCCTGCACTCTTTGTAGGACTAGGGGGATGCTCCAGCCATCATAAAGAGCGTGATGAATGTGCCAGGTAAATAGCTTTGAAGTGCCAGTATCAGTGATGGTGTACGCACTCAGGTTGCTCCCAACCTGCGCTGCAACATCCTCAGCACTTGAGCTCCAAAGGAGTGGCGATGCCTGTAGGATAACCTGCACGAAGTTTGCAGTTGTTGTGTGCAGAATTCGGCTTCGTAGGGTTTCAATCTCATCGACTGTCCTTTGCCAAGCTGCCTTGAAAGTCGGTATGTCTACCTCGTGGGATAGAGTAAAGACGGGGCTCGCGACATAGGCGCCCGGCTGTCGAATCGACGCGGTAATTAGTCCTTCTTGGAGTGCGCTACAAGGATAGATGTCGGTGATAGAGGCCTTTGTAACCTGGCATATACTGGCCACTTCGTTCAGAAGCTCCTCCAAACTGGTGCCATTAGGCAAAAGACTGAAAGGTGGAAGAGCTGTCGGGGTTTCCGCTGGGGCCGTGGAGAGTTGACAGCATCGCGCCATATCCTTTAGGATAGGGCACTGGAAAATCTCGGCCACCGAAAGCGTCAGTCCATCCGCTTGAGCGGCGCTCACTAAGCTCATTGCTGTAAAAGAATCCCCACCCATTGCGAAAAAGCTGTCGTCCGAGCGTAGTGACTTGGGGTCAACTCCTAAGACTTCGCTCCATAGGTAACGAAGTTTAGAGTCTACACTAAGCTCGCTGAGGGGAGATTGAGTATCTTTGGTAGCAGGAGCTGAGCTCGCACTTGATAATGAGCATAGATCTGCCATCGAGACCGGGCTTTCACTGCGGCTCGTTGTTTGGGAGGAGCCCACGTCTTTCTCGACAGACAGAGCGCTAAGTGTTGTTGAAGTGTACAGTTGAAGTCGCTCATTAGGGAGTTCCTCAACGGTTGCACGCAGTCGCCGGCGGTCGATCTTCGCAGAGGTGGTGCATGGTAGTTGTTGGACCGGAAAGAAGAGGCTAGGGACCATGTACTGCGGCAGACTATCCCGTGCAGCCTTCCAAATTTGCGCTGCCGTGATGTTTCGAGACGGTGTTGGGTCCAAGAGCAGCTCGTGGCTGGCAGAGTCCGCGCCGCCGTCGGGCAGGCAGAAGAAGACAGCGAGGCTTCGAACAGTCTTTCCTTTTGGCGCAATCACCTCCACCACGAGTTGGCTATCCCGAGCAAGCGCTTGAAGGCACTGCATCTCAATTTCCTCCAGTTCGATGCGTTGCCCGTTGAGCTTCACCTGGGTGTCCATCCGGGAGATGAAGGTCAGTGTCCCATCTGGATTGTATCGGACCAGGTCTCCAGTGCGGTACATGCGCTCTTGGACAAACAGGGTATCCCTAATTGAGCCGTGTGCCGACCAGTTTGAATTCTCCATAAAGGCACGTTCAGTCTTCTCCTTGTTGTTCAGGTAACCCCTGGCGACATTACAACCTTCGAGGACAAGTTCGCCAGTAGCCCCTACTGGAAGGAGACGTTGTGGGTTGTAGGGATCGACAACCCAGGCGCGGCAACAGATTGGCTTGCCAATGGATCCACGGCTCTCCTTTGAGAATTTCCCGTTCCTATCTACCTTCACACTGGCTGTAGCAATTATAGTTGTTTCTGATGGACCATAGGCATTAATGACGCATCGATCGCTCCAACGCTCAATATGCCCAGGAGACATTTTCTCACCGCCAGTAACCATAGTGGCCAGAGATGGAACACTTTTGGGGTCAATTATATTCGCTATTCCTGGGGTGCCATTCAGATGGTTGACTCGCATACGACGAATCGCACCCGCCAGATCGTTGACACGTTCATGGTTGCTAGGGACACAAATGCATCCCCCGTTGATCAATGTTCCATGAATATCGAAAATGCTTACATCGAAAGTGTAGCTCGAGAATTGAAGGGCACGTGTGGTAGAGTCGAGTCCCAGAACCCTACCGACCTGAATGGAAGTCGTGCTCAGAGCTGAATGCTGTACAACCGTGGCCTTCGGCACACCCGTCGTACCCGATGTAAAGATGGCGTAAGCAGCATTTGAAGGAGACACCTGTCGATTTGCAGAAGACAGTGAAGTCGTGGGCAGTTCTTCGATGCTGTGTTGGCTGACAACCAGGGGATGAGCCCCAAGGCTGGAGACTTTCTCCAAGCAAGTGCTGGAAGTGAGAATAATCTTGGCTTCCAAGTCGGCCACAAGGCCCCGTAGGCGGCTCTCTGGATGAGCAGGATCGAGCGAGGCAAAGGCTCCCCCAGCTTTAAGCACCGCAAGCTGAGCAACGAATGCCCACGCAGATTTGTTGAAACAAAGGGCAACAAAAACCTCCGGCCCAATACCAACACTTTGGAGGTGCTGTGACAGGCGAGTGGCGAGAGTATCGAGCTCTGTGTAGGTAAAGTTGCCATCCCACGCACAGATTGCCAGAGCGGAAGCAGGAAGACGCCCAGTTTGCTCCGCGATGAGTTCATGAACACACCGTTCGCAGCGTGCAGGGAGTTCGCGATTCCAGTCGCTTACCAGAGCACCAGTAAACTCGTCAAAGAAATCAATATCCCCAATGGTACTCCGGCTAACCATCAAGTCCCTGAATTGTCGGAGCACATGTTCGAAACATGCAGCGATGCTGTCGGCGTACGTCTCAGAGACTGCTTCGCGAAGGAAAAGGAACTCTACAACGCAGGTGCGCTTCGATAATTCGGCTCGTACGGTAACGTCATAGGTATCCTTGGCAATTCCTCTTATATGAGAGCTGCGCCTAGACAACGACACTTTGCGATCGTTCACATAGAACACAGTGTTGAAGAGCTCCGATTCGGCATTGGTGCAAATTCGGACAACTTCGCTGAGGGGAATACGATGGTTCTCGCTCTCTTCCAACGCTGCATCTATGTCTTCGACTGCTTTGATGACACGTCCATTGTCCTTTAGGGAAAGGCGGCGGGGAAGGGGCCCGATCTGTTCGGACTCGGAGAAGCCGTAGCAGATATCGACCATACCAGTGAAGCAGCGGAGGACTACTGCCCAGGCAAGCTGGAGAACAGCGGAAGGAGAGACATTGTGTGTTTGGCAAGTTTCTCGAAGATCCTCCACATCCTCAATAACTAAACGAGCAAAACTGGTTTTGTCGGAATTGTCGGACTCGTCAAAAAGGGGTGGGAACAGGCATGGTTCAATCTCAGAGAGGTACCTTGTCCAATAGTCGATATCGGACAATACAGTCCTTGATCCTGGCTCAGGTGGGCGTTGGGACGATCCTGAGGGTGTCGGCTGGCTACTCAGGCCTCGATGAATGAGCGAGCCCCCTTCACCGTACTGGGCAAGAATACCTGTCTTGAACACACACCGAGGAGTTGAATCGCCCTTAGGATTTACGAGGCTGAACCACGCGGCATCATCAATGAAAGCATCACTTCTCGCAGTGTCGATAAGTTGGCCTTGAACCATCCCCGGGCTCTCAATAAGAAGCTCGCCTGTTGCGCCTATTGGGGCGAGGGAATTGTGATCAGCAGGATCCACAATCCAGGCCCTAGTTCCAGCCATCCGATTAATCGCCGTATAATTGGAGGTAGACAAGCGAAGACATGCTGGGGAACATTCCGTACACCCATAAAAGATGTGTGTATCAGCATGCAAAAATCGTTTCCCGTACGCCATGGACCCCATGGAATCACCAGTAATGATAACTTGTCGCAAGGCAGGGGCATCCACGAGATTGGCGTGCCGAGCTACAACGGAGTCCATTACGACTGAAGTCACACCGAAGTCCGATACATTCTTGGAAATATCCTCAAGCTTGGCTCTGCGGGGAACGTAGACGCAGCCGCCGCGCGTCAAGGTACTGAAAACCTCAAGTAAGAACTCATAGCTGGAGGGATCCGCCGATTGGAGCATACGAGTACTGACACCAAAACCCATGCAGTCCGCAAATGACTGGCAGCTTGAGGCGATAGCACCGTGGTCGAGGACAAGACCCGTAGTTGAGTCCTTGGAGAACACGACAAACGCATGGTCGACCATTTGGACAGGGGCCGAGGTCCCGGTATCCGTTTCCAGGCTCACCAGCAGGTCTTCTGTTACTGGAATGACATAGGGGGTGACCTCCTCGAGCACAGCTGATCCGTTCGGGGATGCCAAAGACACCTGTAGATCGGCAGCCAGCATCCAGCCTTCAAGCTCTTCATGCAATGGGCCCGATGGAAGAGGAAGGCATCGGCCGCCCACTTTCCATATAGCAAGAACCGATACAATAGCCCACATGGACTGAGATTGGTCGAAGGCGATCGGCACAGTTATTCCTGGCAAGACGCCTAGATTGGCGAGATAACTGGCTAAAGCTGAAGCAAGGCCGTTGAGTTCGGCGTAGCTCAGCTCTTGTTGTTCAGCCGCAATGGCGGTCCTGTGAGGCATCTGCTTTGTCTGAATGTCGATCTCAGCTTGAATTGAGAGGGTGGGTTGGGACATCTCCGAATCGTTCCATTGACAGATCTTATGAATATCCTCCGTGCTCGGACCTTTTTCAAAGACTGGTACTGGCGCAGCGGCGATATTTGTGAGAGATTGCAAGAAAGCATCCGCCACCTTTTGGGCTTGTGTATCGGACAGCCAATTGGTCCAATAGTTCAGCTCAATATGTGCATCGGAATCAGTGGCCTCGACATTGATGTAGACCGATACCTCAGCTGGGTCGTGAATAAGCCCTACCCCCTTGAATTCAATGGGATAGGGGGATTCACCAGCCGGTGGAAGCCTGCGATACGATACGCCGGTATTGAATAAGGATATCCGAGACGCCTTCATCGCGTGTTGAATGTCGATTAGGGAAACATCTCTGTGGGGGTAATTCTCCATATAGTCATCCTGAATTTGTTGTACAATGTCCAAAGTTGGCCGCGAACCAACCTTCACACGGCACAGAAGCAGGTTCATAACCGGACCGATGACAGATTCGATGTCAGGAACTGGCTTATCTCTGAGCGAAGCCGTATAGCTGAAACAGACTTCCTCCACCTTACACAAGCGAGCAAGCGTCAAAGCCCAGGCCGCATTGAACGCATTGGCTACTGTGATGTTGCTATTCGCGCAGAAGGATTGCAGCTCCGGAAAATGTTTGAAGGTGAGGCGCTTTGAGCTAAGTCGCTTGCGGTCCTGTGCTATGCTGACATCCGACGGGAGGAGACACGGCTTGAGGTCGCTAAGGTATGTACACCAATGCTCGATCCCGTTGCCAGCAGCCGATGACTGGAGGTATTCAATGTAGTCCTTGAATAGAGGTTTTCTTGTTGCGTTGAGACGCCCTGAATAGGCCTGCTGGAGATCACGGAGGAGCAATGAGATGGAGGAACCATCCATTGAGGCGTGGCTGAGCTCCAGCTTGCAAACAATCTTTCCAGACGGAGTGTGGCATAGTGTGAGTCGATGCGGTGGGCGAGTTGCACGATAATCTGGCCGTGGCTGAGTTTCGAGTGTCGCCAGGACATCCTCATCATGGGCGCACTCTAGCAGGACTGGAGCAGAGATGTACTTCTTCAGTACTATGTGGCTGAACGGATGCCGTCTGCTCAATCCAGTCGCAA
Organism: Aspergillus baeticus; assembly: GCA_027569055.1. NCBI lineage: Eukaryota > Fungi > Ascomycota > Eurotiomycetes > Eurotiales > Aspergillaceae > Aspergillus > Aspergillus baeticus. The sequence goes on from JAPDEI010000021.1 coordinate 314,226, forward strand.
ATACAGTCCGAAGAATTGCATGTTGATCCACAACAGCGTTCCATGCATTTACCAACCGCTGCAGATCGGGCTTGAGTGCTGCCTGTGCTGCATGGACCTCCCAAATGCCGGATACAGCGTATAGCGAGGGGTCTCGCGCCTGACTGAGGAGCACACCCTGTTGCATTTTAGAGCACGGATAGATATCTTCCACGTCTGCAATGGAGCAAACGCCGTAGCGGGGCAGTTTCTGCGTCTCCAGCACGGACAGCTCTTTGTAGGATATCCCCATGAGGGGGACATCTCCGATGGTCAGCCGGGGTTTCAAATTAGGCAATTGAATCGTGAAGGATTGAAGGATCTACTTGCAGGATTATACCCAGTCGCAAACGCGTTCCTGATGCTTCATTGACGCGCTGAAAGAAAACACGAAGCGCAGGTGGCCTCCTAAAACGACTGCTGAGACCTCAAAAAGAGAAAATCGAGGTGTTTCTCGGCCAAAGTCAGCAGACCCGCCGCCCTGACGAGTTTCTCCAGCCATCTGGTTGGCGAGTTGGAAGAGCCCGTCGGGGCGTTGAAGATCCTTGTGCTGCCCGAGGTAATTCAAATTTACCTCCATAGGGCAGTCGTGGGAAGGAGCACGGCGGGCAAAAGCAGAGCGACCATTGTCAGACACTTCGCGGCGACGGTCCTTTACCCTAACAACTGCATCGATGGGATGATTTGGCTTATCAATGATGATGGGGTAAAGAGTCGTAAACCATCCTACCGTGCGAGAGATGTCAATAGACGTATCCCATGGTTCTCGACCATGCCCCTCATTGTAGATAACCGGCAATGAGCGATCAGGGAAGGTTTGACTGAAGCTGAAAAGCATTGCTGCGAGGAGAAGATCCACAGGGTCGGTCTGAAGACTGTTGTGGCAGTCAGACATGAGCATTGCTGTTTCGTGTTCACTGAGATTGAATGAAGCACAGCGAACATCACCGTAGATGATCTGGCTCCTTTCTATACCCCAATAGCCGAAGTCTGGAGGAGGGAGAAGTACCAACTCAGCCCGTTCCTGTTCGCACAACTCTGTATGCTCAGACTGGATCTGAAGCCAAGTCTGGAAAGGGAGAGACGAGTTCAGTTCAGGCGCGATTGAGGGATTCGCAAGGATTTCCTCGAGATCTTCTAGGATCACTCGCCATGACACAATATCGACCACCAGATGATGCGCAACCATGGACAATATTTGTTTATCTCCACTAGCATCGAAGAGGTCAATCGCGAGAAGTGGCCCGGAGAAGCAGGAAAGAGACGACTGGCTATTAGCGATTTCTTGATCGATAGCGCTCTCTGAAACAACCTGATGATGGCGCCAGCGGTAGGAGGTTGCGACCTCATTGGTAATACGCTGGTGTATGGAACTGTCAACACTCGACTTCTTGAAACGAGCTCGCAGCATAGAGTGTTTGAGAACGAGTGTCTCAATCGCCCGTTGAAGTGTTGGGCCCGCGATGCGTCGGTTAAGGCGCGTCAGAATACTTTGGTTGAAGTACCCTTGGCCTTCCTGTCGCACCTTGAAGTGAAGCTCCTGAATGGGCGAAAGGAGGAAAGACTTCTCGATTTCCTCATGGTGAGTGGCGGAAACATAGTTCGGTATTTCTCTGGCGCGAGAAGCAAGCTCCAGAACTGAGCTACTCCGGAGAATATCCTGCACGGTGACTGCGATTCCATATTTCTTGCACTGGTTCATGCAAGTCATTGCTGCGATAGAATCTCCGCCGAGCTTTAGGAAACTTTCATTCAGCGGAACCTCTTCGCTAGGAATGTTAAGTAATCGACTCCAAGTCTGGATTATCTGGCCTTCCATCTCAGTAGTAGGCCGCCCTGGAGAAGTGGATTGGTTGTTCATCGTTTTCGTTCGGTAAGGATCTTTGTCCAAGCCAGCGACCCAGCTGAGAATTCCCTTCCGGTCCAACTTCCTTGACGGCAGGAACGGCATATCTTCAACGCAGATCCAAACTGCTGGGACCATGTAGGAAGGCAATCTGTCTTTTAGTTGCTCTCTAAACCTCGCCACTGACTGGCTGTGAACCTCCGCCGGAATCATCCCCAGCGGTGAGCTTACGTTGTGCTTCTCATACTCGCCGCTGATGGACAAGACTGCTGTAAGTTTTCCCTTCGCATATCCTTCATTTGGCAGGAAAACAACACCATGTTTGACTGCCGAATCCGTGGCCAAGCTAGCTTCAATCTCGCCTAATTCGACACGCTGACCGTGAAGCTTGACCTGATCGTCCTTTCTCCCAATATAGGTCAAGGATCCAGAGTCACTATTATAACGCACAAGATCTCCTGTCTTGTAGAATCGACGGCGGCTCCACGCCTTATTGGAATCCCTGGAAACGAACTTCGGATCGTAGATAAACGCGTCGGCAGTTTTTTCAGGGTTATTGATATAACCCCGAGCGAGCGTTGGCCCCTCAAGTAGCATTTCACCAACACTTCCGACTGGAACTAGTTGATCATAATCATCGGCGCTCACAATCCAGCAGCGGGTATTGAGAGGGAGTCCAATGTCTTTGCAGTCGGTTGTCGCAGTAACATTCGAGTTGATAGCCGCTGTAACCGAAGCTTCAGTCGGACCAAATCCATTGACCAAATTGATAGTTGACCATTTTGCTTTGTGGGTCTCGCTCATTGCTTCGCCGGCGAGAACCAGTGTTTGTATTTCCGGAACCATTGAGGGCTCTATGAATTCGATAAATGATGGCGTGAGTGATGCGTAGTTTGCACGTAGTCGTTTGATTGCGCCGACTATGTCGTTTAGGCGGTCATCTTCGCTGGGGACACAAACACATGCTCCATGCATAAATGGAGAGATCGACTCAGCCAAACTCGCATCGAACGTATGGGCAGCAAATTGGAGGACGCGAGACTCCGGATGTATAAGAAGTCTCGGGCCATGAACCATAGCACTTGAGCAGTAAGCGCGATGCTCAATGAGTGTCCCCTAATTTACTGGTCAATGACACGTCTCTTAGTTAACCGCTCGGGCATAACTGACCTTGGGCTCCCCAGTCGAGCCAGATGTAAAGATAACATATGCAGCGTTGGTGCAGTTCGCCTCATCCGATGAAATGAAGCCAACCGGTGCAGGGCGGATCCTGTTGAACGTCGTCTGAGATAAGGGGATGGCGATCTCCGAGAGGCCGAGGAGGCGATCTGCATGCCATTCTGAGCAAATAACAAGCTTCGCATTCACTTTATTGATGAGTGACTGAAGGCGAACTGGGGGATGGCTTGGGTCAAGTGGAACGAAGGCGCCTCCTGCTTTCAAAACAGCAAGCACAGCGACAAAATACCACATCTACAAGTCAACCATTAGATCAAATGGGAACAACTCCTTGAATTGGAGTTACCATTTACCGACTTGTCAAAGCAAAGAGGAACTAGAACCTCGGGTCCGACCCCTTGCTGCTGCAAATGATACGCCAGTCTTGAAGCCTGTTGATCATATTGTCTGAACGTGAGGCTTCCGTCCCAGGCACAGATGGCCTCATCATCCGGCCGACGGACCACCTGGTCTCTAATGATATCATGAATACAGCGGTCATGTACCTGTGGCGAAGGGCCGTTCCAGCCGCAAATGCGCTGCCAATCCATGTCTGTGAAAAAATTAAAGTTTCTCACCGGTATGTCTTCCGGTGAGAGGACACAAGTTAGTAGATTTTGGACAAGAGTAGCAATACCTTTAACATGTTCCATCGACATTCCGTTGGGTCTCCGCTCAAGAAACATGTGGACGTTATCTCGAAGTATCTTGACGTGGAGTTGAAGAAGGCACTACATGCAGGCAGTCAGTCCTGTCATTTCATTCGGTGTGAAAGCCGAAGTACGCATACCTGGCTCGGAAGTCTAAGTGATAGCGCAGAGGGGATTGATGAAGCAGCAACGCGTTGCGTGTTGGTCACGTTTGATCGGATGAGCACGCTGGTGTTGTATGGCGGGTCGCTATCCTCGAAGGCATTTCGGCCGTCGTCAACAGCTGGAGGTCCCACAGCCGTCGTTCCCTTGGCTTTCTCAACAAGGGTAGCTGCAGTATCTCCATCACCAATAACCAAGCGCACTGCGGTCAGGTTCAACATGTTAGATGCTTCTCCCCTTGAGGCGACCATTTCATTCGCGTCGATATACCGATAGCCGAAGGCCACCTCTTGAGAGTCCATGTAGCACCTAAGCACCAGGCCCCAGGTAGCCTGAATTACCGCACCCAACCTGGAGTCCCGCCAGGCAGACACGAGGCGAGCATCGTCCCCAGTGTTGGGGTTGATCCGGTGGGACACGGGCCTCTGTGACTCTACCTTGCAGGAGGTGAACTGGGGAAGACGGCAGGGGGTGATCTGGGCCATTTTACAGATATAGGGAACCTTGCTATGGGAATATATGAAAATGTTGAGGGTAGAGATAGAGAGGAATTGGTAGTTTGAGGATAGAAACGGACGTGGCGCACTGCGTAGGAGGTGCGATGTCTGCGTCAGGGTATCTCGAGATAGAACAAGGATGATGACTGGGAGTTATCGAGGTATTCAGTGTCGATAGTTGGGCAAAGACTGGGTGATAATAGAATCAATATTAGAGCAGGTCAGCTAGAATGTAGATCTGGGTTCATCTCGTAGATCGTCCATGAGCGGCATTATTTATCATCCAGGCTCGATTCTCCATGCATTGCAACAGACGGCCTCCTTGGATTCCCGTTTTCCATATCCAATGCTTCTAAAAAAAAAAAGAAGCCCATGCTGTTGACTTCGAAGCAGTCGCAGTCGATATGCGAGAGAAGTCCATTGTGATACGATGTCCAAGTGGTCAACTTCGAGCTACCAAACCCAATTTGTTCTGTTTTGTCACGGCACTTGTACCGTGGGTACCGAATGAGAGTCACCATAGGTCAACGGTTGCTGCAGACCCCGTATTCTCGTGTTCTTCCTTGTTGAGAGCAGTCACAGTGATGTACTTCCGCAGGGCGGCTCGTATTTCTTGAGATCGGCACCCGCCAGCCACTCTTGGTCTCCAAAAATAACTCCAGGGTGGTAAAAGCCCCCATTACAGAACAATGCATCACCTGGTCGTATTTCTTTGGAAGAATTTTTCGCAGATAATCCTCGTTGTACTCCGTGTCGCCCGTTGGAAAGGTAGGATTTTCCTCGAAGATGGCATCGCCTTACGTAGCCTCGCCACTATTGGGCCGTTGATAGATATTTCGCCGGAGCGGTATACGAAGTCGGATAGAAGAAGATGACACATCCGCAGAGGGCCATTATCGCTGTAAAGCGTTGGATAATATTCAACGAAACGCGGGGTGGGTTCACCCTCCCCAAGCAGCCGATCCGTCGATATGAGACAAATCCCAGCTTAATCCCCACCCTGGTGAAGAGCCAAGCCAGATTGGCGCGATCTATGCCCCACCTGACGACCTGACATGCGGCTAACAGCGGTTGATACATTCCACGATCACGTCCTCCGTCAATCCCAACACAGCCCCACGGAAACGAGCCCTCTGGCGGCCAATCAGGATCTGCGCATCTAGCAAAGGACCAATACAGTTATTTCTCCGTGGTATTGTCCGTACGTGAAGGATGTTTTCTGAAGTTTGTCGGACGTTAGGGTTTTCTATTCGTCGCTGCAGCTGTTGGTCCATCGTATCATATGAGCTAAAGCATCACGACAGACGTTCGTTGAATGAGGTCAGTAGCAGAATCCGGTAAGACCCCGCTTCTATACTGATGTGAAGATTAGTGCCATAAGAATAATTACCGTGAGCTTCTATAAAAAGCTACGCCTCGGGATCTAGCGCATACCTTAATCTGCTCAACCAGGGGTCCACGCGGGACTCGTTGCTGCGTTTCATTTGCCAACGTCCACTGTAATGTTGGGGGTACGACTGATAATGCCTATAGCTGCAACAGCTATAAGGTATCTCATACGAGGTGTCCATCGACTAGGCTCGCTCATACGAGGGAGATGTACAACGGCTCCGCCAATCCAGCCTGTCTCTATCATTTGAGGATCTATACATAGAAAGATCTCCATCGGCCGCTTATTGTTAAGGTTAGATGAAATACGATGTTTGGGGGCCAAATAGGTCTTCCTGCTCGCTCGAATAGCTCAACGGGTCTTGATGCGGAGACCCAAGCGCCAGCACGCATTCAGAGCTCCCTATGCTGCTTGGTTGTGCCCGCTCTAGAATGCAGCCCACTGCCTCCAAGCCATACACTCCTCAACGCAGAGAGCCCATCGCAAGCGTGAGAAGGGTCATCCAGAAATGGCTCCTCGTATTTGATATCCAGGCTGGCGAGAACAAGCCAAAAATAGATCCGCCGCAAGAAGCCTTCGTTTGCCGTTTGGTGATTCGGTTCGTCCGATTATCGAGCATGCGTCTCTTATATCTCGATACATCCGCAGATGCATCTGAAGATCTGCATACCTCTCCCTCTTCGTTTCTAAATCCCTGTTAGTATAAACCCGGGCCAAAGCCATCATGTCCACAACATCAGGCTTCTGTGCCAGTGTCGATGACTCCTGGAGGGTTCATGCACTGTCCTGTCGAGGAGGATTCGACTTCACCATGCTGTTCGAAGAACTTGTTTTCTCCATCCTTCCCGTTGCTCTCGCAATACTTATAGCCCCTCTTCGGATATATGGTTTGCTTCGGACACGGAGTAAAGTGGAACCATCAAAACGGCCAATTTTCAAAGCGGTGGGTACTTGAACTCCAGAATCCCATCATAGTAGAGCTAACACGTCCTAAACTCCAGTCCGGATGGCTGCTGTGGAGTGCCCTGCAATTTCTTCAGGCGATTTTATGGGCATTACCACGCTCCGAGAAGACCCGAGCCTCGATTGCTGCGAGCTTATTGATGGGTTGCAGCGCGCTAATTCTCTGCGTCTTGTCGTATATGGAGCATTCCCGCAGCGTTCGGCCGGCATTTTTGTTAGAGTTGTACCTCCTCATTACACTGCTTTTTGATGTAGCACGCACCAGGACCCTTTGGCTGCGAGACGCTAGCGACTCAGGGAAACTCATTGCAATCGTCGCCAGTTTTGCCGTCGGTGTCAAGTGCACCCTGATCATGCTTGAAGGATGGGAGAAGAAGGCGATCCTCAAAGATAAGTACAAGGACTATCCTCCTGAGGCGTGCGCCGGCATTGCCAACAGGGCCTTGTTCTGGTGGCTCAACCCATTGTTCTTCAAGGGGTTCTTCCAGATCTTACGGGTGGAAGATTTGTACACCCTAGACAAAAGATTAGGGTCAGCACGATTGCGCGACTTGTTGGATGCTCGATGGACCAAAGGTAGTTCACACTTGGAGTTACAGGTCTGAAATCAAGCTGACCATGTCTGCAGAAAATCAAACCGGGAAGGCATCCCTTTTGGGTGTCGTCTTCAAAACATTCAAATGGTCGATATTGGCTGTGGTGCCCCCGAGGCTCTGCCTGATAGGGTTGACGTTCTGCCAGCCGCTTCTTCTTCACAAGGCTATGGAGCTCTCTGCGGAGACGGTGACGGTCGAGTCAACTCATATCGGATACGGGCTCATTGGTGCTTACGTCTTGGTATATGTTGGCATGGCGGTATGTCAAGAATACTAACGTATCCGGCAAGTGTTTTGAAGGCTAATACTCGCAAATGTAGATCATGATGAGCCAGCAGCAGCACCTTACCTACCGTGCAATCAGTATGGTACGAGGCGCAGTAATTTCCCTGATCTATAAGAAAGCCAGCATGTTGTCGATAAAGGACGCGGATCCCGCTGCATCCTTGACTCTGATGAGCGCTGACATTGAGCGAATTGTCCAAGGATGGCAGACAATGCATGAAATCTGGGCCAACGCGGCTGAGATTGCGCTGGCCATTGTCCTTTTGGAGAAACAACTCGGCATTGCATGTGCAGTACCTGTCGGTGTCTCAATTTGTAAGTCGCCGCCCTCGAACCGACGATGGTTCTGATATTGGCAAATATACTGATTCCACTGTGACACCTCAGTTGCCCTCGTGTGTTCCCTAGTTGCTATGTCTGGTGTAATGGCGAGGCAAGCCAAATGGTTGGAGGCAATTGAGAGGCGAATCTCGTCAACCGCGGCCATGCTTGCATCAATTAAGGGGGTGAAGCTGCTGGGACTGAAGCCGTCTCTCATGAGTTCGGTCCAGAGTTTACGCTTGGAGGAACTAAGTATCTCTAAAGGCTTTCGGAAGCTCTTAGTATGGAACATGGCGTTTGGTAAGTGAGACAGAAAACCTCATTTATTTTATCTGCGTTCTAACCAGCAATGGTCAGCCTGGATGACACGTATCTTTGCGCCAATCGTGTCTTTCGCCGCGTATGTAGCCATATCCGAGAACGCAGGGCGCGGTACTTCGCTCAACATCAATATGGTCTATACCTCCCTATCCCTATTCGCCCTCTTGGCGGATCCATTTCTGTCGCTAGTCATGGCTTTGATGGGCTTTCTCGGGTCTATCGGCTCCTTCGCGCGTATCCAAGATTTCTTGAACAAGGAAACGATTCACACGAGCTCCAATACATCCCACTTGAGTTCCGTAACGAGTATGCACGTGCGCAAGGAGCGCCATCTCTCAGAAACATCGAGTACATCCACACTCACCGAAAACGGCGCGTCGGTAGACTTGAAATTTGCCATCCCCCTCTTCGATATCCTCATGGTTCAGGGCGCAAGCTTCGGGTGGGACCCAAAGACGGATCCGATTCTTGAGGATATAACCCTGACTTTTCCTGGTCGAAGTTTCTCGGTCATTGTTGGTCCCTCGGGGTCAGGTAAGTCAATACTATTGAAAGGTCTGCTTGGTGAAATTCCGTGTCTTCAGGGGAAAGTGAAACTATCCTCGGACAGCATCGCGTATTGCGATCAAACGCCTTGGCACATGAATGGTACTATTCGAGATAGTATTACTGCTATGTCAGAACTCGATCTTTTATGGTACACAACTGTCATCAGGGCTTGCGCACTAGAACAGGACCTAGCGCAGTGGCCACAAGGCGATCAAGCTGTCATCGGCAGCCGAGGCGTGGCGCTCAGTGGTGGACAGAGTCAGAGAATTGTACGTGGGCAATTGTGACAGCACTTTTTGTGAGAACTATACTAACGATGGTGCAGGCACTTGCAAGGGCAATCTATGCTCGGAAACGCATTCTTATACTCGACGACGTATTCAGTGGGCTGGATGCTGCCACCGAGAACCATATTTTTTGCAGCTTGCTAGGAGTGGCTGGGCTGCTTCGAGAGGCCGGTACTACTGTTGTGCTGGCTTCTTCCTCCGTCAAACGAATCCCATACGCCGATCACATCGTCGTCCTGGACGAACAAGGAAAAGTAACGGAGACCGGATCATTCAGTGAATTGGCCGAGCAATCAGGATATATTTCGAGTTTCTCTCTCCTGGCTCCCAATTGGGACTCAACGAGTGAGACAGAGTTTATTCCCAAGTCGAAGCCATCCCGGACAGAGGTCCTACCGGTGAAGAAGGAGGATTGGAGCGAGGAAAACGTGCACAAACATACCGGTAGTCTCGCAACCTACCTGTTCTACATCCGTGCAGTCGGTTGGGTTCCGACCGTGATATTTCTCACGACCATCGCAGGCTTCGTGTTTTGTATCTCCTTCCCAAGTAAGACGACCCTATGCTACTACAGCCACACACTAACCGGGCACTAAAGGTATCTGGCTGAAATGGTGGGTTGCCGCGGACCATGCAGAGCCTGGGAAGCACACCCAGCATTACGTTGGAGTCTACTTCGTGTTAGGCGGACTTGCTATGATATGCTTGATTGTTAGTTGCTGGGATGTTGTGGTGACTTCAGTACCAAAGTCCGGGGAAAGATTTCACCAGGCTCTCCTCGAGACTGTGCTAAGGTGAGAGTCCCTGGGTGAGCGAGGTGAGCGAGGTGAGCATGTTCAAACAACTGACGCTTGCTATAGCGCCCCGATGCGATTTCTTTCAACCACAGACAGCGGGTCGATTCTCAATCGTTTCAGTCAGGATTTGCAGCTCATTGATATGGAGCTCCCGATCGCGGCAATTAACGTCGTCGCCAGTGAGTTTCAAGCTTGGCATTTAACCCCGGGGGCCTTACTAGAGAAAGGATAGAAGGCTGACCTATGTGCGCTCAGCGTTTTTCTTGTGCATGGCGCAGATGATCCTCGTTGGAGTCGCGTCCGTGTACGCAGCCATTGCATTCCCCGTCGTTTTGGGATCATTATACATCATTCAGAAGGTGTATTTGCGCACATCCAGACAGCTTCGATTGCTGGAGATTGAAGCTAAGGCGCCACTTCTATCCCATTTCACTGACTGTCTGAGCGGGCTGGTTACACTGCGAGCCTTCGGGTGGCAGGACGCGATGGAAGAGAAGAATTTGAAAATCCTCGATTATTCACAACGGCCGTTCTATTCCATGTACTCCGCTCAACGATGGTTAACCCTCACTCTGGATCTTGTTGTTGCTGGTATTGCGATCGTCCTTATAAACCTTGTCGTGGCGTTGAGAGGTTCACTGAACGCCGCATACGTTGGGGTTGCCCTGTTCAACGTGATTCTCTTCAGTCAGACGGTAAAGCTTCTGGTTCAATTCTGGACCAACATGGAAACACATATCGGGTCGGTCGTACGAGTAAAGGACTTCACCGAGAATGTCGCCAGGGAAGATCTTCCGTCGGAGAATGACCCGGTTCTATCTTCGTGGCCAAGTCAGGGTGGAATAGAGTTCAGCAACGTTTCAGCATCATACGGGTATGAGAATAATGAGAGAAGTCTAGCGCTCTCCAAGCTAATATGGAATCTAGGCCAACAGACCTTGTGCTGCGCAATGTGTCACTTGCAATCAAACCGGGGGAGAAAGTTGGCATTTGTGGAAGAACCGGGAGGTAGGTTTCCTCGGGGAAGAATTAAACTAGGCTTCAATCGCATCGCTAACAAGAGAAACAGTGGTAAGACCTCGCTCATGCTTAGTATTTTCCGCATGATTGAGCTCAGTGCCGGTACCATCTCCATCGACGGACTTGACATCTCGACAATTCCTCGACAAGAGATCCGGTCCCGCCTGAATGGTGTTTCGCAGGACGCTGTCTTCATCAAAGGCAACGTTCGCCTAAATGCCGACCCTACGGGCTCCAGCTCCGATCGGGCGATCTGGGATGCTCTTAAGAGCGTCCAGCTCTTGGCAGTAGTCCAGGAAAAGGGGGGTCTCTCGGCGAATGTCGATGACCTGCATCTCTCGCATGGGCAGAAGCAGCTATTCTGCCTTGTTCGGGCGATCCTGCATCCAAGCAAAATCCTTGTATTAGACGAAGCTACCAGCAAGTATGCTACCCCGTTTCATTTTCTTCGCGTGTTTTGTTGGTATCGGAATGAGGCTGACAGAGTTCGTGGTACAGTGTGGACAGCAAGACAGATCAGACGATGCAGCGAATTATCCGGGAGAAGTTTTGCAACCACACAATTCTTGCAGTGGCGCATAAGTTGGACACAATTCTTGATTATGACAAGGTCGTTGTGCTGGATGCGGGACAGGTCATCGAGTGTGACGATCCGTATACGCTCTTGACGCGTGATTCGGCGTTCAGTAAGCTGTATGCCAATTCTTTAGCTTCGGAAGAGGAGCACTGAGGGCGGGGGTGGGATTCGAGGGAGGCGACTGATGTCTGAACGGTCGCAAGGGCGGCAAAGAGGCTTTCCTGTGGTTTTCCTCGTGTGATTGTTTGCAAGGACGATACCTACATACATAATGAATCAAGCTTGGCAGCCCCGCATTGGGTGTTTTCTTACCACTGACAACCCCGGACTGGAAGACTTCCAAGAGAGCAACAATCCCTTTAAGTCGTGCTCTTTTGACAAAATTGGGAGCCATGAAGTATAGACATTTGCTGACTGCTTGCACGGAAAGGACATCGATCAAGTTCTCCTCTACCACTCGTACGTTTGTTGTTTCTCCGTCGTTGTCCGGGCTGCCACCAAACGGCGTCAGCACACCTCCATCTGGGGGTGGAGGGTGGCCAGGATGTGCAAGAACACCATTATGTCCTAGATTCTTGTAGGCATCATCAAAGGTATTGATATTCCCTTTCTTCCTTTTCCCACTCCAACAAATGGGACAGGGTGCTTTTATGAAGCTAAGTCATATCTTGCTGCTTGGTGAGCGGTTCCGCAAGTGCTGGCGCCCCGTCAAGGTAGGTCGGTCGGCCAGCTGTAGGGACAGTGGCAACCGGGTTTCGATCCATGGCTATGTAGAGAAATAATTGAACGGTAGAGAGAATGACCAAGTAACCATAGCCAACGATTTGGGAAGGGCGAAAATCTGGCGAGGGAGAAAATTTTGTGTTGCTCAGTTGCGCAGATCAGAACAAGCGGGTATCCACGCTTGCAGTAGGAGGTAACACCAAGTCCAAGCCATCCTTTGCTCTCGCTAACCTCTGTGTCGCTGTCACTCCAACTCTACCTTCCAATGGCATCGCTTTCCTTGCGCGATTCTCTCGGCATTGGCCGGCCGGAACAGGAGCTATGGCCCATTATACATTTTGATTTCGAAACAAACGCCTTTTGCCAGGAGACTACCGTCATCGGAAAGCGCCACCCTCTCAGAGTCATGTCATTCACACAGCTACGTCAGCCAGGCACGCCTATCGTTCCTCCTTTAAGCCCCGACTCAAGGACTTCAAATCCTTCCTCGAACAGAGACTTCTAGTAGAGAAATCTGCGCGATTCTCGCTCTTTTAAATTTTTTTTTTTTTTTCAATCCATGTCCTTCTTCCCTTTTTTTTCCCCCTTTTTTCCCCACAGTTCTAGTCGCAGCCTAGCGTACCCGCCAGCGTTTAGGGAGGGTATTATGTTCTCTTTTGATCATACTGCGTACGAGGAAGATAAATAGAAGACAAAAATTTTGCTATTTTTTGACTCCGTTCGGATTCGGTGCACTGACCGGTCTAATGTGGTAAGCAACCCATGAACATCGATCAAAATAACTAACAATCGCTTGAGCCCCCTTTCAGAACAATCTTGTGCCTCTCGCCCTCTGCCGTCTGGCCTTTCGCGATACACATCTATGTCCCAGTTGAGAGGATTGCGCTCTAAGAATTTTTTACGGTCCATGATGTGGTACATAGCACCCTGTTAATACTTATACCGCAAGCGCATATGTATAGCTGCATCTCAACCACACTCAGCTCTGATTATATTATTAGGTCATTACGGTCCAGACCCGTCTCTACGTACGCGCCGGTAGCATCAAACAGGAATGTATGAACAACCGTCGCAAAAATTAGAGAGGGCTCTGCTATCGCGGATGATGAGACTCGTCTCGACGTTGACGCGTCGCTTGCTTTAACTAAATCCCAAACCAACCTCTGGACATAAGGTTCGGACTGGGTAGTCGAAAGCAAGATTGGACTATTGTTGTCGAGGTTTATAGAGAAATAACACGGTACTCACTTCTCCATGGCTTAGAGCGCGAAAGCGACTAGGCAATGTTGTGGGAATAATCAGGGAAGGCGTTCTCGAATATATATATAACCTCCCTGCCAGCACTAGTACTTGGGTTCCAAGTAATTAGTATTTGACACAGCTCTCCTCAGGGACAGCTCCAGATTTTTAAGGAAAATTTCTGGCTTGGACAACAACCTGGAAGATAGTTTTAGCAACAATTCATGGGGTTTTATTTACCATATACCTTCTAGTAAGGAGTGGTTGTAGTTTCCATTCACATATGAGATCCATGAAGCCCTTCTCTTACCTTCGTCGGCGATTCCACTCCTGTTACTATCTGGTCTTCTAGCTTCCATGTTCCACAGCATTCCCTAAATGAAAGTATCAGGAGTTAATGTTCGGTGGGATTCAAGGGGTGAGGATTGGGGTGTTGACGGGGGGCGTGTCGGGGGATATTGACTCAGGAATTGAGAGGAAGTTCAGGGAGGCGCTTGACATGTTCGAGGAACTCGGCGCGAGTGTGGTTAAAGCGAGGGTTCCGCTGCATGCGCAGGCGAGAGGAGTCTATTTGGTTATCAGCAAAGATGGGGAACCATATAGGGATGTTGGGCAAGGCGACGGGGGAGGAGGCAGATGATGCTCACGGATCTGTTTGAGAAGAAGGGGCTTCCGTATACGCCTGAGGTGGTAGCTAAGGTACGTTTTTGTCGCGCCTACCGGACCCTGGAAGCTTCTAATGATTCAGGTGTTGCAGATGAGTGTCATGAGCAAAGAAGGCGCCCTTAGCGGCCAGTTTACCGGGAAGAACTACGCGATGGACTACTAGATACAACCCCGCTGGCGCAGATAGAGGCTCTAAAGGGGATGATTCAGAGCACATGCGTATTTAACGCCATGGGCTATCCAGCGTTGGCAATGTTAATTGGACTTGTACCCGCCTTGATCCTTCTATGACCTAAATCTATTATATCTATAGGTACCTGCAGCGGTAAAATAAATCCCTTATCTACCTAGGTAACATTGCATATATAATATAGTCATACAGATATTGTAAGGTTGGTAAGATGTTACCGCTACTATTAATTTAAAAGATTGCTGTCCGGGAATTTCATGGCCCCCTCACGAGCGGACCACCCATACTCATTGGGTCCGAGGCTAGAAATATTCTCATTAAGCGCTGGTTCCTTGATGAAGTAGGAGCACATGCTCTGCGTTGGTGGACGGTGTGGACTCCATGTTCCCTGTTGTTGGTTGGGGGCGTTGACTCTCAGCCGTGGATGTTGGCGTCGCCTGCTGCGTAGTCCGCTTGCATCTACCTAGGTACCATACGTAGGTAGTAGAATGAGATTCCTTCTTCTGTCTGTATCTTCGCATGTCAAGCGAGATAAAGGGGAGAAGTTGCTCGGGCGGCGGCACAACAGGGGTTTCAAAATGGGGTTGGTTCTAGTTATGCTTCCATCCATTCCATTCCGCGTGGCTAAGATTATGGCATGGTACTCGAAGCAGGTAATCCAGGTTGCCAGATGTTCAGGGGAGCTTCAAGGTATATCTACCTAATCGCTCATCCGAGATAATGGCATATGGTCCAAATGTCACGGAAATATCACCAAAAAAATTTGTATAGAGAGAAAAAAACTGGATTTTGACTTTTGATTTCCATCTTATCAAAGGACCTCTACGACGGTACCTAGATTCTATAGGGGAAAACATAGCTTTGGCTATCATAATAGTAGCACTTAGGTATCGTTTAATCTCAACTCTACAAGTTCTGTAATGAAAGGTCCCTTTTTGACAAAGGTCTAAGCCGCCAAATATATATCTCCAGAGAAAACGGTACAACACATGCAACGCAAAACGGCAGTCCTTCCAAGAAGCATCTATTATAACAGCTACAACACATCTGATATTTCTTCCAGTGAACAGCCATAATTTAAGACTTCCAATTGATCAATGATACCTTTTTTTCCTCGAGCGTGAAGCTGCCTGTTGTTCATTTCAATTCTGTGGCCCCAACCGCTAACTGAGCATAAGTTTTCAAGTTGAAATTTTCAAATTATAAGAAAATAAAACAGCCCCTCCCCCCCCTCCTGCTGTGCATATCTGCTAATGAAAATGCCCACCGCATGCACAGCCCATCCGTACTACTTAGAATTTAGGTACAACTGAATTTGTATATCCAGACTCAGATCCATCCGCAGTACCGCAGCGCGCTAGTGTTCAGACCCCGACGGAGGACTCGCAGAGTACGGGGGCAGCGGAATCCCAGAGTCAGAGACAGACTCCTGATCGACTGACGCCCTTGACAACAACCCCCGGTCTTGGCCGACGCCAGACTCCCACAGCACTCCAGCCCTCTTGTTAGACCTGAATCTGCATGCATCTGATTCCGCTCGTCTCCGGTGCCGCCTAGCAAGAAAAACACCAAGCGCAACAAGTAAAAATCCGCTAAATACCAAAAAAGCCTTGGCTTCATAGCTCGGGCCTTTGGGCTTCGGCGTTGGGGTGTACGGCGCAGAGCACTCGAAGGCCCATTCGTCACTCTTTGGCCCCGTCTGCCTGCGCAGTTGCTGTTCAAGGCCGGCGCAGTCGAAGAGGCCCTGTGCCTTGACTTTGATGGCGTCGTATGTTATGAGGTTCGGGAGTTCGATGCTGTTAAATGTTATTAGTCCCATTCGAGGTGCACATGGGGTTCATGTCATGCAGGTGGGGTGGTAGGTGCCGATTGTACGTACCTTTGGAATCGTCCCTGCAACTCCACCCGAAACAGGCTCTCGGCTGCTAGTTTGAAGTGCATAGGTTGCCAGGATGTGAATATCATCGAGGAAGTCAAGTTTCGCAGCATGGGGAAGTCCAGGCTGGGCGGGATGTTAGTAGAAATTCTTGAGAGAAGAGGACAGGAGAGGACAGGAGAGGACAGGAGAGCAAGAGAGGGGCGGGGATACTTTGCAACGTCGCCCGCAATTTTTATCAAGCTTCCTGAAGAACGCAGCCTCGGGAAGCTGAGTGCAACGGGTATCTGGGACATAATGTTCAGAAACAAACCGGCCGAGGTGACGGTTTGCAGTTGCGGTGCCGATATGCTATAGTAGGGACATGATCAATACCATATTCATCCAGCTCGTGCACCGGCTGCGGTCGGGCGGCAATAAATAAAGTAGAAAGGACAAACCTCGAGATATTGCCCACTAGGCTCAGCTGCCCCGCGGTCTCAAGAGACGGCAGATCCACATCCAACGCCTGAGCCTCCGCATCGTCCCACTCCGGCGTCGTCTCACACCATTTGTTGCATATCGTAAGGGCGCCGGCATTCTGCAAAGAGGTCACAGCAATCCTGGCAGTCCATTCTGTTAGCATGACTCCGCTGCCTTTAATCGGTGCTTGTGCAGGTATACCTCGAGAAATCCCCTGCCAGTTGCAGGTTCTCATTCACGCTCCTCAGACGCGACAGATCGACCGTACCTCCAGCTGTGGGACGCCAGATCTCGATATTCTTAGCAGATACTAGATTCGGCGCCGATAACGTGGTCAAAGTCGACATGCGCGAGGAAAGCGTCCCTATATACAGTAAATCCGGCAGTTCGATTGCGGTCACGTTGGGTTCGTTATTTGATGGAAAGGCTCTGATGGAACCGGTGATGTTCTGGACATGCCGCAGCATAAACGGGCCTTCGTATGAAGGCCAGATGAAGAGGCGCCCGTCAAGGATCGTGCATTCGGACTCGACGAGCACGTCTAGTTGTGTCTGGCTAGTGATATTCCAGCTTTGGGTGTGTTTGTCGGGCGGGTTGCAGACCTGGACACCGGCCAAGACGCCTGAAGGGGAGGGGTTAGACAGATCAAGCGGACAATATAACGAACAGACATACTCGTTGGCAGCAGTGCAGCCGCAAGAATGCCCAGTAGGGGCCAGAATCGGATGAGAGTGAGATTCATGACGACCTCGGGCTGCGATTTTCCGCTCTACACATGGCCAACAAGCAGGGGCAGGGGGCTTTTAAGTACCACACTTTCAGCCGTTCATGTCCGAGAAACTTGACTAGGGTCTCTCGATTAGTTCAATTAGTTTGACTACCCGGCCGAGCTTAGAGAGAGTGCTCGCCCAATCAGCAGGCAGCCAAGCGTGGCTTAGGAAGGGACGAGGAAAAGGTGTGATGGGGCTACTTTAGCTCCTCTGCTCCTCCTCCACCTCAGGTAATAAAAAGTTTCATGCTCTGTAATGTCAAAACATACTATTACTTGCCCTAGGACCGTGTGAGCACCACATTCTCCTTTAGGCTAACTCATCCATACCAGTAATTGGCCTATCTTGTTTGAGCAACTGTCTTTGTTTCAGCCGACGCCAAGTCTTTCCAGACCAATGCTACGCTACCTATAAGTAGGTAGGTAGGCTAGGTAGCTACCGACACTTCCCTTATTTAACAGTGACTCATTTGTCTTCAAGATTAGTGAGACACACCGACCTTCCATCCTTTATTGAAATTTTATCCCGTTAATCTCGATCTTAACCATTCAGCCACCATGCACTACAACGAACGCCTTATTAGCGAAGAGATACGGGCCATCGCTCGCCAAAACAGCCGTGAGGCACTGGAGGCTTTCCTCCAGCAACAACGCGAAGCAGCCGGAGAGTCAGAATATGCCCTGCCTCTCGAGGATCTGCTCCTGGCCGCCACAGACTGTCGCGCCGACCAGGTCGCAGCCTATTGCTTGGAACACGGCCAGAAGGCTACGCGGGAAATGATGACGTCGGTTGTTGTCCATAACTCCTTCGCCGTGTACCGCTTGATGGTTAAGCATAAGGCGGTTCGCATCAACTTCGTTGTCCCCTGGTACGGCGATATTCTTGGAACAATGGCCTCTGACAATAAGATCGACTGGGTGCGATTCTGCCTGGAGCACGGGGCCGATCCAAACGCCAGCCTTGTCGGGGAGCATCTGAGCGCGTTGGCGTGTGCGGTTCACACTGGCAACGTCGAACTAGTGGATTTGCTGCTCGCGCATGGGGCAAGGCTGAAGGGGAGTAATGCGATTGTGAGGGCGGCGATCGATGAAGACCTGGAGATGGTCAAGTATCTTCTGTCAAGGGGGGCCAGTATTGACGAGGTTGGGATTAAGGGCCCACCGGGCGCTGAGGCTTATGGTGATATGGGGAGTCCGCTTCATCAGGCTGCGGTAGAGGGATACACGGAGATGGCACTTTTCTTGATTGAGGCTGGGGCTAATATCTATCTTAAGGATCCACTTGGACGCACTGCGGAAGACCTTGCGCTGGAAAAGGGGTATACAGAAATCCTTAACGCTCTGCGCCAAAAGAAGATGAAGGATAATATGGACGTTAAAGAATGATTGGAGCCCGGGGAGATTTAATTGTATTTCAGAGGAAAGCCTTAGAGAGCTCTGAATCGACTGAAGCGCTGCATCAGGAGAGAGCTATCCAACTTCGAACACATGGGCTGACAAGTTGAGAAGGGGTTAAGGCTGGTGTTGAGACGCTTTGTTAGAGCAGTTCGGTGCAGCGCAGCGCAAGCCATAGTAATTTAAATAACACCTTATCATCGCTTGATGCACCCACGTGAAAGTCAGAGCTTGCCTCTGCTGATTTTAGTATATATTGTGCGATGGGCACCTGCTTCTATGCCCTCGATGACTGGGTGCACGCCCACTAAGGCGAACTGGGTCAGATTGACTGGGGTGGACGTGGTATTACACCCTCGTATGTAGGAAGCAGCAGTCTGTTCAGCTTGGCAGGTGCCTAGAAAATCGCTGCGAAAGTCTCGCAGAACTGCGTCCAATCTCCCTGTATCACACCTTGAGGCCGGAGCGTCTACTCCTATCTTCCGTATAATTAGTGTTTAGTAGTAGCTGTGACTACTAACCTTGCCACACTCTCGCTCGCCGCAACTAATCTCTAAGCATTACCCATGTTGTGGGCTTAAAATCAGTTTTTTACGACAGTTAACACCTTTTTCTCCTTTTTAGTGGTGCCAGTTGTAGGGTGTCTTGTTGAGACGCATTTCCCCCAGGTGTTGCGCCTGTAGTAGATCGCTGTTGTGAGGTAGTTCTATTGCGATGGCGCCAGCCTGAATCGATCTCGCGCCCTGCGGGTTACCAAGATGTGAGGCGGTAAGTGGGTCCATTAGAACGCGGGAAGGGGCCAAATTTCTTGCGCAAATCTCTGGGGTAATTCGTGTCTCGAAATGTATGTAGTTCTTACTAATTTAGGGACAACTAATCCCATCCATCTTCAGCATTACTTTCTCTTCTCAGCGCCATTCCTGTGCTGTTTTTTTTTGCCATTCTCTCGCCTATTTAACCAATTAATACTTGTAGAATTTTGTGGTCACTAGCGCAGGCACATTTGCCTCTGTAGGTTCCTTACCCATTCGCGCCCTCCGGGCGACCTTTAAGGTTGCGGAACTTAATAATCGCAAAAAGAATATCGCGCTTACTATCTGGGTCTTTAAGAATAAAGAGTTTAATATTGCGGTAGTAGACTAATACTAGAAAATTACCTACTAATACATGTTTAGGGAGGTTACTCTGGAAAGTCTTATCTCTTTTATATTTGCCATTTTCAGCGTTACTTTAGTTGTAAGTTTAAATCGACTGACACTCGCTAATATCACGCCGCGGGTTCAACTTTAGCGAGGTGACTAATATGTAAAGGCTTGGCGGGCGCAGAATAGTGGTGCGAAACACACAGGGACGTGCGAACAGTGGCTCACTGCTTTGAGATTTATGGGTGGAAATGCGGCCGTTTATGGCCTCAGTAGCTGTCATTTTCGGCGTCGATTTCACAGGTCCTCACGTTCTAGTTGTAATTTGTTTTATGTTGTGGGCTTGTGGTACGTTTTTTCATCTTCTGAGCCTCGCTTTATACCTAAGGACTAACTATCCGACGCAGGAGAACCAAAGTGGCCGTTCAGGTGTCCGGTGTGGCCTGTCCCTCATTCTGCTAGCTTGCCACCATGGTTCTGCTAGACAAGGATCACCTCGAGGCGTGTTCATCTCTGGTTGCATTTCAATCTCGCTCATGGGGAGAGTATAACAAGTCGATTGGCCTAACGAAGAGCTTGTGGCTTTCCGGGGGTTCCAATCCGGCAGGAAGGCATACGGGTCAGTCTCCTCCTGATCAATGTCTGCTCCCAAGCTGCCTCGGGCGGACGCGGCTATTGGAAAAAGAAGGGCATCAGTGATGGACAGGTTATGAAGCCGGGTGAAGGATTTCGATCCCTGCGCGTTTTTAGACTCATCTGTAGCGTTAGAAGAGGGGCGAACTGAACAAATAGCCACTTTAATCCTTTAATGGGGATTCTAATCCTGGGGGGCAAATGAGCCCGGGAGCGCCTAGAGTGCTGCCAACCGTGCTGTAATGCACAGACCTCCCCCCCTTTATCTCTGTCGTAAATGGGCCCATAGCTCAACTTGAAGAAACAGCCCTCTTAAAGCCATGTCACTTCTAGGTCTCATCGTTTTCAAACTCAATAATCGATAAGGCAGCTAACGACCTCGAACGCGACCCTTCGCTTGCCACAACGCAACCGGAAGCACCTGCTTTCATTACGGGCTGGAGACTTGCTGTTCTGTTGCTAGGGTGAGTGACGTCCGCCATTAACCGAGTTTCTGACTTCCTGAGTGACCAGTGTCTCCATCTCGATCTTCCTTCCAGATCTCGAGGTGTCTATCATCGGCACGGCTCTGGTGACCATTGCCAATGACCTTCAAGGCTTCAGCAGGACCGGCTGGGTTGTTGTCGCATATCTTATCACATATACAGGTAAGTCTCTTCGTGATGTAGAAAACGGCTCCCATCTCCTAACCGCCATCGAACGGCATAGGCTTCATCATCATATGGGCCAAACTGAGTGACATACTCACCCGCAAATGGACTCTCATCGCCTCACTGGCCGTGTTCCTCGTTGGATCTGCGATATGTGGTGCCAGCCAGGAAATGACCATGCTGTTGATCACACCCATGGGGTCAAAGACTCGTTGCCAGATATCCAATTGACCGCATGTTCAGTATCGTCTTCCGTGCCTTTCAAGGACTCGACGGTGCAGGATGCTTTTCAATCTCCATGGTTGTCTTCTTCGAGCTAATCCCCCTAGCCATGTACCCCAAGTACGGCTCGCTCCTCTCTACCGACGTTGCCCTGGCGACTCTGCTAGGCCCCATCATCGGCGGCGCCATTGCCGATGGGACCTCGTGGAGATGGGTGTTTCTCCTCAAGTGAGCCCGTCTACCGTGCGAGAATCCTGTATCCTGTAGCTTATCACATCCAGCCTTCACATCGGCGCCGTGGCTGTAATTGCAATGGCCGTGTTTCTTCCCAACTGCTTCCCCCACCACGGCGCGCACCTTGCTCAAACTCAAGCCCCCAAAAAGCGCTCTCTACAAAGACTGGACTTCCCCGGCACGTTCCTTTTAGTAGGGGCCAATCTGTTACTTGTGACGGCGCTGCTTGAAGCGAGCACCGACTATTCATGGCCTTCGGGACTCACCATCTCGCTTCTGACAGTTTCAGCCGTCCTCTGGATCTGCTTCATTATCTGGGAGTACTTTGCAACAAAGGAGACCTGGGCCGTGGAGCCCGTCTTTCCATTCCGCTTCTTCCCCAACCACTACTAGATAGGCATACTGCTGCAGTCCTTCTCCCTCAGCGTCCCCTTTACGACACTTGCCATTGTGCTGCCCCAGCGCTTTCAGACTGTAAAAGGCATGTCGGCGCTCGACGCGGGGTTCCGCCTCCTCCCGTACGCAATGCTCGCCCCCGTCGGGTCTCTGGTCAGCAACATCATCTTCATGCGCCGCCCAGCGCCAATCCTGCTTCTCCTCGCGGGCGCCAGGTTTCAAGTCGTGGGTTTGGCCCTGCTAGCCGCCGAGCCCGTGCGGGAATCACTCCCGGCCAAGCTGTACGGATTCGAGATCCTCGCGGGGTTCGGAGTCGGCTGACATTTGGGACATTGGTTACGATCACCCCGTCGAGCGTCGAGCCGCGCGACCTCGCAACTGCCACAGGCGCGATGATTCAATTACGGCAAATGGTAAGTTCTCTCGGCATGTGCCTGTCGAACTCCTGCCCACCCTCTACGTAATCCCTACCACAAGCAGGGCTAATCCATTCTCCTCTCGTACCTGACATGGAAGCACGATCGGCCTCTCGATCGGCTCCGCGCTGCTGAACAGCTATCTCAAGAGTCACCTCGCTCCGCCTGTGCTGAGCGCGGTGCAGCTGGAGGCCCTGCTGCAGGATATACAAGTGATTCTCACGTTCCCACCGGGGCTTCAGCAGGTGACGCGCGGGGCATTCGCCACGGCGTTTAGGCTCCAGTTGAAGGTTGTCATTGGCTTAGCGGCAGTGCTCTTTCCGTCGATCCTGCTCATGCTTCAGCTGACGAGGAGGGAGGGACATATCCTTCCCGTAGTCAAAGGCGCGAAATAGGAGGGAGCGAATCATGGGGACGACGAGGACGTGAGTCTTGGCTAGTGGTCGCTTTATTCAGTTAGGTAGTTACTAAGTTGGGCCTGAGGACGGGGGAGCAAAGAAGAATACATGAAAACAGTAAACAGTGTTCGTTGTTCAATCCAAATTCATAACTAGCTAGCTTAGTTTTCTGCATCTTCGGCATCTTTAATGGCGCACTGAATTGCCTTGATCGCATTGTCCAGGTCTTCTCGCTCCGCTGCGCCTGGGATCCGATGGCCCAGTCGGTGCGTCGCAACATGCCTCCCATTCGCCGTACACAAGCCCACCAACAATGCGCCCTGCCCTGGGGCAACATCATCATTCTCCGCAAACACGTGCGCTGTTGGAATGTCGATAATGGTAGCAGTGTGCCCGGGGGCTGCGCCCGGCTCCTGCTTCAGCATCTTGACCTCGTCACCCTGTAGAGCGGCACAGTCTGCGGCCATTCCCGCGGAGAAGAAGACAGCAACCTTGAAATTGGCGCCAATTGGGGTGCAGTTGCGCAGGGATTGTCTGGGAGCGGGGCCCAGCGGGTGGAGCAGCCAGGTCGCCGCGAGACAGGCGCCGTGGCTGAAACCCAAGATGCCGTCGTATGCGGGGTTGGCGTCAGCGACGAGCGTTGCGATGTCGTGCAGCGCAGAGAGCATGCTGTGGCCTGATTCAGGGGCGAAATATGCGTGAAACGTGTCCGTCGGGGCGACGAGATTGGAGAGTCCTGGGTAGCGACCAATGAATTGGAGGATCCTCGCGCAGATGCACCGCGATCAGAGCATAGAAGGCGGGCGGGAAAGGAGTTCTACCTACCGGGAGCTATTGGTGCATCGACGGCTCCTTCCACAAAGTCATACGTATGTTTGGGGCCAAGGCCATACCGGATTGCGTCTGGACAATTTGGTTGTCTGTTAGCCAGTCGCGAATCGTATGCAGACGGTGGGCAGGCCCAGGGTGCGATTACTGGTCTGGAGCTCGAGGACCTGCACGCCAAGTCAGTCTAGCTCTGGCGAAGCACCAGCTGAAACCCACTTTGCTGTTAGTGCCGACGCCGTGCAAACAAAGAAAGTGCATTTGGGCCAGAGCACCACTTGGCTTGGGCCTAGTCCTTCGGTGGTTGGTGCTTCTACTTATAGCCTCGATTGGCCTCCCACAAGATCCCGTCCTCACTAAAACTCTGGCGCGATGCTTGCCAAGTGGCACGGTGGACATACCGTGTGCACCCGGTCTCCCGAAGCTTCGATGCAGACGCATTGGCTGCGCATAGCAGGGGGTTAGATCGACCTCGGCTCGGGGTGGGCACAGCCCCCTGAAGGCCATCTTCCATCATCCGCCTGGAACGTGCTGGATGGACCGGTCAGTATTGTTGTCTCGAGCTGGAGCGGATTCCCCGCTTTGCTTGTGTAGAAACTTATTTAAACACCACCTCACAAGTCTTGACCGGTTCGAGCGCAGCCGGCTTTCCTGCACGGCAAAGGAGATAAGATAAAACAACGCGAACCAGAACAATCGAGCAGAATGGCCCAGAAGCCTCCCCTACCCACAGTTGGCATAGTCGCCGGCGCTTGGCAGAATCCCGACAACTACGTCCCACTCCAGGATGCATTGGCGAGGCTCGGATACGAGTCCGTCTGTCAATCACCTCCCTCAACTCGCCTGCCCCATGGTGATACCGATCTCGAGGCGGACATCGCATTTGTGCGCGACAACGTCCTTGTCCCTCTGATTGATAGTGGCAAAGAAGTCATCGTCGTTCTGCATTCGTTTGCTGGTGTCTATGGCGGCGCCGCCCTGGAGGGTCTCAGCCGGGATGGATACGCCATAGCGGGCAAGGCAGGTGGCGTGGTCGCTGTCGTGTACATCGCTGGACCATGTGTCCCCAGTGGAATGAGCACACTCCAGCTTCTCGGTATCGGGGAGGACCTCGTGCCGTGGGTCACACTTGATGTATGTGCATATTGTTGCTTTGCTGTGCATTGCGTTTCCCTACCATTCTATCTAACAGACGCAACCAACGATAGGAGCCCACAGGCCTTCTCAGCCTCGCCAACCCGGTCTCCCTGCTCTTCCACAAGCTACCTGCCACTGAGGCCCGCGCCTGGGCTGGCAAGATGAGGCGCCAGGCAATCAAACCGCTGCAGGGAATCGTTCCCTACGCGCCGTTCGAGGACGAGCTCTACAAGGGCCACTTGGCGTACTTGAAGTGTGCGGAGGACGAATGCGTGCATCCGCCTGGCCAGGCAAAGTTTATTGCCACTGCGGGGATCGAGGAGATTGATGAGTTGCCAACCAGCCATATGCCGTGGTTGGAAATGGCCGATACGACGGCGCAACGCATCTTGGCTTTAGTAGCAAAGGTTCGCATGTAACTCAAGTACCTTAATAGCCCAATACATAGGGCCAGCTACACAACTGCTATACATCGTTGTATGCATCCGATTTTCGGAATAGTAAGGATCTATCCTAATCAAAAAACCTGTTCAAGGGTGCCAAACCGTGCAAGCATATCGAAGGCGCGTTGAATCCACTCCGGTCCCGTGGCAAATGTAATCCGAACCCATCCGCATTCATCGCTGCTCGGCGTGAACCGCTGGCCCGGAGCAACAACGAGCCCCATTTGGGCCAGTTTCTGCACGGCAGCAGCCTCTGCTTCCACACTCCTGCATCCGCCTTTGATCAGCTTCGCAAAGACGAAGAGCCCGTGAGTAGCCGAGGCATATTCAATCCCCAGCCGCGCCAGGCCCTGAGTCTAGACACGATAAGCCTCGCTTAGAGACTCCGAATTGTGTTCCATGAACTGCGATAGCTCGGCCGAGTTGAGTAGCGCAGTTGCTAGCACACTTGATAACGACGAGACCTGCCAGTAGCTTGCGAGTCCCGCGCCAACCCGCAGGGCCGCGTTGGCCTGGGTGACAATACAGCCCTAGATGCCATTCCGTTAACGCCATGGTTACATCGCGTGGGCTCGCCTGCTTCGTAACGGGAGGTATGAAAACTTATGAGTCTGATACCGCTGCAGCTGAAATCCTTGCTTAGGCTTCAGATGACGTGGACGCGCGCGGCCATAGTAGGAGCGCAATCACCCATCAGTGACAGGACCGACTCGAACGGCAGTGAGCGAGGATCGGTTTGGAACGACGAGACCGCGTAGACCTCTTCACTGATGAAGTGTAGATTGTGCGCATCGCAGAAGCGAAGACATTCACGTAAGACTTTCGCCGGGTAGCAGCGGCCCAGTGGATTGTTCGGGTTGGTGAGAACAAGGGCCTTGATGCGGGCCTTATCATCATCTTCATGGTACGCTGACTTTAAGGCATCCACGATCTGAATCTCGGTTGCTGCTTCGAGAGATGAGGCCGTCATATAGATTGGCGTGGATTTGGCATGGATCCGAAAGTAAGAGTCTTTCACTTGTCTCTAGGCTGGGTTTATAATGTGCCGCGCCCATCTTAAACCCACACAGTGCGGCACTTTTGATTATCATTAGCAACGCACTAATCATTCAGCAGGCAGGTTCCTCGTTCACAGACAGCCTGTACGTTCAAGACACAGTCTTTTCTATTACAGGTTCCTTGGTCGCAGTTGACAGGCTTATTCACCTGGAATGAATCTTCTTTTCGAGTAGTTCCACGCCGGCTAGAGAGGGGCTGATACTTTACGCTGGCACCGGTGGAACAGAAGTACCCCTTATACCTGAGAATTGACACAAGAATAGTGTAATCAGTGAGGCTAGCAGTGTCCACGAGGATATTTGTCCGATTATTTCTGATTTGACGTCTCAGATAAACAAGACATCTGCGTTCCCTGGTTGTGAAAATAACGCTACTATTGATTTCCCATACAAAATACCGCAACCCTCTCGATCATATTTTTAAGGCTTTATTCATGGTATAGTGGAAATTCAGGCCGTACTTAGAGCCATGACGCAGTGAGCAAACAAATAGGGATCCTTACATTCCGGTGCTCAGCCAGGTAAGCAAAAAGCGCAATTGAATAAATCACCTAACTTTTCTCCCCTTTCCAGGAAAGGGGAAATAAAGACTTGTTAGTCCCCATTAGCCACAGCGATTCCCGTGATCAAGCAGCAAACCGCGTATCCCGCTGTTAAAGCAAATTGCGCTGCCAATATAACTCCCGGCGTCTCGCCAGGGAAAAGATATTCAGAGGTACCTGGGGTCAGCATGCCGCCAGCATCAAACAAGATATTGGCCGAGAAGGAAGCTCTCGAACTCTCCGTTCGGTTGTTCTCAATAAAGTCGCCGACAGCAGGCACAACCCAAGCCACATTGAGTGCAGATTCCGAGAGCGGCCCAATGATGTCTAGATACTCTTGATTTGTGGTAATATTGTCCACTGCGACCTTTCCAATACTGAGCGCGGTCATAGACCAATTTAAACCATTGTACCATGTCCGGCTGGTTTGGAGCCCACCTATAAGGTCTGGCATGACGTACCCTAGGTAGGAAACCATACTAATGCCTCGTAACGTCTTGGATGCTGGCACGCCAGGAGGAGTAGCCGCCTTTCCAGCCGAGCAGGCCCAGACAAAGAAACCGGACACGAAAGACACGCCGTTGGACACTATGGTGCAGATGTCCAACACCTTGGCTTTGTCGACCGCCATAAGGTTCGCTTTCCTGTCACCTGGTACCATCATTATATATTTGGCATAGGCCTTTTGCTGCTCTGGGTTGGGCTGGGATGTATTGAGAATGTTGCGAAGAGTAGCATAGTCGGGCGCCGTGATCAACTGGTTAGTGAGCTCGTTCGCTGGGAAGGGAGCGGTATTCGTGATCGCCTTATAGATGACTGTTGCTGGGATGGCACCAATAAGGCAGGTGAGGTCTAGGAAGCTGAGCTGATCGCCGGAGATATCCTTATAAATGGGTGACAATATGGGGATATTTAAGGGGGCATCGAGAAGGGCGAAGAACGCATCAGTAAACAACTTAGTAAGGTCCAGGAGTGTCAATATGCAATTTTCGGCCGTATTCAGAACAAAGTCGGTGATTATTGCGGCGATTCTCTCGAACAGCTGCTTTGCGCTAAGGGATGCAAAGTCCTTGACGACATCGACAAGGCTTTTTACTAAGCCGACAATATCTGTCTCTTCCGCCTCCATCAAATTGTACAAAGCCTTGAATGCATTCTCCAGCTCCCCTGTAACTGGGACGCTTGGGTCATGATTTGACTGAGCATTCTGTAGATTACTTGTGGCATGGTGCAGCGCCCAATTTGCCTGAGGGCTGTTTCTAGACGGGACGCTTGACTGAGTTGCTTCCTGCTGGCCGATTGTCTGGCCAGGGTTCGGAATACTGCCCCATTGGTCGACCTTTTCCTCGATTGTGGCAAATTCATTTCGAATGTCATCTTCAATCTCAGTAATTGAGTTGGTCACCTGTTGAACAGATAATTTGAGGATGTTCTTGACGACCAAGTGGGTTCGCTTTATATCGTCCCAGTTGAAGATAAAGCCCAGATATTTGACGATGTCGTCGTATGCAACCACAATCTGGTGGAAGACATACTCTGCTGCTCCCACAACAGCCGCCACAGTCTCGATCGCCGCGGAGTATATATCATTTCCAACCTCCACGATAAAGTGCCATACCCCATCAACTACCTTGCAGTATGCCCTTCTGACGGTATTCCATGCCTTCTTGAACCACCGCACCAGATCACCCCACAGAAATTTGAGCCAGCTGCCACCACTTTCAGCAATGGCGCTAGAGGGTCCGTCTTTCAAGGGT
Source organism: Aspergillus baeticus (assembly GCA_027569055.1). Taxonomy (NCBI): domain Eukaryota; kingdom Fungi; phylum Ascomycota; class Eurotiomycetes; order Eurotiales; family Aspergillaceae; genus Aspergillus; species Aspergillus baeticus. The sequence goes on from JAPDEI010000021.1 coordinate 342,896, forward strand.
CCATTGGGTCTTGATACAGGCCCGTCTTTTTTGGGTCCATCAACCAATAGACCGCGACGGGCTTTTGTCGCAGCTGGCAGCTGCGACTTTATGTCTAGCAATTTCTGGAATTGGTCCCCTGCAAAACCTAGCTGGTCAAGCGGCACCGATGCTTGGGGTACAAGCGGCGTGGTCACTCCATTAGAATCAGTTACAGTTGCCGCCTGTAGAGCATCACCTGTAGTAATTGTGGACAGCCGTTGGCAGGCTTTGTCATGCGGGTCGATTATTTCAACAATGTCGGGACTATTCTTCACATGCACAGTGACATTGATTACTGTACCTGAGAGTGTCTGCGTTTCTTCAATGATAGTGATCACTCCAGACAGGTTTGTGGAAGTTTGAACCGTCTCATCGGGGCGGAGGATCATGTAAATATCGTTGATATTTACCGAAATGGGCCCGGTGGAGGAACTAAGCGAAACCGGATAATTCGGGACTCCCATGCCGTTTACATCCACAAGCTGGATGTGACTGGTGTAGCTGTAGAAATCGATCACCGAGTCCACACTATCCCCCGGTAGGAGCACGCTTCGCTCGGCCCAGACTGAGGTGCTCGGATCCTGGGTCAGCTGCGTCAACTGGTTGTCAGAGGTTTGGGCGAACAGGATACTATTTGCTGCTCCCTGGTAGGCGTTCAAGTAATGAGCGAACTGGAATACATCGTAGCAGATTGGCACGGGGTTGGACCACGCATTCGAGTTTGTCTCCGAACCCGATGGGCAAGATAGGCTGTACAACTCGGACAAACCGTTGAGACCCCAGAGTACCGTGCGACCCGCAACACTTGTCGCAATGAGATTCCGCGTATCGACCAGAATCTGTGTACTGAGAATAAAAGATGATTGGGTTGCTAATTCTGCATAGGCGCCATCGTACTGGTTGTCTGGTGTGAAGACAAAAATTGCACCGGCCACCGGCCATACAAAGAATAAGAATGTATTACCAGACGAAGGATCCACCATGGACGTAATTGACGTGGCTTCAGGTGGGATCCTCAAATGAACACTTTCGGGGAAGGGTCTGTCCTTCGTCGCTGCAGGCGTGTAGATTAGATCCTCGTTGGAGCCGAGGAACCCAAAGGTGTAGATGCCACCGACCGGGTCCTGGGGCCGCTTTCCTAAGCAAGTAATTACAGACCCAGCACTGATATTGTCGGGTAGTGGGTGGAAGGTCCACATTGGGTCTGATTTTATATCGATATAATATCGATCTACCACCTGGGTATTGTCGGCTGGGTTCCTAATCACGTCGGCGAAACATAGTATTCCAGATCCAGGAATATTCAAAATATATACGTCGGCTATGGTGAAAGGAATTGGCTCTAGCCTGCCTCGGGCGTCAAATGAAGCGCTAGCCCAGCAAGGTGAGTTTTCCCACGTTGAAGGTGTATTCGGCACGTCCAGAGCCAAAAAAAGGCTATCATTGCCATTGAGACGGGTGACAACGGCCAAATCCACGCTGTTTGTAGACCTGGGACTCTGAGTGACAGCGAATTGCGTCGCCGCAATTGTCTTTTGTGCAAATCTGCCGGCCAGTACGCTAGAGATATCATACTTGACCCAGCCAGTTTTGGATGCGGTGGTCTCTCGAGTAGCGTATAAAACATCATCACCACCTATGGAGAAGAACAAGGAAGTGCCGTCCGGATTCTGCAAGACATCAAACTGGCGAGCAGGGTCCATCACATTGGCATACTTTTGGTTCTTCATCAACTCCGACTCGGAGTTGATGTTGGCTGGGATGGGAGAAGCCATCACTCGCGACTATATATTGATAAAGCGAATCGCTAGTTGCCAATGTTGCATTACAGTCATTTTATACACTCCAGAAGAATTTCGTACATAATTTCCTGGACTGCCTTTTAACTATCATCCCTTTTCATCCCTCGGAGATACCTTGACCTGGCCTTGAGGGTGGCGCAACGCAGCTGGTCAAGTCCAGGCCCCGGCTAGTTGCGTCATGAGGTCTGGCCACCATTGCATACCTTGTTCTCAAAGTCATCCTTCGAGTCGAGGGCGGTCTATTCGAATGAGAGATTGGGGAGATGTGGACTAGTAACCTGCATCTCAATTGGTCTACTTTACAATTACCCGGTTCGGATACGGAACCTTCAAGTTAAAATTTGAGTATATTTTTTTAAAAACTATACGAAGGAATAAGGTTAAGTAGATCCTGGTCCACAATGCAAACGGAATCTGAAGCTTTTTTGATCCATGGTACTGTCCCAAGTAGTGCTACCACACCCGAGAAACATCCCCGTTTGCAGTCAATCTGTCACTCCAGATATGCTCAGATGAATGAATCATTGAATACCGACTTTTATGTAAACTTGGGACATGGAACCCGCTGATAGAATCAATCATGCCATCCAATTATAATATCAAACTTGCTCCATGAAGATGTCTGAACTTCTTTTGCAGTGCATATGTTCGTGAATAAATGACGCCGCGCTGTATAATTAACCACAATACTTAGCTAGTACATTTTGTCGACTAGATAAAAAGGAGGAAAATATATATTGACTAGTTTACTCAAGTTCATTAATCCTAAGACATCTCAAGGGCCAAGTGCCGCAATCAGGGTATCGAACCACATTAGAAAGCGCTCAAGGACAGACTGTAATGATGCGGATAATGTCTGCACACATTCCATGGCTTTGACGTAGATTTGCGTTGCTGCATCCACCTCCTCATTCCTTGAGGCAATATTTGCTTCTTGTTCGCATCTGGTGACCCCAGCGGCGGAAAATAAAAGGCAGAGTAACGCAGATGGCAGCGATGCATCCAAGGACCGTACTGGCCCAATTTATCCCCAGGTCTTGGAACATGGATTTAGCGAATAGTGGAAATCCAAAGCCGCAGAGTGATCGCAGGACCGAACTTCCAGCATTCACCGAAGCCGCACTGTATTATCTAGGTGAGCTAAATGCAGCCAACGCAGAGCGGGGGGACACAGAAAGTGAGGAGCTTACTATGGCAGATACATATCAAACATGTAGTTCAGTAGTTGTTGGAAGATGCAGAACAAGCCGAAGCCTGTGGGTAGTCCAGACAGTACGGGCACAATCCAGTGAATGGAAGGCTGGTACCCTGACCAGCCGAACCAAAAGATTCCGACGGCGAACGCTGCACTTCCCGCCATAGCGGGCGGAAGACGCCATTCTGGAACGATGACACCGTTGTTCGCCTTCAACTTGCGATAGTATGAAGGCTGGGTCAAAATCACGTAGATACCACCCATCAACATCCCGACAGCGATTCCCACGTAAGCAAGGCCCGCCACACCAGGGCGGAAGCCATGAACTTGTTGAAACACCATCGGGTATGCAGTGAGGAACAGATACATGATCCCGTAAATGAAGGCAAGGTAGATGGAGATCAGAGCCACGAGGGGCTCCGTGAAGAGCAACCGCAGTGGACGAGCTAGATAGGTTACAACAAGCGTTCTCCGGTCCAAGACAATTTCCTCATGTTTGGCGTGTAGGCTCCAGTTGCCTGTCGTGCGGCGCAAGGTGCTAGCCTTTTGCTTGAGTAAGACGGGGGCGTAAGTTTCGTCGAGGAACAATGCACAAAGAAGAAACCCACAGAATCCCATTATACTCCCTAGCCAGGCAGTCCACCGCCAACCAAGGGTTGATTCACAGATGAAGCCACCCACTGATGGAGCTAACATGGGGCCCATTAGGATATTCATGCTGAAAATGCACGTGGCAGGACCACGTGTCTCTCCAACAAACATGTCTGCAAACACTGCTCCGGCGATAGTCATGGGTGATGCAGCAAATACCCCGGCCCAGAAGCGACATATCATAATCGTCTGCATGTTGGTGGCCGATGCTACCCCGAGCGAAAAGATAGCAAATCCCAAGATTCCCAACAGAATCACCACCCGTCTTCCCTTCAGCTCCGACACTGGGGCCCATAAGATTGGCCCTGTGGCAAAGCCAAGCACATAAAGACACATGCTGAGAGTGGCCACAACATGATCAACATGGTATAATTCCCTAAGAGCATCGGTTGCAGACGAGAATAGGGAGGAGTTGAAGCCGACAGTAAAGGTGGAGAATCCAAGCGCGATAGACACCAGTACTCTAACGAATCTTTGGATTAGCACACTGAATAGACAAAGTTCATTATTACATACTTCCTGGATAGAGACCAGTTATAAGGATGTTCTGGATCAGATTGACCGTCAAACTCAACGATGCCGATGGGAAATTCGTAGGTGGAATTGACATGGTTGGCTGCGTCCACCATGTTCGCTCTATTTTCAAGAGTTTTCTCCTGGAAACTCTGTGATTCTGCAACTATTTCCGCCTAGGTCATAAGCCACAAGATGCTTAGCTGAATATGACCTTATTTAGCCTCTTTTATATCAGGGCATTGTGGTTCCGCAGGTCAGACAAGCACAGATTCGTCGGCTAATCTGGTGATTCCCACCGTTCAGCCGATCGGCTATTTTCAGGAGACAAGCGTGTCCTATAATTCCCTTTAGCACGACCGCGGTATATACATAGCTTATCATCTTGACAAATTTATTCTTGACTTAGTCATTGTATCTGATCTTGTTGGTTGAGAATGTTCTTCGTAGTGGCCGATAAAAATTGGTCATTGTAGCTAAGTGCGGCCGATGCCCTTCAGTGTCTTATTTTTATGTATTTAATGAATTAGACGTTAGATACGATGTTTCTCCTGCATGGAATCAAGTCCCACATAGTCGCAACATCCACCAGTTGAGGACATTCACACATTGCGGATTACTTGCCTTTACGGACTATAACATGCTACGTGATTGTGTGAGTAACATCAAATTATATTTCATTTGACTTCATGTATTCTTTGTCCAAATCTACATACTATTTCTGGTTCCTCGCTATCACGAGCCATCCCAACATCGCCATTGCCTTGGCCGAAAGGATGGCTTCTGCATGGGCCTCATCCCTGGCAGCTGCTTCGGCAAAGGCTGGATGATGACCCGGGATGTTTGGGGCAGTCGGGATGCCAAAGACTCCGTGGAAGCTCGGGACTTCGTGGGAGACATTGCCTACAGTTACCGGTGAGCTAGACAGATAGAGGGCGAAGAAGGGGGATAAAAGCATACCCATGTCTGTCGAAACAGTGGCGACAGTCGGATTCCGCAGCAAGACTTTCCGCCCCAAAAACTGCATCTCACTAGTATAGAACTCGCAGAGAGTATCGTTGATGACAACATCTTTGTAACAAGGGGCCCTGGTTCTACTGATCAGCGTTGTCCTTCCTGTGGTCATTTTCTTCGTTTGTGAACTTCCGGGTTTGGAGTTTCTAACGTACATAATATATTCGACTTCACAGCCCGTGGCAAGTGCAGCTGCCTCGAAGCAGGCTTTAGCCCTAGAAAGCAGCTTTTCGGCACGAGCAGCAGTCACACTCCGCACATTCCAGTTCATCCGAGTATAGTCCGGGATGACGTTTGGCGCAACGCCGCCGACCTCAATCACTCCGTGAATCCTCTCGTCCGGCTGGATCTGCTGTCGCAACATGGATATGTTGTTGTAGGCGCCGACCGCGGCATCGAGTGCATTCCGGCCATTCCACGGATCACCTCCCGCATGAGCACCTTGGCCTCGATACTCGACGCGGAGCTTACTGCTAGCAATCATGGGAAATCCGGCGATGCCGGTATACCCTTCGGGAATACCATGTATTGACGTCGGGTGAGCCATGATAGCTGCAACAATCTCTGGGTCCTTGAACGCACCAGCTTCAATCAATTTGATCTTCCCCCCGCCGCCTTCCTCTGCTGGGGTACCGAGGATCCGCACTCGGACTGGCGTCGTCAAGTTCAATTGACGGAGCGTCTGTGTTAGACCGAGAAATGCGGCTATGGAGGACGTAGCAATCAGGTTGTGGCCACACCCATGCCCAATTCCGGGTAATGCGTCGTACTCGGCGCAGAAAATAACCAGAGGGCCGCCATCGCCGGTTGCAAATTCCGCTTCGAACGCGGTGTCCAACCCATAGGCGTGGCGGGTCACTGAGAATCCGCGATCCTCGAGAAATTCAGATAGCCTTTCATGGGCATAGACCTCCTCATACGCAGTTTCTGGGTGGCTGTGGATGTCGCGGTTGAGTTCTCGCAGAGCGCCAGCGTCATGATCGATGGCAGCGATAACCTGCCGGCGGACGTTTTCAAGAGCAAGAAGATCCGTCATTCTGTCGTGGTCGCTCGTCTGGAAGGCTCGAGGTTCAACAAGAAACAACAACACGTGCCGCAAGTCGGGGGCGTGCATGGAGCGGCCATGCGGGGCTTTTGAAGAGCCTTGCGTCGTGTGGTCGGGTCGCTCCTTATCTCGCGTGGTTCTTCTCTGTTTCGAGAGCCCCGCCAGCTAATCCACATAAACACGCACTATCAACCTCTAGGTGGGGCCAAATATCCGCGGCTGTTTCGCTGCTTATCAGTAATTAGCCGACAAACCTCCAACAACTCTTGTCACTGCCTGACTGTCCAGATACATCACCGACCGGAACTTCTTCCCAGTATGGACGGAGAAGCGGCCGCACCCACGCGATCTAGGAAGGGCTGCTGGACCTGTCGTCAGAAGAAGGTCAAGTGTGACGAGAGCCGCCCACGCTGTCAACGCTGCCTGCGATTAAACCGCCAGTGCGATTTTTCTCCTCGAGCCCGTAAGCCCTATGTTAGGAGACAACCACGGCAGCGCATCCAGAGACGGGAGCAGGAACAAGAGCCACAAGATAACCAGGCGCGGCAGGCGTTGTCACCACAGCACCCTGCGTCGGAAGAGAATTCCCTTCGAGGTCGGACCTTGTCGGTGGCATCTGCAGCACCGGAATCATCTGCTGGGGCACTTTGGCCCAAGTTATCGGAAGCTGACCACGATGCAATCCATTGCTTTCGCACAGTGGTCTCGCGATCGGTGGATACAAAGGATACGGAGTTTTCAGTGCCAGCTATTATCGCCTCTCTCGCGAAGACCGAGGCGATGGTCCTGCATATGATCTGCGCGTTGGGGCACCACGAACGTCGCTATCAGGAACAAGCTGACTGCTCAGCTACAGAAGCGGTAGAGCACTATAGTTCTGCTATGATTTTGGTAGCACAGGCTCTGCAGCAGCAAGAAACTCAATGCGAGCAAACGCCACCCAATTTGGACAGCACTCTTGTGACTCTATGGTTGATGATAGTGTACGAGCAGCGGTACGGGGATGGACAGGGCCATGGCCTCATAGCGCATCTCAGAGGTGCCGCCATATTCCTACAGCACCGGCTGGGAAACTTGCGCCGTCTACTGGAACAGAATTTCTCCGAGCCAGCTGAAATGTGGCATATCTCCCCGCTAGCTGGACGGATGATAATATGGATTGCCTTCTTGGACGCAGGGGCCGAGTCACACCAGCTTGGTGGCGAATTCAACCGAGCGCTCGGTGTAGCTATGACCGGTCTGGGAGAGAACGAGATAATGTCGCGACTGCGAGGCTACACCGCGATCCACCGGTACTCCACCTCGCTGCACATGTGCACATGGGGTGCCAGCTATCCCCAGACCCAGCTTCTGGAGGACCTGGAGAGTCGCGAGGTCTTCTCTCTATACGGCGAGTGTGGCCAAATGCGGCACGTGCTTGCACAGCTAGCTGTTACAACTACTGATTCTCTCCCTGTTGCTCGTGCCTTGCACGATATCAGCCAGCGATATAGTGAAATACTCGCGGTTGCGCCGCGTCTTAATACCGGGTATGCAGGCGGCCATGAGAAGTTTGTCATCAACACTCGCTACGTTGTTCCTTTCTACCACGCCCTCGTTCTGTGGTATTTTCGAATCACGACGCCGACCACACCCTTTAAGTCTAAATCCAAGCAGCAGCACGCATTGGACGAAATTCTGACACTAGCTTATCAAGCATACCGAGACGAAGGGGAACCTGCCATGGCACGCATTGCATGGCCGTTGTTCATGACCGCAATCGAGACAGACGACTTGGCCCACCAGGACTGGATTTCTTCCCGCTTTGCTTATCTTCGTAGCCGAGGGGAGAATTACCGGCGGGCAGAAAAGGCGCTACTGTTCGTCGTCACCGAGCAGAGGAAGCGAGGTGGGCGGGTCGATTTTTCCGCGAGATTTGAATCTGGAGAACTGGAACGATTCATTATCTGACGCCCTTTACTGGCTCTGCATGGGCAGAGTGGCGTGGGTCGGCAAATTCGTCGCTTAATGACCTTGACCCTTTGGGGTTGGAGAGTTGGAGAAGGGTGGACCCAACCGCACAAAGAAGGCCCTGGCGGGCGTACCAAATGGTGGACCACGCGGCGCTCGTTATCTCGTTATCTCCGACAGGTGTATGTTTATATATATATATGACCAGAATGAACTCAATACCTTGCCAAACGTTCTAGATATAGTTCATCCGCAGCTTCCAACACCCACGTTCCGCACCCATGGCAGAAATTGCAAACTATCAGACGGCAAAGGACCTGCCCAGCGATAAAATGCCGGTTGATATTGAAACCTCATCCTGTCGAGTCATCTCGGAACCTAGTGACCCACTGGAGGCTCGTCGGCTACTGCGGAGAATTGATCTATTGTGAGTGGTTCTATGGGCCAGTTTTGGATGTGCAGGAGAGCTAGCGCTGACAATCATCCGACGCTGTAGTATGTTGCCCGTCCTAGTGGTGTCTTACATGCTCCAGTACCTCGACAAGTCAACTATGAGCAATGCTGCTATTCTTGGCCTGCGCGATGACCTTCATCTCACCGGAGACGAGTATTCCTGGGCCTCTAGTCTGTTTAACTTTGGATACCTGGCGGCTTCGGGACCCATCGCCCTGCTCATAGTCAAGTTCCCTATTGGCAAGTTTATGGCCTTCTCTGTGTATGTTCAGCCTCCCCGTCCGTTCACCAACTTCCGCCCCAATTTTTCTAATATATGGGAACTGGCTAGTGCTGCCTGGGCTGCTGTGCTCTGCTGTATGGGCGCCACTCAAAATGCGGCCGGCCTCATGGCTACCCGATTCTTTTTGGGCTTTACAGAAGCCGCCGTCGCACCAGGGTTCAGTATCATTACCTCGATGTGGTACAAACGGTCCGAACAGCCTCTCCGTCACGGTGTATGGTTCCTCGGGAACGTCATCTCCGGCTTGTTCAGCGGTCCGCTAATGTATGCATTTGGACACATACAGAGTTTTCCGCCATGGAGGGTACGTGTCGCACCTGCACTGACTGACTGACTTTGCCTATACTTATAATTTGCTTTTGCTCTCATTTATAGCTAGTGTTCATTGTATTTGGTGCCATCACCTTTGCCTGGGCAGCCTGCCTAGTTTTCCTTCTGCCAGATTCCCCTTCTACTGCATGGTTTCTTTCCGAGACCCAGCGAGTTGGCGCGGTTGACCGTGTCAAGGAGGATGTCACTGGAGTCAAACACAAAATTTGGAAGAGAGACCAAATGATCGAGGCTGTCAAGGACCCTAAGACGTGGTTCTCAGTCTTGATCATGCTGTGCGCAAACATCCCGAATGGAGGAATCAGTAATGTCCGTGAACGTCCCTGCCGAGAATGAAAGTCCATACTTGTTGTGGGTTCTGCCCTCAGAGTAAGAGAGCTAACGTTGTTCCACTGGCTCTAGTTCGCAGCTATTGTGATCCGCGGGTTTGGGTTCTCCACCAACGAGACTTTCCTCGTGAGTATGATTGTCACCGGATTCCAGGGCTTTTTCGTCATAGCTGCAACTCTCGGCAGTACCTACCTGCGCAACACTCGGACTATCTGGATGGCTGGATGTACCGTGATTGCCGTTGTTGGAGCAGTTGTGATCCGGCAGGTAGATAACTCCCACCTCTGGGCGCGATACTCCGGTTACTGCCTTCTCTCCGCTTACACCGTCAACTTCCCTCTTCTGCTCTCCATCAACGTCGCCAACGTCGCAGGCATTACCAAGAAAACAACCGTCTCCTCCCTCGTAAGTTTCTCGGCTTTGGTGCCCTATCTACCCATATGAAGAACTTCCAACTCTGATTCGGGAACAGACCTTCATCGCGTACTGTGTGGGCAACATCATTGGACCGCAATTATTCTTCGAAGATGAATCCCCTAGCTACCCTTCCGGCTTCGCGGCGATGCTGGTGTGTTTTGCTCTTGGAATAATTCTGATTCTGGGGCTACGATTCTATCTTATCTGGGAAAACAAACGCCGCGCAACACAGCTTGCAGCAGCAGCAGCAGCATCCAACACTACCGTCCTCGATGAGACAGTTGATCTGCACCTACTCGATCAAACCGATCACCAGATGTTGAGCTACGTGTATGTCTATTAGGACTGTGAGGGAATCGCGACCCGGGTGATGGTGGTTAGAATGGCCGCCAGAAACTGCGCACCTGAATTAGTTGAAGACACTTTCTAACCCTAGTAGGATAATCAAAGCCTTGACAGATCTCACTCCTCTACTATTCACGACGAAGGTGGAAGAATAAGACAAAACTCAGAGTGAATTATTCATATTATCTATGTGTTAGTTAATATATATTCATTTCCATGAAATACCGTGGTACACATGTTCGGTTTTGGGGATAACCAGGGCGAAGATGGTCCGGATGTAGCCGCAGACGACGTCCGGCACTACCAGAACTACGACGCCATGAAAAACACCGTGCTAGACGTCGAGAGCTTCGCCGCCTGGTTCCTGGCCTATATTCGGTCCTTGGGATCAGGCTCGGATTCTGACAAAGCTATCTTGCCAGGGCCATTGTCGCCAGGGACGTGGGGGCAGCTACCAGCGCCGCTGGACGCTTGCCTGCGCCGCCACATCCAGCTCTGGTCCTTGGGCAAGTTGAGCTACGCATCGAGGAAGAAGTTGATTGTGTTGCGTCTGCTACCATAGGCTTCGTAGATTCTCACGGATGGTGCTAGCAGCTTATGGCTTTTGCGGTCCTTTGCTCGCCCGGGGCCGAAATCTATGCCTTCGTTGATCGACCGGACTAACTTGTAGTCGAAGACACATTTCCGTGCAACATAGATTCGATCAATGTCGGCCCTAGTAGGGGATAGGGCCTTATAGCCTGCTAAAGTATAGTAATAAGCTAAGTAACCAACCTATAAAAAGGTTAGCTGTTGAATCACATGGCTGTTGACCTTCAACTGGCTGAGGCCTTCAGGGAGTGGAGAATCGAGAATTCTGACTTACTAGGTAATCGTCATTCATCACCTGCCACTTCACCTGACATTGCGATGGTTGCCTTGGGGATGAATAAAGGGATCCAGAGTTCATTTACCTTCCTTTCCAGGATCTAATGAAGCTCTATATAGCTTTATCAAACTCTATATCGTAATTTGGAGACCAACACCTCCAATTTCGGGGTGCTTGATTACCTGACTAGAATATATGGCAGTTCGCTGCTAGTAGTTTCTGTAGTTCATATAACTTAAGCTTTTTAAGAAAGTTATAATTAATATACTACCTTCTTATTACAGGGATTTAAATAGCACCTAAAGTAGCTTGGTATTAAGGAAACTAAAAAAGGTTCCCTAACTCCTATAATTAAACTAGCTTATATAGCTAGCAGGGAGTAAAATAAGGGCTAATAATCCTTAAACTATAATTAGATTATAAAAGGTATTATTTACCCAGGCTACCTATAGACCTGGATTATTTTTTAACCTGTCTATTAAGCCTACAGATTCTGCTAAGTTAATTTTAAAGGCTTTAAATATAAATAGTAGAGACTCTCTGTCTAGGACTCCTGCTAAAACCAAAGTCTTTGACTTGCAATTCGAGCATGATACTGTTATAGGGGAACCAGGATACATCGCCAGTGTTGGCACAAGTCTAATGATCAGGCTGGGGACAAGAGTTTCTATTTGGAGTTTGGTGGAGAGTCGAGTTGAGAGGTACGTTATTACATTCCTCTTCCTAAGCAGTCTATCTAGTACTGGTACGGTACATGCGGGCACAACATATGCCAGGTAGTGGGTAAACGCTGTTTTCCGGAACACCCCAAAATCATCAGAGCTTTTTGAGCAGTTTACAAATATGCACTGGAAAATGCGCTATCTGATATGGTAACCAGATAGCCAACCCCATGACCAGTCCCCTCTAACAGCTGCCACCATTGGGGTCATCCCGGTAATGGAACGAACCGTGCTGCTGCTCACTGCCGTGCGCGCAGGCATTGATCTCAATTGTCATAGCTGCAACACAGTCGCTTGCGGCTAATGTCTGCGAATCACCTTGGTTGTTTTCCACAACCCAGTCGATTTTGTTCCCACTTCCGAAGTTGGTGCAGGCTGTCTTTATCTGCCCAGCCGCAAAGGTGCCGGCGAAGTTGTTGCAGATGGAGTTCATATTGTTGAAAATCTCATCGTGCCCTGCCACGTCGCCCCAAGTTTCCCCCTTACCGTAGCAGCCGTTGGCACTAGCCGGAGAGGTTGCGATAAGAGCGGTTGCGATAAAAGCAAGAAGACGACGAGGGGTGATTGGAGTCTGTCTTGGAGGGGGTCTAAAGTAGTTGTAAGCCCATAACTCTTGACAAGCATAGTTTGTGGGTTAGACGTACCGTTTGTCTGAGGAGCTATTCCGTCTAGAAGGAGAAACTTCGAAGTCTTGGTGTTGATATCACTTTCAACTATAGAAGAGGAGATCAGTCTAGAGGGAAGATGTAGTGTGATTCTTATACTCACCTTTCCACAGTCTGTCTGATAGTAAGCGGCTCAACTTTCACCGACTATTTGTGTGGTATTTGCCTGATAGAGTGTGAGAGAGACATGCTCAAAGTTAAAGAAGCGGGTCAAGGAAAAGCTGAAGCTGCCTGAGTGGGTCTACGGACAGGGCAGGCTCCTTCTTTTTGGGACTTCACATATAGATGACCGACGCGCCGATCTGTTCAAACCCTGGTGTCCTGTGCAATTTCGGCCAATGGGTGAAAGTACAAGGCCATCACATCTATTCCACGTAGTCGTTCATCTCACGGGTTCACCAAAACAGGAAGCTCCCTGCTGATCACCATTCCCTGGACACGGCATACTTTTTTTTTGCTGATATCTACATCTGATGTAAGATTTTAGGGCAACACAAATGCGAGTATCACCATCTCAAGAGGGGGCAGTCAGGTTCGACGCTCATCGAGGCTGCTGTGATCGTCGAATCTTACTTAAGATGCCAACGCACAAGATCAGAGGAGGATGCCTGACACTGCGCTCTAGTCCACCACCGCCCCCCTTCCCCACTCGCCGCCCTGATTTTAACTTATCCGTCTGTTTAATCAGCTAACCTCCAAACCTCTGTCTTCCCTGCAAGCACAGGCCCGTAATCCATACAAAATTACCTCAAGTATAGTAATATCAGAGAACCCCGACATTGTCAGCCAATAAATCTGCTCTGGCATGGTGCAGGCTGTAATAATAACAGAGAAATAATAAACTAAACTGCATGTTATGAAAACCCCTCTGGACTATGTCAGTAGCTGGCTGTGGCAAGGCTGAGTACCGGAATAACCTTGGACGGCAGTTCCCGAGGCTACTTTTACCAACCCTCCGAGGCATGGGTCAGGGGCGCAGTCACAAGCAAACAAGAGCTAATACAGGTTAGGATAACTGGGCTGGGTTAGACATGCACAACCCGCACCGTAACCCCGCCCCGAACCCCACTGTATGTGGTGTCGACGGACTCGTCAGGTACGGTGCCGCTAGCGTAGGGCTTAGCCGCTAGCGTAGGGCTTAGCCGCTAGCGTAGTGCGGTGGATTGGTGTACGTGTAGTTTAGACCCAGCCACATTTTAAAAGGGGAATCGCTAGGGCGCGGCGCGACAGCCCAATGGTATTGACATACACCCAGGTTAGTCAGGTACGGTGCCGCTAGCGTCGCGCGGTGGATCGGCGTACGAAAAGCTTACACCCAGCCGCATTTTAAAAGGGGAATCGCTAGGGCGCGGCGCGACAGCCCAATGGTATTGACATACACCCAGGTTAGTCAGGCACGGTGCCGCTAGCGTAGGGCGTTGCCGCTAGCGTAGCGTGGTGGATTGGTGTACGTATAGTTTAGACCCAGCCATATTTTAAAAGGGAATTACTAGGGCGCGGCGCGACAGCCCAATGGTATTGACATACACCCAGGTTAGCATAATAGGGATCAGGGGATAGTTCCCTAGGGGGATCAAGGCTAGGGCGGCGAACCGAGATGGTGCGGCGGACGTAGCCCTATTGTCGTTGTCAGCCGCATAAAGGATTGCGAAGCCTGCTAGCGCCACTGTCGCAAGCCCGACGCCAAAGGCTCCTCGGTAATGCGTCTAGTCGCTAAGAAAGCAGAATAGGTTCACCGAGAGGAAGCCTGGGATCGGATAGGGCACTGTCAGTAATTGACTGTGGACGGTGCTGTACCTGAATCCGTTGATGATCGAACGGAGGAAGTTGCCGTATCCCAACGATGACCAGATAACAACAAAGTAGATCAGACACATGGCATATAGCTGTGGTTGCGCAAATATGGTCAATGAGCCCCGCAGAGTGACTTTCTCGCCAGGTTTGTTGTGTGCCCCCTGGGTCCGCTGCAGAATAATCTCCTTCTCCTCCTCGGTGAAAAACCTCTTTACTTTCTCCAACCGCGAAGGGTAGAGCCATATCACCATATCATGAAGAAGCCAAAGACGATTGGGAGAATGCCCTCGACCAGAAATAGCAATTGCCATGGTTTGAGATTCGTTGAGTTGTGATTCGTCTGGATCCCATACGCAATAAGACCATTGAAACTCGTCGCGAGGACCCCAAACGAATACCAGATTCCAGCACGAACGGCGTATTCCTGAGGTGTATACCAAAGGGTCAGATAGACACCATTGATTTCCGTGATACCTTCGGCAGCACCAATAACAACGCGAAGGATGCTTGGAGCAACCATGTCCTTGGATGTCATCATCAGGATCGTAGCAGCACCCCAGACCATGTTCGCGAGACCTAAGACTAGATATGGTTCGAACCATCGTATTGATAGCCCGCCAACGGGACGAAAAATTATGTAGCCCAAGTAGAAAAGAGAAACAACGGTGGAAAACTCCAGATTAGAAAGGTGATTGTCGGTCTGGAACCCAGCTATCCTTGCGTTGCCCACATCGCCATAGAGGAAAAGAAGTAGCTCAAAGTACATAGGGGAAGAATGAGCAAGTCAATCTTTCTGAGGAAATTTTTGTCGCGCAGGGCTTGTTCCGGGGTGAGTTGGTGTACGGCGGGGCTCTTGGAACGGGAAGCCTCGTTGAGATCACCTGGTGGTTTGACATTGGCTTCAAGAGCGATCGGGTCCTCGATGTGGACGACGTCTTGGCTGTGTGGTCGACCCATAGTCGCGAGGGTTGGAACAATTCAAGGAAAGGGTTATTCGATTGGAGATGGTACAGCTAGGAAAGGGTAGAACCCGGCGAGCTTTATAACCGACATTCTACGTTGAGGTCATGATGTTTGTAGTCTCCAGAAATCTGGGGAAATCATGTGTGATCCTTTCTGCGGAGTGCTGCGAACAGTCTTTGGAGTTGCGAAATGGTGTCACAATTCCGAAAGGCGACAGTGTGGGGGCCGATCATCCTATCACAGGCCAGTCAGAGCTATAAAGCAAGCGCTGCTTCTTCCCTAAGTTATAGAGGAAAGCATTGCCTCCCCCAACTATGGCTCCTCAAATCCTCTCCATCGATCACGTCCCCGACGAATTCTGAGAGGAGCTTGGTCTCGTGGGACGAGTCCCTTCAAGCCACTGTTTGGCAGATCCTCGATTTCTTATTATCTCTATGCACCTCTTGGATACACTCAAACCAAGACCATACCCTTGATGGTTCTCGTTCATGGTACTTGGCGGAATCCGTACCAGCTTCGAGAAGAGTTCATCACCCTTGCAGAACGACGAGGGTGCGCGATCCGCTGCCCCCTATATCCGACCGGACTACGGGATCCTAACAAAACGAACAACTACAAATTCTTGAAATATGGCGAGGTTCGGTATGACAAGATCTTCTTCTCCATGGTGGGAGAAGTGGGTCTGAAGTATCCGCGCATCGACACCACTCGCTTCCTGCTCTAGGGGTTCAGCGGCGGAGGTCAATTTGTGCACCGTTTCGCGTATCTGCACCCTACGAGGCTGGTGGGACTCGCGGCCGGGGCGCCGGGAACTGTCACCTTCCCCGACCGGGAGGCCAAGTATCCCAGCGGAATAAATGACCTTGCTGCCGTTTTGGGAAGCGAGGCACGGCTCGAGGCCCTAAGGGAGGTCCCGACGTTGTTCCTGGCGGGAAAATTGGACACTGACACCTTTCATGCTGTCGCTCGTGGACGAACTATACCGACCAAATATGGTGGGAGATACGGCGGGACAGTCCTTAGCGCAAAGGATCCGCTTGTCAATCTCGTGTCGATTTGCGTACCCAACCCTTCTTCAATGCCATAATACCGTCATGGATGTGCCATTGCCACGTGCCAAATCCTGTGTCGAATGTCGCCCGCAGAAAGTCCGCTGCGATTGTGCTGCGCGACATTCACGCCCATGCACACAATGCAGCAAGCGGCAATTATCATGCGGTTACCGGGCAGACTTTAGCCGTCAACGCAGGCGACGCAGGCTCCCCACACGAGCCAGAGATTCTGCTGCTCCCTCATCTCCTGCCCTTAATACTCGGAGCTCGCCCCAGTCAACGCACGTCATTGTCTCTTCCGCCCCTGTCGCGTCATATGTAAATGATACTACCTCCGAAGACCCCGGTCTGTGGTTGTTGTATAGTGGGAGAAGTGTCTCAATCGAACACATCGAGCTCGCTACTTCTGAGGTCAATGATCATCTCGGCTACTTCGTCACCAAAATGCATGTCCATATCTCATTACTGGGGAATCCATTTGCAGCGCCAGAGGCAATTTTACGCGCATCCCCCTTGCTGTTTTGGACCGTCATTGCCATTAGTTGCAGTTTTCGGAACCGGGCCCTCTATCGCACCCTACAGCCCCATGTCCGGCGGCTAGTTACCAACGTCCTCTTACCCTACTCCGCTAGTTCGGAAACCTGCCAAGCTCTCTGTTTGATATGCCTGTGGCCGTTCGAATCCAATGACCCAAATGACGACCCGGTCTTCGTATACGCGGGAATGGCCACCCATCTTGCTCTACACATGGGCCTACATAGGCCTCTACATTCACACGAGTTCAAGAATATCAACAGTGTAAGAGAACCTCAGCCGTCGTCGCCTGCATCAGAGCGATTACTCACCTGGTATGTGTGCATATTTGTGGAACACCAGCTTGCCAGCAAGATCGGTGTACCATCGGGGATTCATAGCTATCACCAACTACTACAGCAGCTTTCCCACCACGAAACGGAGTCAACCAGCGGATCCTTGCCCGTACAACCGCTAATCACCCAGCAGGTTCATCTAGCCGTCCTTCGAGAACAATTTCTTAACACAATCGCCTGGGATGGCCCGTTCCCGAGCGGCCTGGCGGAACCCAGCCATCGTCTGAACCTGCTCTCGCTCTTCAACGCTGAACTGCAACGATTCAGCGCCGAGCATGCGCCACTGGAAATTCTCACTCTAGTTCTATTGCACGCCAACCACGTTGCGATTGGCGGGTTCACGCTTGCAGCAGACTTGGTCACACTTGAATCCCATTATGCGGCGCGCCAGATACTCGTCTGTCAAGCTGTGGACTCTGAATCCGCAGTCCTTGATCTGGTGACACATTTGGCATGGGAAACCTTACCGACACATATCCTCCGTGCAGTCCTCCATGCCGGAGTCCTCGCGGGTCTGATTTGGCGCTTCCAGATCCAAGAAGAACCCGCGCCCGTCGTCGCAGGCTATAATGCCCACCCATGTCGACCCAGTAGCCTGCCAAGGAATAATAGTAGCACGTCGCATTCCACGATTCCCTTGCACCGGCTGGAGCAGATTATTGACCGGGCCCTTGGCCTCCTCCGGTCAATTGCGTATGGAAAAGACACCCATCTTTAGTATGAGAAACGCTGCTCTATTTGTCCTCGGCACTGCCCTGCCCGCGGTAACAGCATCACTCCAAAAGTGCTCCACAGTGGGCCTCACGCTACCAGACTCGGTCATAGTTTCAGCCCAGCACCATTGGACTTAGGAGGCCGCGCAGCTGCCCAAAACCGTTGAATCGTGTGGAGGACCCGGCTACACGGTAAACACCACCAACGATCTGTGCCGGATTGTTCTGAATGTGTCTACGGCACCGGGAAGCTCGATTCGGCTGGACGCGTGGCTGCCAGACCCAGACGCATGGAACGGGCGATTCCTGGCATCTGGGAACGGCGGGCTGGGCGGGTGCATTGACTATTCCACTGTTCAAAATGGAGCGCAGATAGCCTTTGTCACGCTGGGCACGAACGCGGGACAAGATGGGCAGACGGGGTATGAGATTTTCCTCGATAACCCGCAGGTTATTGAGTCCTGGGGCCACCGTGCTGTACACGTCGAGGCACAGATTAAGAAGCGGTTGATCCGTGCGTACTACGGGCGTGACCCCAGGGCGATCTACTGCCAGGGCCGTAGCAGTGGCGGTCGACAGGGGTTGCAGAATGCGTTCCTGTATCCGGATGACTTTGACAGCATCCTTGCAGAGTCTCCAGAAGCCGAGTTCATACCAGTCATAACATCCAAGAGCATTCAGGCCCGGCGGAGTGGCTGGCCTGACGTCCACTCGAGCTCTTATGTCCCGCCGGAGCAATGGCCAGCAATTGTGGCCAAACAAATTAAGCTATTCGACCCCCTGGACGGCGTTACTGATGGTGTCATTGACGACCCTTCCAGGTACCATTCCGACCCCGAGATCCCTGCATGCGGTACTGGGGCTCTCAACGACTCGCTGTGCCTCAATCCAGGGCAAGTGAACTCTGTCCGTGCCGTGTACGAGCCCATCACTGATACAAGAGGCCGCATCATCTTCCCTAGGTTCGGCATCGGTGCAGCCACCAGTGCATTCAGTGACAATCAAGTAAACGGCACAGCCAACCTGAGTTATCCAATCATCCGGGTAAGGAAACTTTCCCCTTCTCAGCCTGCTACTTGCTCTTGCAGTGTTGGGCAAAGCGAAAAAAAAAAGAGGCATCAACACTAAACACGATAATACAGGACTTCCTTCGCGGCACAGTATACAATGATACAGCGTAGACGCCCTTCGACTTCAACGCGACGGATATTGAAGCCGCACTGAGTATCAACCCCGGCGGCGTGAACTCCAACTATACCGACTATTCCCGGTTCCGTGCCAGCGGGGGCAAGATCCGCACCTATCACGGGCACGCCGACAATGCACACACGTCAACGCATTCCAAGGAGCTCTTCGCGGGCACACAAGTCGCAATGAACCTTACCCTCGATGAGATGCATGGGTTGTACCGGCTGTTCTTCATCCCCGGCATGGAGCACTG
This sequence comes from Aspergillus baeticus, assembly GCA_027569055.1. NCBI lineage: Eukaryota > Fungi > Ascomycota > Eurotiomycetes > Eurotiales > Aspergillaceae > Aspergillus > Aspergillus baeticus. Next base: position 362,332 of record JAPDEI010000021.1, read on the forward strand.
CAGCGGTGGGCTAGGTGCTTGGAATATTGGGCAGGTGGCGCCGCTCGATCCAGCGAGGCTCAAGATACGATGGGACGGCTCCTCGCGGCGGAACACACCGCTGGCGCTGGTTGACTGGGTAGAGCGCGGTCACACGCCGCAGAGTATCATCGGGGCCAAGTTCGAGGATGATGATATCCGTTTGCCAATTTTCGCTGAGAGACGTATGGGTCCCCACCGAGTCAGCGGTTGTCGTATGCATTGCGTTTTTTTTTCCATGGTTTCATTTGGGCTAATCATGCTATTGCATGACTTTGTGCATACCCGATGGAAAGTACGTGGGATGGTGTGGGCCTTACGAACGCTTGGACGAGTTGGAACTGTCGGCCTGTCCTTGGATAGGATCTCTTATCCATGTCCTACATACTGAGATATTATGGTAGAAGACTTGTGGCACTATACCTGTCTAAACGCTAAACTTGCATTTTGTGGTATGAGAATTGAACATTGGCTGTAGAAGCGGTGCGTGCGCGGTTGGGAAGTTATATTTTGATGAATATGAATGCCTTTGAGTATACTTATGGCATAGTCTATGAATATCCATAGATTTAATGTGCCACTCCTCTGGTTTCGCCTTGCCCGGTTCGAGATACACAAGGTACTCGGTAAGATCAAGGTCACTCAGTGTGGGAGTGAGCGATCGGAGCATTCAGAGCATTCCAAAGCAAAAGTCAAACAATCATCCGCTGCAGATTCTCAATTTTCGCCTGCAAGATCGCAATCTCATACTCGATTTCTTCCTTGGGGGCAACCCACTCCTTTAATTTGAGGATCCCCGCCGAAAGGACCAAGAATCCAATGGACGCCAATGGTGCCCATTGCCCGACCTGCTTGGGGGTTTCTTGAGCCGGCCCATCCGTATGGATATAGTACTCGATCCAAACCACGAACGCGACCACCGTTAGCGGACTAACAATGACACTAAATACGACCGCGAAGAGAATACACAGATCAAGCAAAAGCCGAAGCCACGCGCCGACAATACGGAGGAAAAAGAGTACAGCCGAGAGGCGCCGTGTTCGGGTAAGCTGGGTGCGGGTTTTTGCGAGGACGGATGAAGCATCAATGTTGCTACCTGTGGTGGCTGCCGCTTCGCCCGGGATGGAGGATTTGGCAGCAAAATGCGCAGCGGCGTACCAGTCAGCTCGAAATCCACGGACGATATCCATGCGTTTGAGCCAGATGGTCCGGATCTGGGACGACGGGATGTGGGAATGGTATGGTAAAAACTTATAAACGAGGAGTAATAAGTTGACGATTAGTGTTACAACAATCAGACTATAAATATAGCCCGTTGAGTAGAACACTTTCGTCAAGAACGCGGAGCGGGAGTCAGACTGCTCATTACCTGTTGGGATGGTGGCCGTCAACGCAGTTTGCTGGCGCAAAACCTGCGTAGTGTTAAAGCAGGGGTAGTAACAGATATCTGGAAGAGCAGTATAAAGGGTCTTGTTGGTGAAAATAGCCCAGATACTCGCGTTCCATGATAGGGATGATCGTTCCCATGATTGCCAACCGTCGCTGGTGACCTCAGAAAGCGCTGGCAATTCGGGCTTGCAAAAAGCGTACTGAGTAGGCGTGTTACGTAGAAGCGGCCAGTAGATCAAGGCGCTGATGGTACCGGCGAGCATCAGAACGTGCCACAAGGAAAAAAGGATGTAGCGCGCGCGATTCTGCGTGAAAGCGCGAGACCAGCATTGCAAAGGAAGGAAAATCAGGTAGGCCGTGACCACTATGGCGAGCACAGCGTCTGCATCGAGGTCAATTGCTGCGGGCCTGATGCTGAGCTCGGCGGTGTCGCTAACCAGAGCTGGAAAGGGGTCGCGGAGATCCTTGGTGGTGGTGCTGTTGGAGGACAAGAATGGGATTGAGACAATCGATGACGGATGCTGCGGTGCTGGATTGGTAACTAAGATAAAGGCTTCCAGGGCAGCGGTTCCCGCGTAGGTTGCCGCCGCTCCCAGAAAGACATCAGCAAGCCAGCCTGTTCGGCGCGCTACGCAGGTGGCGAGTAGAAGGGCATAGAACAGGTAGCGTGGACACGATTCGTAGAGCGTGCTGATGGGAAAGGTGCACAGGACCTCCTCGGCCACGAAAGGGGAACTGCTCATGGATCGCTACAGCCAGCAACCGTACATTTGATGGGAATAGGATGGAGAGGGATGCGGAAAGAGAGGTGCTTTGGAGTTGGTTCTCGGAGGCGCGACCCAAAAGCATTCAAGTGATGTAAGCATTATGGACATAACTAGGTAGAGGTTCCTGGCTGTCTTTCTTTATAATAAATTCTCTATAATGTTTATAGAGTACCTCACAAGTATACGAAAGATAGGCAGAGAATACTTAGCTATTCTATGCATGTTTTTTTGCCTGTATTAACTCCGAATATAAACGTTAAGGGACTAGTGCAGCAAATCCATGTCCAAATTGTATGGCATCATCCATCGCCCACATCGGGACTAAGCGCATTGCTGGCTTTCTGCAGAGGGCCGACCGTAAGTCACGTGCCTGCGTACATAAGCGAGCTCAACCTACGCCTCAGGCATCCACAACCGTTGTACATTGCGAGTTCAAACTGCGATGCCCTTCCCTCTCACAACATATAGAACACGATTATACAAGTACTTGGAGGAATTATATAGCGCGTTGATTGATAAAGAAACATTTGTAAATCTCGGACTTTTTGTGTTTTGATAAAGCTTTTGCCGTTTGGTGGAATCTCAGGAACGCAGAATATATATACCTTGGTATTTCTTCATTGTAATTTCCCACCAAGGTAACTTGCGTCTTTGGGATGCGAAATATATATACCGAGATTATATAGTACTGCTTATAATGTTAATGTCTCTTACATCCCGCAGTTTGCTGCTGCTTCAATGTTGAAGTCGAGACAGTCTTTTGGCTGCCCCACCCTCAAGTTCCGACTTCCGACTTCCGGCCCCCGCACATTCGCAGAATCCTAGAATACTCCGCAGCGTCGCATCTTCCAGGAGTCTGTCTTTTGACTCGATCCTGACGTGTCTTTCGTTTGTTCTCATCGCAAGGTGATGACGAAGACAATGGTGGGAGACGTGGTAGGCTCTTGTGCTTCTCCATAGTTTCACCAGCCTCGATCATGGCCCCTGTCGGTCGCAATCGAGACCTCCGAGCATCTGTGAGAAACAACTGCTGTTTCTCCGGTCGCGAGTCATGCAACGCTAACTGGCTGATTAACTGTCGATGACGTCTCCCATTGAGGGGGCAGCTATAATACAAGTCTCTACGCCCAGCCAGATAGGCTTCTCCTCCTGATCAACAAGGGGTGACACAACACCACCTGCCGAAAATGCGAGTGTGGATGAATTTCTGTCCCCGCTTGTATGCATCAGACAACAGCCTCACAAAATGTTTATCTAACGTGAAATTTAGGCTGGGAAAGGCTGTTGAGAGGCGCAATATCGCCAGGGAACCGAAGCCACTGACGTTCATCCAACCCATTGTGGACGAACGAGGCGCGATCTTCATTTTAGCGCGAGATGGGCTGCCCATGGGCCGACCACACCTCGTCAGGTCTTGGTTGAGAAAACCCCGCAACTTCATGACGGATCCGACCTTTATAATTCGTGGTCTTTGAAAATTATATCGCGGGGTCACTGTAACGGTAGCTGCCACTCGACTTTGGTATGGGGATGCCGCGTGGTTCCGAGAGAAAAGATTCAGGTCTGGATAGCGCGCCATGTTCCCATTTCCAGCCTAGTCCCTGTCATATGAAGGATCGAAGTGAAAAACCGGATAATCCCTGAACATGATCCAATCAGACTTCTTGGTAAACCCCGTCATGGAGGGTACAGGGCTTTGGGGGCGGAAAGATAGACATAAGCATGCCCAGCCCGTCTTGACCAGTCTTGACTGTTCTTGGGGCTCTTGGGTGTCCCCATGCCGGAGCCATCATCCAGATGACATGCCCATGGGGAATTTCCCCCATTGATAGATGGAGCCATTCCGCGACTTGCCAACCAGACCAGGGCTCCCCAGACTCTGGTGGGTCTCGGGCGTTGCTCCAAGCCTACTATGTTCTTTTGTGGTTGCCATCAAAAGGAAACGATATGACGCCCTGCTCACCCTGTAACCTGTCATTCGCGTGCATCATCGGCGGTGGCGTGGCGGCATAAGCCGCAGATAGTTGTGCTGCAGAGACCCAGGGGCGGGGAAAGATATAATGCAGGATGTCTCCTGGTCCGAGCAAGGTTACAGTTGCGTTTCTTTTGTCTTTCTCACGCCTCTCTTCGCCCGCCCTTTCTCACTGGCAACATGGAACACACCACCCAGTCCTCCAGTAGCAGCAAGGACGCTATAAATAGAGCCGAGCATAGAGAGGAGCAGAAGACTACTCCTGGCATCTATGATCTCGAAGGCCGGAATCAAAACAAGCTAAGTGCGGTTTTTGAGAACCCGCTGGCTGGCATTCCTCGTGAGCAGCTGTTCAAGGATGTTGATCGGTTCTGCGCACAGTATGGCCTGGACGAGCATAGAGATCTCTTTCGCAAGGGCGCTCTCATCTCTCAGAACCCTGCCGCAGTTGAGACCCTACCTGAGCTCAGCGAGGATGAGAGGGAGGCGCTCCGCCGCGAAACTACGCACAAGTGGTCTCAGCCATGGCAGCTATACTTTTTGGCTAGTGAGTGCAGACTCATACACTAGGCTGCCCGTGTAGCTAATTGTCAGCGATGTGTTCGCTCGCTGCTGCTGTCCAGGGAATGGACGAGACAGCCAACAACGGCGCGGTTGTGATCTATCCTAAAGTATGTCTTATATTCCCTGCTCCTAGCTACTACGGCCCCTTTCAAAGGTCTCACTAGCTAACTGCAGCAGCTCCTTGGAATCGAAGCGGATCGCTTTTCTCCGCAGATGCAGGACTATATAACTGGCCTTGTTGTCGGGGCCCCGTATCTAGCTTGCGCAATTCTTGGTTGCTGGCTCACCGAACCTCTGAACCGGTACTTTGCTCGACGTGGAACTATCTTCATCTCATGTGTCATCGCAGCTGTGGCGTCAATTTGGGAAGGAGTCGCAAACTCTTGGGTCAACCTCTTCATTGCGCGTTTTGTCCTCGGCCTGGGGATTGGTTCCAAGTCATCTACTGTACCTGTCTACGCCGCCGAATGCTCACCCGCCCCTATTCGTGGTGCGCTGGTGATGATGTGGCAGATGTGGACTGCATTTGGTATCATGTTGGGTAAGTCTTGCTAGACCTTGTCCACCACTACAGGCGAGGACTTACCAGTCTACAGGTAACATCATGGGCGTTGCATTTATGGGTGTTCGTGAGGATCTCAGCTGGCGGCTCATGTTAGGAAGCACTGTTGTCCTGCCTCTCATTGTTTGCGCCCAGGTCTACTTCTGTCCTGAGTCTCCTCGCTGGCTCATTGAGCATAACAAGATTCCCGCCGCGTTCACGTCTTTCCGCACATTGCGACCCACTGATCTGCAAGCTGCCCGTGATCTGTACTATGCCTATATCGGTGTGGAACTTGAGCGCAAGGTCAACAAGGGTAAGAACTTCTTCACGATGTTCTTGGAGCTCTTCACCGTCCCTCGCAACCGACGGGCGACTCTTGCTACCTGGATTGTCATGTTCCTTCAACAGTTCTGTGGTGTCAATGTGATTGCGTACTACTCCACTACGATCTTTGTTGATTCAGGATACAGTATTCAGGAAGCCCTATTGGTCTCTATGGGTACCGGAATCCTGAACTGGGTCTTCGCCATCCCGGCCTTCTTGACCATCGATACCTGGGGACGGCGCAATCTTCTATTATTTACGTTCCCGTGGCTGGCCATTTGGCTTATGTGGGCTGGATTTTCCTTCTGGATCGAAGAAGGCGTCCAAAACAGTAGGACGCGAGTCGCCATGGTCACGACGGGAATGTATCTCTTCGAAGTGTTCTACTCGCCCGGTGAGGGTCCGGTGCCGTTTACATATTCTGCTGAAGCGTTTCCGCTGCACGTTCGAGAGGTTGGGATGTCGTGGGCGACCGCGACGACCTGGTGCTTCAACTTCATTCTTTCCTTTACTTGGCCTATGCTGCAACGAGCGTTCAAGCCGCAGGGTGCATTTGGATGGTACGCAGCTTGGTGTCTCATTGGATGGGTCCTGGTCCTGCTTTTCGTGCCGGAGACCAAAGGTATTTCGATATTAAGTGCTTTTTTTTACCGGCGCAAGAATACTAACGTGTGTAGAACTCACACTCGAGGAATTGGATCGGGTATTCTCTGTATCCACGCGACACCATGCGACATATCAGCTAAGGAACGCCGTTTGGCACTTCCGGACATGGATATTAAGGCAGAAGCTAGAACCCATGCCGAAGCTGTATGAAACGGCTGACAGCTCAACCCCTGAGGTGAAGTCAGAGAGATTGCCAACCACCGACGCCGTGGATCCCACCAACGGATCCTCTTCAGACCCGAAGGGAGAGAATGGGGCCAACGGGGTGATGACTGAGAAGTAAGCCGAGAACTCGACTGCGCGTGGTTTGGTAATGGGGAGGCTTGGGGACGAAGTGGCATCTGACTGATGTTCGATGCCTGCTGCCTATATTATGTTATGTTGTTCATGTCCGTCCGCGCGGTTTATAATTTCGATACCAATAATTTTTTTCGCCCAACGGACTGTAGTCGTTAAATTGTCCGACCTATACTGTTATAGTAATGTTGATAGTGACGTAAATGCAAATTGTGTCTGATTGTTACTTTACTTGTGACGAGAAAGGAAAAGAGCAAGTCTTCTTTGGAAGCTATTGATCAGCCGCGGGTCTCTTGCAAATACATATAATTATCCCATTGCAAGATCATATTTCCGATGGTTCTACCAACCAAGCAAATTTCCGATCCATCACGGGCAATTAGACGTGGGGTCCAGCGGGATGATGATGATGGGGTGGGCGCTTATAGGGCCCTCCCGATCGGCTCTCCTGCCGCGCATTTGTCTTCCATCTCCATACCATGATCAGCGAGACTGTTTGGATTCGAATGTTTAATGTACCAGAGAAACCGCCATTGGATACGTCAACACCGGCTCGCACTGAGACGTGGACCTGAATCTTGCGCTTGGCGACATGCCCGCACTAAGAAAAACCCCTCCCAGCAGCGGCTACGAGCACCAATGACCTTCTCCTCCGAAACTGATGTGGCAATTGCAGCCGAGCCAGGTTAGATGCTCAGAGGGTAGGTCAACCTGCCGGCGATGTGCGTCGCGAAATTATACTTGCAACCCTGGTGTTTTACTACATGGGATAAAACATCCACGGCCTGTGCCTTAGCTAGATAAGAAGAAAAGAGCCACCTTTTTAGTCAAACCAACAGAAAGCACCATTCCCTCCTGAATTCATACCTCGGTCAACACAGTTCACAACCTCCGGAAGTTCCGCGCTGCTGTGGGCCTCCCAAATCGGAATTGAGGCGGCGGCTCGGATCAGCATCTCCGAGGGGGTTGAGGTCAATGTGGCCGATATTGACGATCGAACCCCTTGATCCTGGGCTGCACGAGGTGGTTAGGAGGTGGTTAGGAGGTGGTTAGGAGGTGGTTAGGAGGTGGTGGTGAAGCTTCTACTTGACATTGGCTGGGTGGATGTGGATTTGAAGGACAATTGTCGGACACCATCGTTCATGGCTGCGAGCACCGGCACCAAGGTAGTGGTAAAGCTTCTAGTGGATACCGCGTTCCTCAATGAGCACAAACCCGTCGCAGGTTGGGCCTGGAAACTCGAGAGGTTTGAACAATTCCCGCAATCCCCCTTTTTTGCTGACTTACAATTTACGAGTTACTTGCTCTTTGAATGTGCTCCGGAGACGATCGATCAGAGCAACAGATTTTGCCACAAGCAAATTGCCAACAAAAAAACAAACAAAAGCCCTTGAGTTCGAGCATCCCAATTTGGAAGGATCGGCGAACGACCTGAGAGAGGGGTTGTCGACAGTGGAGGGGCCAGAGTTTGAACTTCCTCCGAGGTCGCGCAAGCTAAGGCCTGAAATTGGCCATCGCGCTGCACTCCTCCAGCATTCCCTTAAGGGTCCTGTCAGGGTTTGAGAGCCATGTTTTCCCTTGTATCCAGGGATGAAATTACGCAATAACATGAGCACACATGCCAGGGATGTCTGCTTTCCCAGCGAGATATTGTTTGGATTTTCGCCACCTGGTCAGCTTCAAAGACAAACCGAGACTCGGCCGCGAGAGCTACCCCTCCTCTGCGGCACTAGTGGTTTTGTGGCGTCATAGCGGGGGTTGGAGAGTGATCTCGCAATCTGGCACAACTGAATCGATCGGCGTTCCCGGCTGATTCGGGTGAGAGATTTCGCTCCTGATCCAACCAGCGATCTGCCTGTGCATACGTGTGTGGTCTAAGGAAGCCTAGTCGTGGCTTTCTAGGCCCATAAAAATAGTTTCGAGCTCCTTCGCAGCCTGTTATTCCATTATTATGTGTGGGCTGAGTCTTCTGGTGTTTGAGAGATTGTGGCTGCCTGGGGCTGAGGTGGGGATGTGGCTGAACAACAAGTGGCGGTGCGTCAACCTGGACTACCCAGCGGGGAAGCCGACTCGATCTATCGATTCTAGCGTCATCTGCAAGCTCGAGCTCGAGCTCGAACACAGAGTGAAGTGGGGGAGACTACGAGCTTACCCGCGTGCTATTGGATGCGCATTGCATATTGCAACCCCTCCAGAACCAGGATCCCAGATAAGGATCGGGGACAGCGAATGAACCCCGACGAGCGGCCACCGTGGAGTGGTGGGCCGTCTGGTTGGAGATTGAATTGCGTGCGTCCTCGTGAATGATACTGTGGCTTGGGAGCCCACCCTATAAAAGCCTGCCTGCACTCGCTGCAACTCAGGTGGCTATTCAACAACTTCTCAATCCCCTACATTTCAGAAACCAAATCGTTCAAGATGGGCTACAACGACGACGACTACAACAACAACTCCAGCTCCGGTGGTTACGGTGGCTCCGGATATGGTAACTCCAGCAACCGTAACGAGTCAAGCTACGGCAGCTCCGACTCCAAGTCTGGCTACGGAAACTCCCGGTCCAGCGACCGCAATGAATCCAGCTATGGAGACTCTACCTCCAGCAGCCGTAACGAGTCAAGCTACGGCAACTCCGACTCCAAGTCTGGCTACGGAGACAGCACCCGTAACGCATCCAGCTATGGCGACTCTACCTCTAGCAGCCGTAACAAGTCAAGCTATGGAGACAGCGACCGCAACGAATCCAGCTACGGGGACTCTACCTCTAGCAGCCGTAACAAGTCAAGCTATGGAGACAGCGACCGCAACGAATCCAGCTACGGGGACTCTACTTCTACCAGCCGTAACAAGTCAAGCTACGGCAGCTCCGACTCCAAGTCTGGCTACGGAGACAGCGACCGCAACGCATCCAGCTATGGCGACTCTACCTCTAGCAGCCGTAACAAGTCAAGCTACGGCAGCTCCGACTCCAAGTCTGGCTACGGAGACAGCACCCGTAACGAATCCAGCTATGGCGACTCTACCTCTAGCAGCCGTAACAAGTCAAGCTATGGAGACAGCGACCGCAACGAATCTAGCTATGGCGACTCTACCTCTACCAGCCGTAACAAGTCAAGCTACGACAGCTCCGACTCCAAGCCTGGATACGGAGACAGCACCAGTAACGAATCCAGCTATGGCGACTCTACCTCTACCAGCCGTAACAAGTCAAGCTACGGCAGCTCCGACTCCAAGTCTGGCTACGGAGACAGCGACCGCAACGCATCCAGCTATGGTGACTCTACCTCCAGCGGCCGTGGCAGCTCCGGCTACGGTGAATCCAAGTCTACTGGTTACGGGGACTCTACGTCCAGCTACGGTGAATCCAACTACGGTTCCAAGTCCAGCGGCTATGGAGAGTCCAAGTCCACTACCCGTGACAATACCAGCTCGAGTGGCCGAAACGAGTCCAGCTACGGCGACAACAAGTCCAGTGGATACGGTGACTCCAGGTCTAGTGGCCGAAATGAGTCTAGCTACGGCGAATCCAACTATGATTCCAAACCCAGCGGCTACGGAGAGTCCGAATACGGCAGCCGTGGCAACACCAGCTCCAGCGGTTATGGAGACTCCAGGTCTAGCGGACGCGGAGAATCGAACTATGGCGAGTCCAACTACAGCAGATAAATGGACTTACCTGGCGCGGATGGTACCGGCAGCGGTATTGCTTGTCCAATTGTCGAAGGCAAACTGTTCCCTGCACAAGGCATACAGTTGACGCAAGTTTTTTGGTGTACGGGATTGATATGGAGACTAAATATCGAACTTTATAACCTATATATCGACGAATAATGGATTCATGGTTCAATTGACTTAACCCATCTCCTGTTCGGTGACAGTCCGCATCACCTGACTGCCAAGACCTACAGTCTTTTTGTCTCCACAGGATCTCACTCGTAGCTATGCACCCTTCCGCCGGCATAATATTGCACAAACCCAAGCATAACTATAGCACGGCATTTGTCGCACTCCTCCACATTCAAGCTTCGGCGCCTCCCTTCCATGACATAGAAATCCTCCACTACTTTACAGAGTACCTCTAGGAACATGACACGCGCACGGCAAAATATCGGGAAAATTGAACCACTCGCCGCAAGCCCCACGCCCTCGCACTTTCTCCACGACTCTCAACCCTCGAGCCCACGCGAATCCCTCCCCAAAGCGGCAAATCTTGAAGAAAATCATGACGACGGCGCCGGGGTTCTCCACAATCTTAACGCTGGACAATACCCCAGACTTGGATGGATACCCCGGGTTGTTCGGCAGCAGGAGTCACTGAACTGGCCGTGTCACTGCAAAACACCCCTCGGGAGATGCAGCTCGAGCGTCACGTCATTGTCCCCGCTTGCCGGTGTTGCTCTGACTTTGCGCTGTATGAGTATGCGGGGGTAATCGAGGGGTGATTTGGAGGAGGAGGAGGAGGAGGAGGAGGAGGAGGAGGAGGAGGAGGAGGATCGTCATAATTGACAGAGAGCAGGCAATATGAAGGTAGTAGTGTCTCTTGGTATCCCTCTGGCTGTCCTTTGCGGTGTTAGAGTTAGTGCTCCAACAGTCGCTAGGCCTACCGCGAACGCCCGCAACGGAACCTATGTTGGTGTGCAGAACGCATATTACAGCCAGGATTTCTTCCTCGGGATTCCCTATGCTCAGCAGCCTGTCGGCAATCTGCGGTTCACCGTTCCCCAGTCCTTGAACGTAACGTGGGAGGGAACTAGAGAAGCGAAGGAGTACTCGGATATTTGTGTTGGATATGGAGTATGTATCACGCCAACCTACACTGATATGGATTCTAGGGACTGACATGTCTAGACCGACTCAATCTGGTATCCGCAGGGAGAAGCCTGTCTGACCCTCAACGTGATTCGGGACTCCACGGTAGATGCTGACTCGAATCTTCCGGTCGGCGTGTGGATTCATGGCGGTGGCTTCGTTATGGGATCTGGTGCGGATCAGAGGTACAATATGTCTGCTATTGTTGCCAACGCGCATAAAATCGGTAGGAAGATTCTCCACAAGTGGTGCCACACTTGCTAACGATACGGTGGTATAGGAAAACCCTTCATCGGAGTAACACTTAACTACCGCCTCTCAGCCTGGGGCTTCCTGGGGTCAAAGGAGATAAGCGACAGTGGAAACACGAACCTCGGTCTTCGCGATCAGCGCCTCGCCCTACACTGGATTCAGGAAAACATCGCCGCCTTGGGGGGCGATCCCAACAAAGTCACCATCTTCGGCGAATCTGCCGGAGGAATGTCTGTTGGCGCGCATCTGATTGCGTACGGTGGCCGCGACGATGGGCTGTTCCGAGGCGCTATCATGGAATCTGGTGGGTCGATCATGGCGTCGCCGCTGAACACGACGGCTTATCAAGGGATGTACGATGAGATTGTTGGGAAAGTTGGGTGTGATGCCGCTCAGGATACTTTACAGTGTCTGCGAGAGGTTCCGTTCGCCACACTGAATGCTGTCTTCAATGGGACGGATGGAAGCCCGGCGTATGACTTTTCACCGGCTGTAGACCACGATCTGGTGAGGAAATGGGGCAGTGATCAGTTGAACAGGCAAGAGTTCGTCAAGGTGCCTATCATTGCTGGAACGAACACGGACGAGGGCGCATCATTTGCTCCGACTGGAATAAATACAACTGGGCAATTCTACAGATATTTGACGAGTAAGTTGTTCTCATTCAATGCTTATCTGCACTGATTACATGCTAATAACTTGGAGACGGCGACTCTGGCTTTAAGCTCCCACCACCTATCGCTCGCGAAATCCTCGACCTCTACCCTGATGATCCCTCCCAAGGTATCCCTGCATTCCTAGGCTCCCAGCACATCCCTTCAAAAGGCTATCAATGGCGTCGCACCTCCGCCTATGCAGGCGACTATTCCATGCACGCGAACCGCCGCCGCCAATGTGAGGCGTGGGCGGAAGCCGGTACACCAGCCTACTGCTACCGATTCAACATGCGCAGTGGAAACACCGATTGGCCCTCCGGTGCAGCACACTTTGAAGAGGTTGCATTGGTGTTTAATAATATTGCAGGGCTGGGATACCACTACGGCTTGCCCTTCGAGGGAATGCCCGAGTTCTATACGAGGCTGAGTACGCTGATGGCTAGTATGTGGGCATCATTCATTCACGACTTGGATCCGAATTCGGGGATTGATGTCGACGTGTACTGGGAAGGCTACGGTGTGGAGGACCCGGTGGACTTGGTTTTTGATGCCAATGTTACTGCTCTGGGCTATATGGAGGAGGATACGTGGCGAAAGGCGGGAATTGGTTTTATTAACTCCGTAGCGAAAGCTCTTTGGCGATAGTGGCTCCGGCTCGCGGACGATTTGCACAGCGGAGAGCCTATTGCTAGAACAGTGGCCATAGTGCTTTTCCCCCTAGCATATTCGATGTGGTGTCTCGAGGCATGAGTGCGTTGACTGGCGTACTACCGCTTAAGTACCTGGGGAGGGGAGAAATATCAGATGGTACGAATAAGTCCATTTATCAACCAGTAAATATTAAGGCTAGCAACTTCCTGCTACATAAACTATAGTTTAAAGCCCGATAAAATGACTAGAAGTTTAACGCCGAGCTAAGATTCCCTCAACTTCCCGTCGGTGAGGTTGACTCGTACGGGTAGCTGATGGCAAACATCACGGGTCGGACTATTGTGCTTGGACAGATATTGCTTTCTGACCTCTATGTACGAATACTCGATATTAGGATGTCCTTCACCCCTTCTCCTGGCTCGGCGCTGTCTCTCGCTGTTTAAAAGGGGGATCCCAGCAGACTGTCATTCTATATGTTCAGAGTTCCAAGCAACTCTTAGTTGATCGGAATTCCAGTGAAAGTACCTCGTATGATACCGCGACTGGTGGCGTCCACACCGCCATTGAGCAACCTGGTGATAATGGGGAGGTACATTTGCGCGTCTTGGTCGACGTATCCTCTCTTGAAGTCTTTGGGGGCCAAGGCGAGCCCGGTATGTCGAACTTGATCTTCCCCGATGTGTCCGCTGATGGACTGTCTCTAGAGGTGTCTGGAGGAGATGTGGCTTTGGGGTCGGTAGAGGTGCGAGAGAAATAAAATCTAGACTTTCCCTCCACCACTAATTCACTAGCGACCTGTTGTAAAGTCTATTTCAAAAACAAGGCCGCCGAACCTCAAATGAGGCGCGGGGAGCAGCCGACCCCGGATAAGTTGTTCAACATCACTGGTATACTTCTACTCTTGACACCTATATAGGTCTAACACTGGATAGTATAGGAGTGGTAGTCGATCAGGAAGAACCCCGGTTTGAGATGGATCTGCCACCTGAGGTTGTCAAAGACCCGAGAGCGCGTGCAGCTGCTAAGCTGTCGGAGGCTGACCACATAGTCAATAAGGTCTTGGAGGACCTGGACGAACTGTCGCCTGAAGCTCATGACGACCCAACCCGGCACCACGCCGCGCACCTTAGGAGGCATGTTGCACGGGGCGATAAACATCACCAGATGGTGGTCCAGACCTACAATGTCCGCACATGCGAGCAAAATAAGCGCAACAGCCAGCTTTCGAGAAGTCAAGTGTGCAAGCCTTAGCTCGGCTCGCTGCGCTTGGCGCGCATCAAGCCGACGACAAGCCCGCTGAGTAATCGGCGCTCCACAAGTCCCTATGTATAGGTAGGTACGCCAGATTTACTGCGGAGAGCGACAGAGTTCTCCCTTCCCCCTTCAACTCTCCTCATCGCCTATCGCAATTCAGCATAATGCGGCGAGGTATCTTAACGGTGCTCAAATTCTCAGCTACCTCATTGTTCGCGTGTGCCGGGCGCTGGCACCTCTGGACGGGACGATGCCCTCACGTACATCATAGGCATTAGACTTTTCCACAGGCCTCGCGTGCTTGCGACAGCCGCCCTTACTATTCTTCAAACAAGCCAAGCACAGTCCGATTTCTTCATCTACACACTTGGTCATCCGGCCAAGTAGCTTCTCCGACGATGCGTGACTCTTGATTTTACTGCAATCTGCGCATCCGGCGTAAAAGTCGCCCAAGGTGTCGGGCAGCAACTCCGCAGCGTCGCTGTATATCTTCGCGAGGGTTGTGGAGCGGAATTCTTCGGTGTCAGGTAGGATTCCCGTCTTTCGCAGCGAGGTAGCATAGGCGACAATAAATTATGCAAGCTTCTTGCAGTCACCCATGCCCGTCTTCGTAATCGGTTCTAGGAGGGTCATTTCGACCTTTGAAGTCACGGCCTCAAGAAACTCGTCCAACAGGTCCGTTAATCGAGGCTAGTTAGCTAGGCACGTAATGCAATAGAAAGGAAGCTAACATTAACCTGATGCAGCCTCAGGTAAGCTATCCCAATTCTCCACCGCAAAGCCCCAGCGGCCGAAAATTCCCTCACGCATAGTGACGATCATCCTTGCGAGCCTAGAAACGTACCTTTGCGAGTCCAAAAGATAGGCGAGAAGGAATAGATCCCATAGGTCCTCTGGTGGTGCTCCCTTCGACGTATTTTGTATCCACATGTTGCAGCCATCTGCCATAGCAGGCGCGCAGCGATACTTCTAGATGAATAGGGTGATCTCGTATAGTCCTGAAACATCCAAGGATTTCGGGAACGCCTCGAGTCTATGATGTGCTATATTGCAAAGTATGAGAAAGTCGTTTTGATGTTCGTCCGGGAGTCTGAACTTGCGCGGACCGGCTCCGAAGGGCGACTCGTGCAGCTTGTCCTTCTTGAATTTGGCGCGAAACATGGGTGATGCTAGCGAAAGGGCCTTTGAGGAGACCAGGAAAGATGTTCGAGAGAAGGTAATGATCATGTCTCAGTCTTCGTCGATAATCTCCGGTGACCAGCCGCTGGATCCTGGATGGGTTCTTATCTCGACTTCTAGGGCAGGGGAAGATCTCAACATTGTTCTATGGAAGACCCATGGTTAGCTCATTTCACAACTCGTTCGACTGGGGAGATGGCATGGAACAAAGGCGAATGGAAGCATGGTATGAAGGCGCCGCCGGCAACACATCACACGATGCGCCTCCTCGAACTGTCAGGATCATGATCAATTCTAGCTCACCGGAATCCCTGAAAAGCTAGATCATATGTATAGGACTGAAGCTTACAGACTGACTGTAGCTGTATGCGTGTGGGCCCCTCAGTGGGAGAAATGGAGACGCTTATCACTAGAAAGGCAGATTTTCAGGAAGTCGAGTCGGGACCTGTCGCCATTTCAGCCACTTCAATTGTGTTATTCTTCTCCACCAGCCCGATGTGAGACCATCAACACAACCATCGCAATGTCCAGGACAACCTGGGAAATAGCGACACTGATAACCCTGATACTTCTGTAACTTCCTGCCATGAGTATTATCTATGTACTGGTCTTATATCAATCCTTTGTTTACTCATGTCTCTGCTGCCGTCGCTTCGAGCTTCACTTCCCTTTTCGACCGGCCACCCGCTCGCTCATCCCGAGCTCACTTCGTCATCACAGACTCTGGATGTGACAATGGAGCCAGAGATCTTTGATCCAGATGGCGACCTCATCGTCACTTGCACGGGCGTCCCATTCCTCGTCTCCTCAAAAGCCATCTCCCTCGCTTCGTCCGTCCTCCGGACCACGCTCATGGAGCAAAAAGCAGAAACACGACACATTAAGCAAGAAAACCCCAAGACCCCGAACGTTATTCTCGCGCACAACTGCCTAGAGGCATTCCGGGCATTCTGCAATGTCATCCACCACAAGACCGAGGGACTACCGCAGAACCCAGACGCAGACTATCTGTATCGTCTGGCGTTGTTTATTGGAGACTATTGTTGCAGGGCCGCAATGAAAGATCGCGGACATATATGGTTGCTACAAAGTTTGATGGGTCTATCGGAAGAAGATTTATGGAAGCTACTTCAGTTCGCGTATGTTCTCAGATTACGCAAAAATTGCTTTGAAATCAGCCGGCGTTTGCTGGCTACGCGTGTGGATCGATTTCGAACTTGGACCTTTGCTCTGGAGAATAACAGCTTGATGCCGGATAGTATCCTAGGTAGATGGACTGACCCTGGATCAAGTATTCATTACTGACTATGAGCGTTTGATAGATTATCTCGACGAAAAGCGCGAGGAAGTCGGCAAGTCACTCCAGCGTGTCGTGATGACTCCCGTGGTTACGTTCGGCCAGTACGAATGCAGGCAATCCAGAGACTTTGTGTTCGACTATCTGCAATCCCTCAACGAAGTCGGAATATTGCCAGGCTCACCCCAATTTGAGGAAAAGAACTATCACCAGACCTTGTCCGCAGCTAAGAATATTGCCCGCGATGTATACGCTAACCACGATGGCTGTGCATGTGCCAAACATTCAGGATACAAACAGAGGGCGGAACTAGTGGCCCAGTTGGAGAAGTGCTTCGAGAAGATGGGTTTGTGTCTGGAATGTGTTGAAGGTGTACACTATGAGGGCCATCCGGCCACTGAATGAAATGTCTATCTCCAACGGAAATCTACGGAGAAACGAAGTCCCCGAATCAAATGATGTACAGCCCTGGTGTAGAATCGTGGGGTAATGGGAAGCGAAACCAGTCGAGCTAAGTCGGGTTATGTATGTATAGGCCAGCTTTCCAGGTCCGAAATGTCTCGCGGTTGATAAACTAATTTTTTTAGTGTATTAGTTTTCCTTGCGTAAAATTAATCTGTACATAGTGTAAATTAATGGGTGCAGGAGCGGTCAAGACTAGAATATAATATGACTAGCAGGCGGGTAGTAAGTTAAAGTAACAGTAGATTTATAGTTCTGCTACTATAATTACGGCAGAAATGAAAATCCCCCAACGACCTCGAAGTCTAGCGTACATTTTATATCAACACTTGAGTTCCCAACATGGATCCTGTACGCCCCGGCGTCCACAGCCCAGGCACTCAACGCTTCATTCCAGTAGGCCGCCGCATCCTTTGTTACGAGTATGTACACGCGTCGGGTTTCCTGTGGTTCAAGCCAGACTTTGGCAAACCCTGCGAGCTCCTTGATGGGCCGACTGACTGAAACCGAGGACGTGGCTGGTCCGACATAAAGTTGCACAACTTCCGATCCAGCGAGAGAGCCGGTGTTTGTCACATCAACAGCGACATCGATCGAACCATCATTCACACTCATTATATCAGGCACTGCGCTCGCATTGTGCATCTCAAAAGTCGTGTACGACAGCCCGAAACCGAACGGGAACTGCACACGTTCGGGTCTTCGGTCAAAGTGCCGATAGCCAATAAAGACATCCTCTGCGTATTCGACCTTCAGCTCGTCAAGGTTCCCGGGAAAATGCCCATAGCTGGGGGCGTCGGCGATGGACTTCGGGAAGGTGACGGGCAGCTTTCCACCTGGATTGACCTTGCCCAACAGGACGTCAACAATTGCGTGGCCCGCTTCCTGGCCTGGGAACCACGTCTGTAGAACGGCGGACACACTCTCCAGCCAGGACATGGTGATTGGTGTCCCCGTCGAGTTCACAACAATAGTATTGGGATTGACTGCCGCGGTGGCAGCGATGAGCCGATCCAGCGATCCATCCCGCGGCAAGTCCATGGACTCTCTGTCGACGCCCTCGGTCTCCCAGGATGGGAGATTTCCGACAAATACAATTGCCACGTCCGACGATTGAGCAACCTCGACAGCCTCTGAGAGCAGGTCCCCGTCATGTTCCCGCTCCGTCATAAATGTCAGCATGAACCCGACGATATTCAGCGCATACGTCTCCAGGCCGCTGGTAGTATCTTGAGCGGACTTCGCTTCGATACGGATCCTGTACTCTTGTCCGGCGATGAAGTAGTATTGATTCTTCTCCTCTGTCGCCACTCCGAACAAGAAGGCCATGACATCCGGATAGTTCCCTTCGTACCTGAAGACGGGCTCGTCATTGATGAAGATGGTCGTGTTCCCGACAGTAGAGAAGCCCAAATAGTGGTTGCCCGTTATAGTCGGGGTAAACGTTGCTGTCATTGTCGCAGCAGTTGCATCGGACTTTTCATTGGAGATAAAGAATGCTTCCGCGATATTTGCCTTTGTTCCCCCCTCGTCAATGTCGGACATCCTCCAGACGTGCAGCGTTGCGCCCGGATTACCTTCGTCATCGATGAGGTTGGATGAGAGCACAGGTAGGTTCCGCATCGCCTTCGCGCCTTGCGCGTACCGGAGTTCGATCGAGTCGCCCACGGCCGCTTCGAAGGCCTCAAAAGGGGTGATCCTCCGATGGCTGTTGACCTGCGCTGAACCACCTCCATGGCCCAGATACTCTTTGGTGAACCCCAACAGCGCCACAGACTTGACACGGTCTTTCTGTATTGGAAGGGCTCCATTCTTGTTCTTCAGCAGTACGATCCCCTCTGCACCGGCCTGTCGAATCAGCGTACGGTGCTCTGGTGAATCGACCGCTCTTTCCTCGGGAATTTCTGGGCTTGCGAACTTCCCTGTCCGTCCCAATAACCTCAAGACTGCTTCGACACGCGAATTCAAGGTATTCTCCGATACCTCTCCGTTCTCAAGCGCGGCCAGAACCTTGCTTGGTGAATATTTATTCGGAGGGCCAGGCATTTCCAGGTCCAGTCCCGCATTCAACGAGGGCGCAACACTATTGACACCACCCCAATCACTCATCACAAGGCCATCAAACCCCCAGCTGCGGAGAATATCTAAGAGTTGCTTGTTGGAATCCGAATGCTGGCCGTTCACAAGATTGAAACTTGTCATGACCACCCAGGGGTGGGCGTTCTTGACGGCGATCTCAAATGGCTTGAGGTATATCTCGCGCAACGCCCGCTCACTAACGCGGGCGTCAATGGTAAACCGTCGTGTCTCCTGCTCGTTACACGCATAATGTTTGATCGTTGCACCAATACCTTCCCTCTGTAGACCGAGTATATACTGCGTCGCAAGTTCGCCGGCGAGATACGGATCCTCCGAGAACGACTCGAAGTTCCGCCCACCTCTCGGATCGCGATGGAGGCAAACGGTCGGTCCAAGGAGTACATTTGCACCTTTTGTCCGCGTTTCCTCCGCAAGCGCTTTGCCAATGCGGGCAGCGAGGTCTCGGTCAAATGTAGCGGCTAGCGACACGGAAGCAGGGAAGCAGGCGCTTGTCATCCCCCCCCTGAAATTTGCGCCCCGCGCACCGTTGGGGCCATCGGATACTTTGAGCGCCGGGATACCGAGTCTTTGGACGGGCTTTGTCGTCCAGAAGTCGGCGCCAGATAGGAGAGAGATCTTCTCTTCCAAGGTCATGCGAGAGATGAGGCTTTTGATGTCCATGGTTGTAGACTGGGCATGGGAAAACGTAAATCTAGTTACTGGTCAATAGATGCTCCAGGCACTCGGAAACGGCGCTGTTATACCTTCCCTGCCCTGCGCACAGCTTTCAGACCGAAGAACGCGATGGGAAAGCATCATCTCGAGGTGGCACTTAAAGACCCCACTTGGGTGTCCACTGCCGGGACTCCCCGTGGCTCGATGTGAGCATTACCTTATGGAGTATCCAACTTCCTGCCCCACGAGGAGTTCCCCGCATTGCACTATCCTACGCGTCACCCTGTTCAAGGAAATTTTCCCCTTCTGGAAATATTCCCCGGAAAGCAGTTGACGGCTTCGGCAGTGAGAGTACCGTGAGGGGCTTGGTCATAACTTGTTATAATATGCGAGGTGCAACCACAATTTATCGAATATGAGCCCCGTTCTGTGACGCAACAACTATTTGAAAGATATATAACTTAATTTAAGTGGCATTTGCTGCCCTCAAGACTTTCGTGGTTTCGGCTAACAGTTGCTCTAGCATCACTCAAAAGTTAACACAAGTTGGAATATATATTCTATGGAACCTTGGCCACAAGACATTCAACAGTAATATGAGCTATAAACATTAGCATCCGAACAACTGGACCATAAAAGTCAATTGGTAATACATCGATCGTGCCTTTTATCGCTGTTAGGTAGCCTTGTTCGACAATAACTCTAGATAAAATGCGCGATCTCTACAGCCCAGGTTTCTGGGACATCTTTAAGAAGGCTGAAATCTCAAGTCTCATTTGCTCCTGATCATCCTTTCTTATGCGCAGGGTAGGCTGGAAACAATGATTATGCCACGATACTTCTGCACACTACTTATATTTGACCTTCACTTGGACCCACAATTTTGGTTTGAGCCAGTGCAGCTGTGCCCCGGCCCATGCATCGTTCCATTGGCCCGGATGGAAAGTGGGAAGGAAGCCTGGCATATCTACTCTAGGTATTCGTCTCTACATGAGCTGTCTCAATGTTTGCTCCCTTCTTTTTCGTGTCGCTTAGGGTTGGCGCACCCGAAGCATCGTCAGTGTCGAAGATGCTAGCCATCTCCTCGAGCGTGTGGCCCTTTGTCTCCGGGTAAAAGAACCAGATGGTTGCGATTATGACCACGAGGATAACCACAAAGACGATGTAATATTTCCATCTACGGGTCCCACTGTAAGTAAAGAAGCACAATGTAGGAAAAGAAACAGGCCAGACGTGACGCACCCGATATCATCCAGCGCGATGGGATTGACAAATATGTTGAAAAACACCGCTAATTGAGTTGAAATCTGGGCGAGAGCCATTCCTTGAACGCGGAGCCCATATGGCCAAATTTCAGCTGTGTAGGATACTGTAAGGGGAGTGCTGTGGGGGAAACTGTCAGTCGAGGGTTCGAGTTTAATTGTGGCACGGTAGGGCAGCGGGGAGCTCGTACAATGCAATATCGTAGAATCCATAAAAAATGAATAGAAAGGGGATAACGGCGATACCAACGCTCGCAACTCCCGTTTCATCAAAGGAACCTGAGAGACCCGTGATGCAGATGTAGCTTATCAGCATGCCGACTGCAGACGTCAGAAACAGCCGCCTACGACCAAACCGATCGACGGAGAACGCAGCGCCAACGGACAGGATAAGGTTCCAGATCTATCGTTTATGTTATATGCGCGCCTGATCTGATAGGAAGCAGCTTACTTACCTGCAGGCAGCCATTCAACAGTGTCTGGTCCCTGACTGCAGTTACGCCGGCCGCCTCGAGGACTAGCACGAGGTAGTACGAGACCACGCCGACGCCGTTCCACTGGGCAAATATTCCAAGCGTAATACTGATGAGAGTGCGGTGACGATTGCCCTTGGTCTTGAGCATGTCAGACCAGCTATTTGCCTTCTTTGCCTCGTGTTCAGCGCGTAACGTATGGATAATCTCTTCTATCTCTCGAGAGATGATTGCGTCCTGCACCCCACCGCCATGATAGCGGACTAAAATATTCTTGGCTTCATCAATTCTGTCTTTTGCTATCAGATAGCGAGGACTCTCCGGTGCAAAGACGAAGCCAGGCAGTGTTAAAAGAGGGATCGCTATCTGCAGGAGTGAAGGAATTCTCCAGCTCCAGCTGGTCGTGTAGTCTCGAACTCCTATAAGCGCAAATAGGTCAGCGCATTTCTGGATGATAGAACAATGGAAAGGGTAGATACCAAACGTGGCCCATGCCGCAATCAAACTACCCACATACCAGCCACACTGATACAATGCAGTGACGATACCTCGATGAGAAGGGTATGCTATCTCTGTCACCAAAACAGGGGCTGAGTTGCCGAAAAATTGCGTGGCAAATCCAACGAATACCCTGGCGGTAATGAAGCAGCCTGGGTTGGGAGCTGCCGTTTGCAGAGTGGTTCCGATGGCTAGGAACATATAGGCAAGGTAGATACCAGTCTTGCGCCCAAATATCTTTGCTGTCCACGCCGCTGGGTAACCGGCAATTATACTGCCCATGGCCTGGGCAGCATTGATAAACCCCAGCCACCCTCCTGTCGGATGATGCATAAAGCTTTGCCATGGAGGTAGAGCTTGAAGACCGTTCATCAAAGTACCGTCGTAGCCGTTCGCAGAGGATAATAAAAGGCAAGAGAGGACTATTAAGTTGAGCTGAAGCAAATGAGGTTTCTTCCACCAGGGGCGGCGGTCCCCAGCATATAGGACCGCGGTATCGTGGACAACGCTGCCCGCAGGTGCGCTCGGCTCCATGCTTTGGGTTGGTTTCCGAGGTATTACTGACTGAGATGTAGGGCCGTTGTGATGCGTAGATAGCGGAACCTCACAAGGATCCTCTGTGGGTTATATAGGACTGAAATCTCCATGATGGTGGGGGCGGCACAGTCACTCCTTGCATTACTCCGCGACTCTTGATCCTTCACCGCCAGATATTGTCAGATCGCGACCAAGTGTGGCCGCTAACCTGGGGTTGTGCGTTGGAACCCCACTGATGGGGAGTACCGGTCGCGTGGTTTGTCTTGGCTATCCGGAGACATCGATATTGTGATCTCACCAGCTAGATGGGCGACGCCAACCGGGGAGTACCGGCAATGTATGTAAATGGTAGAGTTGTTATAGGACGGGTTAGGGCGGGTTTTTGACCCTAAGCAACCCACCCAGGCGGGTTTTGGGGTTGGTTACCATATCAATAAACCACCCATGGGTTATTTAAAAACCCTATAACCCATCCTAAATAACCCAAATAACCCAAATAGCCTAATTAGGCAATAATCTACATTAGTATTTAAAATACTGTATTAAATACATCGATTTATTAGCAATTAGTATAGGTATGTAATAGGATTACTATAATATCTAGTAATTTATTTCTCGGCAACCTAATGGGTTACTCCATACCCCATGGGTTAGCTAATTAGGACCCAGAACCCACCCCAACCCAGGCCAGGTTGGGGCGGGTTGGGGCGGGGTTTCTGGGGTGGGTTAAACAACTCTAGTCAATGGTCGATCCCAGTCGTACCTTCCCCACAGGAACAAGTATGGCGGGGGAAGCCGAAACACCATCTCAAACAGGATTAAGCAAAGCGAAGCTTTGGCGATGCAAGCGTACGATGTGTATTCAGATACGTTTATCACTCTCGCAAAATTTGGTCCCGTAATAGCTCTACCACCTCCCTTGCCTTGGCAATATCCGGGCTATCCGCTTGCCAGTACCTGAGGACATCGACACATATATTCACTAATTCTGCGCAGCCGAGCCCGTCATGTAGACTGTCTAACTGTCCTCTAGTTGTTAGGCCACTCTTGTGGGCAGCCAAAAGAAGCAAGGCATAACTCGTTACCTCTCGACAGCAGAACCAGGTGCCATGATGTCGATGGTAAAATCTACCAAATGTAATCGACTCTATGATAGTGGTAATGGCCTTCATAGCGAGGGGTTCCAAGATTCGGTAGGTTTCCGGCTCGCAACCCGGGTGGTGGATCACATAGTACAAGAATGGCCGGTAGAGATAGGACTTTAATCCTATGTAGCGGCCCCGGATCATGGTCCCCAGCTCTTCACTTCCATCAGATGTCGAAAGGCCACGGAAGTTGGATGGAACCGTGGAATTCCTTGATGGTGTAGCGACACAATCAGTCATGGGTCCGGAGTCTCGCATGTTTGCTTATAGAGTGTGAAGAAATGAATACACGACTCACCAGTTTTCGAGTTGCATTTCCAGATCTCCCACAACCGTCGCAGATGTGTAAATATTCATCTGAGACCAAGAGGTATGGTACTCTTGGTAGAAATATTGCCACACGCGGTTTGCAATACGTCGCAACGCGATCTCACTGAGATAATAGTACCATGATTGTTCTTCCACTTCCCGTAATGTACCATGTGTCAAAGAAAATAAGGACGAATTTGATGCTGGTGTTGGGATTGATTCATTACCATCGCCAAGTTCGTCATTGATCGCCTGGTCTAGCGTAGGTGGGCAGGGAAACATGTGCGGATACGCAAGTGCAGCTAGGCCTGACACTGGGGTATCGAATTCTTGGCGAATTTCACTAGCAAAACGATCCATTAGCCTTTATTCAACATGTGAGAAAGGTTCTTCTACCACTCTGATTTAAAGCAGGTCCAGTATAGACACTGCTCTAGGCGAAGGTTGACAGACGGCAATGGCTCATCCTCGAGACCCATTCGTTGTTGTAGAGAAACTTGACCCTTTAAGTAGATCGCATAAATCGAGGAAGCCTGGAAGAACCTCGACTGGGCCTGCAGCGGGCGCATGGTGTACATGAGGTAGATTCCCGATAGAAGATAACATTGTGCAGCAATGGCGCTTTGGTCGAGTAGCCCGAGTCTCCGGCACGCCAGCTGGTAGAAGTTCTCCGCTGTGACAGGGTCGCTTTGAATTCCGGGGTCGGGCTGTTGCACAGTTCCGGTTCGGTCGTCAAACGGGGTGGCTATCGCACCTAGAGCACACGCAAGCAGCTTGTCCCATCAGAGACCATCTCCACAGCTTCAAATGAGAGGTGAAGAACGTGACTTACCACGAGGCATGACGATCTATCCCACCCAACCCCATCCTCCGCAAGTCGACTAGCCAGTTGGGCGATTGCCTTGGGGTCTAGGATAGGGTTCTTGATGTGGACAAAGTGTAGAAACCGTGTGACAAGGCCGGGGATGTCGTCGGCACAGATGGTGCCACGCGACCGACTAACAGAATCTTCTAGGGTCTGAGAGTTGGATCTCTCAGCAATGAACAGCTCGTCCAAGAGACATCCTCGGCGAAACTGGCTATCAAAGATTGGCCAGTCGACAACCCAGTCAGGAGATGAAAAAGATGACGGAATGTGGAGTCCGTCGAGGGTTAGTGACGCCGGGCTCGGCTGAAGGTCGTCGGCGTCTACTGCTGCTTGTGGGGGAGGAAGAACGCAGTCGCTCCAACCAATCGGTCCATTCGCCGTAACTGTACTCTGATGGTCAAGCTTCTGAAGTACTTGGTGTAATTTCTCCAGAATCAGGAGGCTGGCAGGATCGAATCTTGGAGGCCATCAGCGCTGCATCACTACTTCCTCCCAGGGATGAAATCGCATACGAGGCATGATTACTCCTCGAATCGTAGGAGCATTTGGTCCCAAGATTGACGCAGGAACGACATTGCGGTCGCTCGTTGCCGCACTTGATCTTCCGAGCGCGACAGTGCTCGCAAGCTGTCACAGCTCGCTTGCGGGGATAGGCCATCCTCCGTGACGACAAAGTCGCCCCACGTGGGCGTGTCGGGGAAGCCCTCGAAGCCGGGGTCGGATTCATCATGAACACAAACCAGCAGTACAACCTCTCTCTGATGACAAGATAGAACCTGGGGGACGGGACGGGGAGTTGCGGCCGACTTAAGTCAAGGGCGAGACCAGTGTGGAGTCACTCGGGTGGGCCTCGCATTGCTGCCCGCGGACTGTCGGAGTTGAAAGGGTACATTGCGCTAGTAGAAGCTGATCCAACAGGGAACTATAATTAAACACGGGTGTCTATGTACCAGATATCTAGCGCCGGATCCCCCTGAAGCCTGTACAGAATGGCTCAGATAATCCTTCCTTTTGTCTAGGTTATATACGCATTCAACTGGCTCTGACACGTCAAATACCTCAGTTGCCAGTCCGCATCATTGGACTTGTCTCGGTCTCTCAGAGGGACAATCGATCTCGCATCCCGACACCGAAATCCACGCGCAGATATTCTTCAAACCTGTTCGTTGCTCTCATATCTCGAACAACGGATTGCATACGCAACACGGGAATAATGAAACACGGAATATTATCGTCGGAAGGAAGGGTGACATGGATCTGCGGTGCGGGAGACCTGTTCTACAACCCGTCTGTTGGTCGCGGATCCCGAATCCCAGCGCGACACGGTGTCGGTCTGGATTTACTCGCCACTTCATCCATCGTACCGGGGGGGAGGGGGGAAGTGTCGTATGATGCTCTGGTCCAGCCAACTAAAGAATTCACTTGCTGTCAGACGCAGGAACCGAGCGGGCCGAGCGGGCCATTCCGGCCTTGCGGAATGTGAAGCGAGTTGGTTGCCTACAACGTACCCCGGACAGACCGATGAGCTTATGAAACTGGGAAATCACACCATGTGCGGGGTTGGTCTCGGTGATAGGCCGAGCCGAGCCGAGACCGGCCCCTTATAAGCGTGAGCTCCCACCCACCTCTTTTTGTCCTTCACCGGGCGCTAACAGGAATCATTTTACACAGCACTTACAAAATTGAAAACAAGAATCGAAACCTCTATCCATTATGGCTAAAATGCTATCTACTATACTCGAATTTAGCAGGCGTAAAGACGCGAACAACCCAAAGCGACAAATGAATCCCAAAGCAACAAACAAACAAACAGCCTAGATTGGCTCGTCTCGCGGTTCAATCAGAATTTCGTTCATGGCGACATGGTCAGGCTGGCGCAGGGCGTAGACGATCGAGTTTGCGACGTCCTCTGGGTCGAGAATTTTCGCACCCGATGGCTCGCCGTACTTCTTGATCGCCTCTGCATCTGTTGACATACCGAGAAGGTCGGTGGCGGTGTTTCCGGGCTGCACAGCCGTGACACGCAAGCCTTGTCCTGCGGTCTCCAAACGCAGTGACTGTAATGTGGCCTCTACGAAGAATTTGCTAGCGGAGTAGACTCCAAGGCCAGGGAACACCTTGCGACCAGCGTCAGACGAAATCGCCACGACGTGACCACTCCCACGCGACAACATTCCCGGCACTGTAGACGCCAGAGAATTGAGCAGGCCCTTGCAGTTGACGTCAACTGTACGCTCCCACTCGTCCATTTTCACGTTGGCCATCATGGTGAAGTACATAACGCCTGCACAGGCAACCAGGATGTCAACAGGGCCAAGTTTGTCGGTCGCTGCTTTCACCAAACTCTCAACCTGTGCCTTGTCTGTAACGTCGGTCTTCTGAATGACAACCTTGTCTCCACACCCGGAGAGTTTCTCTTTGATAGCCTGGAGCACATCCAGTCGGCGAGCACCCAGCGCGACGTGGCAGCCTTCTCTTGCCAAAGCAGTCGCGACGGCTGCACCGATTCCAGAGGATGCACCTGTGATGACAGCAACCTTTCCGCTGAGAGCGCCTCTGCGGATCGGGCTTTCGGGCTTCTGGCGGGTCGGTGGCTTCCTAAGCCATCCTCGAGCGAACCAGTGTCGTGTGTAGGTTTCGAGCAGGAATCTGTCAACTCTCGGTCGCTCAACCTCCCGTCGGATCGGACGAGTGATAGCATTGTCTAGAACAACAATACCTCGCAGGAATTCGATTGTGGGCATACCACTGCGGAGGATGTCGACGGTAAAGGCTCCATCACCACCCTTCTTAGAGCCTCGCTTTTCTGTCCACAAAGCCACCCACTCATCCCACCCAAGCGGCTCAGTCGGGTATCCGAGGGTATTGAGATCGCGGAAAACGGAGCTGGTGTTGACAGGGCTTGGATCTCCGATATGGAAGACAGTTTGCTCAACCTGAGTTTGGTTCCCAAGATGAACAATGGCTTTGCTCACGAAATCAACAGGTGTCATCTCCGCACGCCAGCCCTCCACGTCAGGGTATTTGCCAATCTTGATGGACTCAATGAACAGGGCAGACAGTAGATCCCAGGCATTGGCGGACCCTGTCTGACTGTGACCGCTGATAGTGCCCGCGCGGTGAATGCGCACAGGGAGACCTCGGCGACCAGCCTCCAAGACAAGCTGTTCTGCCACCCATTTCGTCTGCCCATATCCATCCAGCAATTTAGTGGGCACATCGTCAACGTCTAGCATGGTGTCTTCTGACCAGCCCTTCACGCCGGAGGGAGGCAGAACACCATTTGTCGAGACGTACTGAACAGTGGCGTTGCCCAGGCACGCAAGGCGCAAGATTTCACGCGTTCCTCCCACGTTAGGAGCACGCAGGGTAGCGTACGGGTATACAAGGTTCACGGTGGCAGCCGCGTGAACAATTACGTCAACACGAGTTGCTAGCTCTTGGAAAGCTTCAGGAGAAAGTCCAAACCGCGATCGGGACAAGTTGCCAGGGAGAATGTGAACACGCTCCATGATTGAGTCATTCCAAAGCCCAAGGTCAAGGAGGTTGCGGCGGATTCGTGCGACACCGCCTGGCTGGTCATCGTCTTCAGGCTCCGTGAATCGTACCAAACAGATAATATGCGCAGAGGTGCTCTCAACGAGGTCTTTGAGAAGGAAGGCGCCAAGGAATCCAGTCACGCCAGTCAAAAGGACTGTATCCGCGTCGGCGAGGGAGCAGATCTTCGCGTTCGACGGCTTGATATCGTCTTCAAGGGTGGCGTCGGCACGTAGCACAGCTGGTAGATCGGCTTGCACTGCGGCTGTGTGGCCGTCGCGGACGGCACGGACGGTATCCAAGTGTCCATCCAGAGTGGAATTCTCCGCCAGACGGGCAATGGGTACGCGAAATCCGAATTTCCGGGACAGTCTCGAGGAGAGGTCGGCGATCGAAAGCGAGTGACCACCCAAGTCAAAGAAATTATCTTCAGGTTTGAGTGTGCTTTTGGCAACCTTGAGCGCGGCGGCCCAGATCGTCGCGATGTCGTCAATGCCGATCGGATCTGTCTTCTGCCCATTTCCGTTCACGCCGTTGCCATTTACGGCAGCTCCCGAGGGTGGTGGTGGGAGTGCTTTGAGATCGATTTTCCCAGACACCTCATGGGTAGGTAGCTCATCCATGATGACCCACAGTGCAGGAATCATGTAGTGTGCGAGATATTGGGTTAGAGCTCGCCGCGCCGCTGGGCTGTGGCCGGAGGGATTGACCTCCACCACGGGGCGTTTCTCTGAGTGGTCCTTGTCTGGGACGATATACGCCACAAGTTGTCGCTCCAGTCCTTCGCCATGTGCAACTACAGCACAGTGGCGAACAGCCAAGTGGTTTACAATATCATTCTCCACTTTGCCGGGGACAACAGAGTAACCGCGCAGTTTAATCATCGCGCCTACGCGACCGGTGATCTCCAGAAGGCCTGACGGGAGCACGCGGGCGCGGTCCCCGGTGCGATACATCAGAGACCCGGGGGTCGGGTTAAATGAGTCGGGAACGAAAGCCTTCGCGGTCGTCTCAGGGCGGTTAATGTATCCCCTCGCGAGAAGATCACCGCCTACACAAAGTTCACCACTTGTTCCCTTCTCAACCTGCTCTCCTTCTTCATTCAAGATGTATGCATGTTTAGGATCGAGCGCGGGCCCAACTGGGCAGTACTGAGATTCGTCATCCAGCATCTCCCGGATGTCGCCACAGGCAATCTCGTGTGTCTCGCAGGCGCTGTAGCAGTTCAGCAGGCGAGTGTTGGGCAGTGCCTTGATCGCTCGGCGAGCTAAATCGGTAGTGACCACCTCACCGTTCAACCACAGAGTTCGCAATTCCGGTAGTCGGCTGCCGATATGCGGATGCCGCGAGAGAATCGTCGCGAGAAGTGTTGGCGTCATGAGGGTTTCGGTGATATTCTTCGCGGCGAGAAGATCGACTAGTGCAGCGGGATCGTAACTGGCATCGTCGGGAACAGCAACAACAGCAGCTCCACGCAGGAGCGGACGCAAAATCTCCCAGATGAAGAAAACATTACAGGCGACCCTGTCACCGGGTTTCAAATCCTGGACGCCGAATCGCAGATTGTATGATAGAACTGGAGCTCTGTGGGGGTTTGCAATTCCCTTTGGCTTTCCAGTGGTGCCAGAAGAGTACGAGACAAAGGCCAATCGGTCCAAATCATCGTCAGCCGGTAATGGTGCAGCTTCGACAGTGTGGCCATTTGTCTCGGTGGCGGGCTCATCAAGCGTGTTGACAGGTACGCCACCCTTAATCTTGCCTGTCTCTGCTCGGTGGGTGACTACAACAGCCGGAGTAGCGTCATCGAGTACATCTGCGAGCAGGTCCGGTGGGTATGCAAGTTCTAGGACAAGGAAAGCACCCCCCGCACGGAGGGCCGCCAGGCAAGCGATCACATAGTGAGCACTGCGTGGGAGCAACACACCCACTAAACTGTCCCGGCTCACGCCATAGGTTCGCAAGCGCTGCGACAGCACCTCAACCTCGTTGTCTAACTCCGCATATGTGTATGTGGCCTTATCATCCTCCAAGGCAAGGGCATCGGGCGTGGCACGGACCTGTTGGGTGAAGAGAGCCGCGAGATCTTTGGTGATGTCAATAATTGCCATGTTCAATTATCAAGGACGAAAGCGAAGTCGGAGTCGCAGTCGATTGGAGCAAAGGAAATCGGAAACGAGCGAAAGCGACGGGGAGGAAGCTGGTTTTATAATGTCAACGAACGCACAACAAGTGGAATGTGGGATGGCGGAGTCATCGGCAGCCTCACCGTCAATCAGCGCAGGAAGGAATGGGCCTGGAAGAAGCAATGAGAGAGGAAGGTGGGAGGGCGAGGGTGAAGTCTGGAGGTCTGGATTCTGGCGAGGTGAAGCACCGGCAGTGGCATTGCAGTTTTGACCGACTGATAGCTGTTATCGCTCGCTCCAGTTTCTTCCACTGGCTGTGGGGGTTCACATGTTTTTTCTCTCGCACGGTGCTAACCCGTTTCTTTCCTAGTGCGCGAAGACTACTTTAGGCGCTCTTGCCTCGACACCGAATCAGCACTTCCAGGGACAGCATCGCCTCCCATCGACGAGCTTCAGTTGATTTTTGTGCGAGTCCTCCAAGGTTGTCCCAAGTGATGAGATCACTGCTGTAAACAGAGTACCTGGATTGGTTGTTCCTCGCAGCGAATCTGGGATTCGGCCACCAACCCTGGAGTTGGACCCCATACCTCCAGTTGGTCCACCCCCACCAGTTACCTCATCCAAGCCACTAAACCGCCGCCGCTGGAACTCCAACCAAAGCTGTCAAAAAGCACGCATTTTTGCTTCTTTGGATGACCGCCAGGCGTTGCACTCATCTGACCTTTAAATCACGACAGCGACCGGGGAAATGGCGTTATCTGCAGCCCTGCAGCTTAACAAGGGCTTAATTGTAGATGAACAGGGTGTTTAATCGCCGTATTCCCCGATCTCGAGGCTGGTCGATGATCTCCCCGCACGTCTCCCGACTCTTTCCGTTGGCTAAACGGCCCCCCAAGTGTCCGATCTTATCGCGCTCGTCCCTGTCATTCTAGAACCCAGGCGGCAAGGGGGGGAAGGCGGTGGGGTCCGGCTCCACTAAAGACGGTAAGAAAGTCGCGGGATTGGCGCCCAACAAAACCGTATCTAGCCTAGTGTATCCCACAAAGCCAGCTTCTCGGCGATTCTGGTGGATCTCCAGCCAGGTTCTTGACTCTTTTCGCCGCCTCTTTGTCGCTCGAGTGCGATCACATGACTCATTGCAGCCTTTCCAATGCCATTGATCGCGATGCTACTACGGTCTATAGGATGCTACAGCACTGGTGATATCGTCTGTTCTTCATGGAAAGTTAGTTGCCCTCTCGAATAATCGGCCAATGATTTCATTCGAATTCAGCGAGACAAAATGGGAAAGTAATTCAAAATCGCTATTCTTACGAAGTCACAAGCAGGCTGTCTGTACAGTGATGATTTTATGCCTTTGCAAAGAACCTCTGCCAAAGGACATATCTTGCCGTCTAAACTGGTCGCTCCAAAATATGATAGGGAGACATCTGCCCAGCAAAAATTAAATCCTCGAAGCCTCGGTCTTCGCCCTTAGAATGGTCGTCTGTGTCATAGTGGCTAGCAATTGGCCATCCTCATTAAAAACCCTCCCTTCGCTGACAGCCCTTGCATTCCCCGCGGCACATGTCTGTCTCTCGCTGACGTGCCAATCCTGTAGATCGACTCGGTGTGTTAACAGCCGCAGCGCAAAGTCCAGAGTCGCACAGGCGCTTGCCTGAGTCAGGCTATAACCGGAGTGGTTAGCTGGAATATATGCAAGTCCGCGGTCCATATAGAACGCAAGAGCAGCGATTCGGTCAGCCTCGCGCTGTAGTTGCCCCCCCATGTGCATCCGGAACCGCTCCCCCGTGACGATCTCCGGAACGCCTTTTCCGGGATCCCTTTGTTGTTCTCCGCGATTACCATGCGGGCGGACATCCATCATCGTGTCGAGAATTCTGTAGAGTCCTGGCTCTCGGGTTGTCTCTTGCTTAACTTCGGCGGGGGGCGTTGACGGGACGGGGAGCTGCGGGCAAGCAGAATGGTTCACCATCACCGCGTGTGCCGGTTCATCGATATGGAAATCTGCTGTTGCAACGAGGCATAGTTGTTCTGTGTTCTCTACGCACTGGACGACGCGGAGGTGTCTCGTCTGGAAGGTGCGGGTGTCGCGGATGCGCTCGACGCGGCAGATGAGCTTCTGCGATGGGCTTGCGGGCCGCAAAAAGTGGCCACTGATGGAATATAGATGCTGACCTGGGGTGATGGTTGCGTAGGCGGCGTTGACTGCTATTGCAAGGATGTTGCCGCCGTATGCCCAATTGGCTAGCTCGCCCATGCAGATCGGAGGCACGATGGAACGGTAACAGTCAGCACCGATGCACTCGATGGTGATTTGCTCACTGAGCGATGGCATGCTGGCTGGCTATGTATTTGATCGCATACGATTTAAACCAACTAACCGGGTGCCGCGTTTGTATTATATGAACTCGGGCCAGGCACAACGATATTGTAATCGTTCCCTCGACGGATATTGTAATCTAGAGAGGGGCCGAGATCCATGTCCCTACACATGCCGTTCATGATCCTTTTCGATTATTTATGGACAACTCTCTCTACCGAGGCCCGCAACGCACGCTCGACGTCGGTCTTCCTAAACCCAGGCGCGCGGCCGAGAATGACAACCCGAGAAATGAGCCCTAGGGTGGTGAGCAATGTGGGCAATCGTGGACCAAAGGGGAAACTCACGAGAAAATAGCCCCTCAACATCCAGTGTATACGACATAGTACTGCCATCCTCTATTGATCTTCTCGATATCCGCTGGGTAGGAAACAACCCTTGCTTCACATCCATTCCCTTCTGCCTCAGATACCCTTCCACATCTCGACAATCAAACCACTGCCCTCCAAGTCCATATGCATCAAGAGACTGCTTAGCCTCATTGTCATTTAGCTCCGTGCCTGGCGAAATTCCCAGAATCCGGCGTGGCATCCGACTATTCACTGGGTATATTGTTACGCGATCCGCATCGGGATCAGGGAAATGCGTGCCTGCGCCCCCAATCCTGTAAAACGGCAGACCCAGTAGCTCCAGCGGGTCCGTACAGGCGCCCATCAGGAGCTGCCGGAAGCGCGGTTCAGTCTTTCCCGGATTCTGTACACAAGGTACGAGCCGGAACACGCGGTAGATCTCCTGTGGGTCGGCTTGCGAGGATGTGGCGAAGAGGAGGCGATAGGCGTGCTCGAGGCAATACCTTTGTAACTGACGCGCGACGCTTGATTCTTGGAATGCGTATGTGTACTGCCCACCCAGTAGGCGAGCACTGAACGGGTACCTGTATTGTTCGGTGGATTGAATTTGCTCGTCGAAGACTGGGGTTTCCTGGCGCTCGGCGATCGGACCGGGAGATGCCCTGGTGGAGCAAGAACGTGATTCAATAGCACTATGGTTTTCGCAGGTATTTAGCAATTCACGGAGCCGCACCAGACCCGCGTGTATCTCCGTATGCGACAGATGCAACTGCGCCGTAGTAGCCAGCTCGGACAGTGCCACCAACTCTTCCACGGCGGCGCGCATGGTCGATTCGAGACGCTCTGCTCTTGCGGTCGCGTCTCGGAACACGGCCTCTTTCTTCTGGCGATATGTGCGCTGGGCGCGACGAATCTGGTCGCGGCGGTCCGAGGGAAGGGTGGCGGCCAAGCTGTCGGCTGGTAGTCGCGGGCGTCCCGCTGCTCGTTTTGACCGGCGGGGAGGCATATCCGAGTTTGGCTGAAATTGATCAAGCAATTACGGACTGAGTTTATGCTCTGGTTTCTTCCTTTTTACGTCGTGGATGGTTGTGTCAGAGATTGACGAAGGTTACGGTCTGATATTGTAATCTGTTCAACCTCGGGAACTCGACGCCCAACCGTTTCCTGCGTCGACTCCACACAGAGAGAGGCCCATGGAACAACAGCACTCAACAAATACATTTTCCCAGAAAAAATTCACGAATACTCTCACATGAAATAATAACCATATCCCACCATCTCAATATCCAGAGCATGAGCATGAGCTTAATTGAACGCCCCTTCCTTCGCCACTGAGAACGGGCACGTAGCCACGCCCTTCGCCCTAATAACCTCCATATCGCTCCGCATATCCTCCAACCCCTTCCCTTTCTGTGGCTCCGGCCCAATCGTCATCAAATCGTATCCCTGTGGGAAATACCTATCCCCGCGCGATCCAGGAACCTTCCCGCCGAATAGGCGAACCAGCATCGCGCCTAGGCCCCATTTCGCCCACGGCGTAGGCTGCATGTACCACGGTTGCAGACCCTTGCGGCTGAAATTGTAGAGCTTTGTTTCCGGGTTTGGTGTGGAGTGTACGAGGCGCACGCTGAGGAATGCCGGACGCGGAAGGGCGAGATGGCGGAGGAGGAACTTTCTTGTGGCTCGGATGAGGCGTAATATGATAGAGAGGACGAGACTAGGGCTCTCGAGTCTGTGTTTCTGTTAGCAAACCGGATACACAGGTAAGGTCATGGGATGGGCATCAACGTCAGCGCAGCAGAGCATATCACATCACATACCCAAGACTTATCCTCATGCAATCATCCAAATCGCCCCCCAACATCTGCCGCACGACGGGTCTGATGAACCAGGGAAGTGCGGAGTCAACGTAGACCCTGACATACTGATCGTTTGTAGCTGTCGGTCTTGCAGCTTTCTCTTCATAGTCAATCGTCCACTGGGTCAGTTTGCGCGCAAAGTGCAGGCCGTCCCTCCACGTTCCATCTTCGCCTTCACCACTGGATTTGAGAGCATCGAACGGGATTAGCATGTCCTCGCCCAAGTTCTTGTGGAAGATGCCGAGGGCGCACTTCTCGACATCCGTTAGTCCTCGCCACTCTTCCCTCTCGATCACATTCAAAATCTCGGCGAGTCCATCACCTAAGGTATGCAGGAGATCATCGTCCGTGATTTTATTGGCGCGGCGGTAGCGGGCGTGGCTAACGTGCACGAAGTGAGTCAAGGGCAACTCGCTAACTGGGAAGAAAGTCAAGAAGGTATTCATACAGATAGTTCATTCGCGCCACAGCCGCCGCATAGCGGGCGGAATCTCGAGGCTGCGACTGCGACTCGCGGAGGAGGATCTCCGTGTCCACCGCGCGCTTGCCCGCGTTCCGCCTGTTGTTCTGGCCCGTTACGGCGAAGAGCTTCGACATTGTCGGGATGCCGCCGGCCTATTTTCGGCGGTTAATTTAGTCCTGACCTTGTTACAATCTGTATGGGAAGTTAATCTTACCTTTAGTAGAGCCATGCGCCGCGCCTTTGCGAATGTGCGTGGGAACTCCAGCTCCTGCAGCTGCGCCATAATCGCATATGCTTCGTGGACTGTCATTCTTGATAGTGGCCTCTGGCCGTCGACGAAGGGAGCCTCTATCGCTACCATGCGGCGGTACCGAAGGGCTCGAGCTAGGACGATGTATCCGGCGAGCGTTGTAACGATGGTGAGGGGCCAGTTGGCCCAGAGGGCATCGATCAGTATCGGAGGCATCATTGTCTTCACTTTGCTTGTGTGAGACAGAAGGGACTGGCGAGCTTGAAATTTATACGCTGCGATTCCCCAACAAAAGGCGTCAAATATAAGGAAAAAATCACTCGATGTTCCCAGCAAAAGATTCCCCAATGCTGGTATTGTAATCAACATCATCGACCGCGGTTGATCATCAGCTTTCCCAACACTCGTCAGAGGATGAATTTATCTGCGACCGAATATCATGGTGAGTCTAAAGCCTCGGAATTATATACAGAACTATCTCAAATAATCCTGGACATGCATGTGCTGGTATTACAAACGGCATCGGAGAGCGACGTTACGGATGAAGTGCTTTGGAATCGTACTGGAAGATTGTAGCAACTTGCGGCAGCAAACTCAATCTACCAACTGCTCTACGAGATACCCTAGCATATCCTGGTTGGTAGCTGTGCAGTTGATCATGCTGGTACTGGTGATATCCGCGGACGTCACCCCGAACGGCCCAAAGTAGGGTATAACGGGATGCCGATGCGATTTGCTATCGATTCATCTAATAGTCAGTTTCAGGTTATAGGGATACTCATTACGATAAAAAGGTGCTGAAGACAATGGCTACAGGTCTAGGTCGCAATTTATGCAGCAGGCACATTTTTCGTTTCAAATTGAAGCTCTTCCGGATGTAGTGAGAAATATGTCTTGGGGAGTATATATACTGTTTATAGGAACATCATGTCTTTCAAATATCAAAGTGAAGATTATCCTCGGATCCATATTATACGCGACGTCTCGACGCACCACGAATCGTCTAAGATCTCCCATTTCAAAGTTTCGACCTGGTGGCAAATCTGGCTAAAAGGCCTTTTCATCTCGGCAGGTCCTGTGTAAATAGCTTTCACCTTTCCGCACCCCACGCAATCCCTGTCGCCACAATTTCGAATCCACGTAAGCGAGTGGGATGGAAACCTGGTTTTTCTGGGCCGAAGTGAAAGTCGGGGCAACCAACCAAGACGATCTTTTCAGTCTGCGAAGGAAAAAAAAAAGTAACTGGTCGAGTGCTTGTGACTCGAAAAGAGCGCATGGAGTTGTATCTAGATCGACGCGCTGAGTCGCCGTGCAGAAAATCTGCAACTGCGATGAGATTTTTTTTCTTGATCGGAACGCCACGCTTTTCTTGCCAGGTGCTCGATGGAAGGAGTTTATAAAGATTCGATCGAGTGACGACACCTCTCTTTGCCGCGTTGTAGACAGCCTCCGCGTATAAGATCATGGATTGGGTAGGCGCAGTTGCCATAACCCTTGGGAGGGGAAATGGAACAATTGCGACAACTTACTCTTTTGTTCTCTCTGTTAAGTAGACTGGTTATTAATAAATCAGTTTTCAGCTTCTTAGGACTGATTTATCGCTATATAATGGTTATTGCTCGCCAGAGAGATCGTTGGAGATATAAGAGAGGGTGCAAATCTACTAACTCTAAGTTTGAGGGGGAAATTTCCAATGTACTCTAAAGTCGTCCCATTCATTGACGGATGACTAGAAGGTCCGTATAACGAACAGTGGCTGACACAGGTAGATTGAATAGAAATAGTTGGGTTATAGCTACAGAAAAAGTCGAATTTGGAAAACTCTAACAAATTGAACGATTATCGTTTGAATTCTAATCCGATAGACTGCGCTGTATTGCTCGTGTCCCAGCATAAAGCCAGTGGATTCTATTAGAAAAAACAGGGGCGGATGGCCATGTGGCTTCTCCCTGCTGTATGCTATACATTTGTCTATCACCAGTGGAATAAACAAATCTGATATTTGGATACGATAAAGGAGCAGGCGCACAGCGATAGAAAGGGTTCCGTTTTCATCATGTAGTTTGCCGTGTTTTGCTCCCAAAGCCCAGCCTCAACTGCTCCGAGGGCAGCGCTGGTAGAGCACCCTACTAACCTAATATATGGACCGTGATCTTGAAGTTGGTGTAGGATATTTTGGATTGGCATCTTGGCCCCGACGGGTTTCCTAGCTCCTTAGTTCCAATACCCCTAGTTGGAAGATAGACACCCCCCCCTTCTCCCCTATGCTAATGCTTATCGAGGTTATAGAATTCCACATCGACAGCGGAGGCACTTCTTTTGATCGCATCCCTGATAGCATCATGAAGGAACCAAATTTTGAAGACGTATTTCCACAGATATGTTGTGTAGGAAAGCATAGTTCATTGAGCCCCTCCCCCTTCTACGCCTTCGGGTTTCCATCGTAAGCTTCCTTGGACAAGTGGCTGAAATGGTTCAGAAGCTCTGAGATACGGTAAGAGCCTGGGAAAAGCCTGTTCTATTAATCAAGTGTGATTAACGCATGGCTCATATACCACTAACTTCCTAGGCGTTTGCATGTAGCTCAATATACTGCTTCTTCGGTCATATTAAATGCAACCACGATGGTCTTCTTCCAAAATATGAGAGGAGAGCTCCTTGGACATTGAGTTTGCCATCAGGAAACTAGCTATTGAGAATTTCAGAATAGGACCAAAGGAGGAATTAGTGTCGAGCATGCCACTCGTCGTTCGACTACAGTTTATCGCTGACACAATCCCTCTGCTTTCGCTAACGCCGATGAAGAACAGTGTCACACCAGTACACATAGACATGCATTATTTTAGACTGGAGAACGGGGATTTTCCGGCCTGTGGATCTCATTCAGTGATGTGGAATCGAGGAACAGCCATGCTACAGAGGAATGATCCATCAACTACCAGCTTCTAGGGTACATGTCGCTTGTTACCTAGAAGAATATTATTCAGGGCAAGGCGAAAGTGGTTGTAATGCATAGCATACGAACATGTTCTTGTTGGGTATCATCACATCCCTGCGGAGGATCTTGATATGGTACAGCAGCACTGCCGCCAATACTCTATAATGATTGCGAGAGAACATCGCTTTAGAGTATAAGACGCATCCATCCGTCTCCCTAGATTGTGCAAATGCTACAAAGGCAGCGGGCTAGCGGGACGAGTTAGGTATGGGCTAGTCCAGGTCCGGGGCTAGTATGCATCAGTGCGTCTTCAGCTGAAGACACACCCTTCCAACATGATTGGTCCATGTGCTTTAAGGTCTTCTGGGCATCAGCCCTCGAAGATTTGACTTGCGTATAAAATGAAAACAAAAGCTCCCTCCCACGATCCTCCCGCTCTATTTTTCGCAACGCGGCCCGCCATGACTCTCCTCGGTATCCTCACCTTCTCCGCGATCCAGACCGCACTGACAACGCTGGTCATTTACTACACCCCGAAGAGCTCTTTATTGCGACCCGCTCTTGTCCCTCTGATAGCGCTGACAACGTTCAAAACATGGAATGCCCTCGACTTATTCGATAACACGCAGCCTCTCAACCCGCTCATGGCGGCAATCGTTTTCGGATTTGGCCTGCACCATTTCAATCTACTATGTACTGGCGCGATAGACATTGAGGATGTGATGGAGGACATTCGCCAGAAATCCAGTTCATCTACAGGTTCGACGAAGGGAAGCAAAATCCCAAAGCGAGCCTCTCTCCACCGGACACTCTACATCGCTACCTCCATCCGCGGCATTGGGACAAGCTACGAGGTCAAAAACATCAAACATGGAGTCGAAGCAACCGCATCCCGCGTCGCCTTCCTAACTCGAAACATCGCGATAATCGCCGCAAAATACCTCTTCCTGGACCTCATGCTGTACAAACCGCTCACATCCGAAGACGCAAATCGCTACTTCCCCGAAGGAAGCGAGTATCTCTTCTTTCGACCAGACAGCCTCTCGCCCGTTACAGCACTGGATGTCGCGAAGAACGTCGCTATTGCCCTTTTCTCCTGTGGGCCGACGGGGACGTGGTATATCGAGCTGCAGTATCGTATCGTCTCGGTGGTTTCCGTTGCGCTGGGTTTATCGACGCCGGAGGAATGGCCGGTGCTGTTCGGCTCTATTACGGAGACGTATACCCTTAGGGGATTCTGGGGGTGAGATGAGATCCATTTCAAAACCCCGCGTCCTATTCTTACGGAAATTTTTCCCATATAGTATAGTACTAACTAACGGGTATAGGAAATACTGGCACCAGCTCTTCCGCTGGCCCATGACCGGCATCTCCACCTTCATCACCCGCTCGACCCTCCGCCTGCCGCGGCCTAGTCTCGTCGAGCGGTATCTGAACATCGCACTCGTCTTCATCGTCTCGGCAACCCTACACATAGCCATGGACGGCCGCGCGGGCTTCTGGCCGCCGAAATCCGGCGCGTTCAGGTGTTTCTTGATCCAGCCGCTGGGGATCATGGTTGAGGATGGGGTGCAGAAAATTTACAGGCGCAGACGGGGGTCGAGTGTATTGACTGCGCGGGAAGGGTTCTGGACTCGAGTATTTGGGTATATCTGGGTTTGGGGGTTTATGTCGTGTGTGGTTACGTTGTATACGTTTCCGTTGCTACGGTATCAGAACTCGGCCAACAACGGGGTGCCGGTTTCGGTGGTTCGGTTATTTGAGGCATGGATTCGAGCTGAATAGCATGTTTACGCAAGCGTCATTCTGTTAATGATATTGAATTGCTGTTTCCTGCGCTAGAATCTGCTCATTGAACATGCTTTCTATGATCCGGAATTTCAACGCATACACAACATAACTCTCCGTACATTTGTGCAGTTTCAGGGAAAACCTCGACACATCGCTTGAGTATAGTCTCCAATTCCATCTTCAACGCAATTATTTCGCTTCTAGGCGTATCAGAACGGCTTATGGCATCTTTATACTTCTTCGTTGCCTCGGTTAGGTCCTTCGCAGCCGCCATTTGTGTTGCACTGCCCTTGGCGGGTACTGCCATTACTTTGAGGGACCCCTTCTTTCTTCTCGTCCTGACACTTGCAATTGGTTTACTAGGCAACCCCTCGTCTGCCTCGAATCGAATATGATTATGCCGTGGCGGCCTCAGCCTCTCATCTGGGCCCAATTCGAGATCTCCATTTGACGGCGTATGCTGATGTAGCGTAGCAGAAACGCCATCCGACCTTGACTGAGGTAGCCAATGTGTATCAGAGGACGGCTCCGAGAATTGTGCATGGTAGCCGGATAATGCCATATCTTGGTTTGGCGCTCCGTTTGATCCCCAACTTCCTTCACGGGGACTACCTGTGCGGTAGGGTCTGGGCATACGAGGGTTCTTTGTCGATATGACCATTTCCGGCTGTTCGTAAGGCGACGCTGTTGCTATAGAGGCGTCCAAGGGAGGTTGTGTCGTTGATGAAGCTGCCTCGTGGTTGCTGACGGGTAGATTTCGCGCCCATGTAGAGCTATCAGTAGCGCTCGCTAATCTCGAGCTATAGGGTTGCTGTGTGGCGCTTGGTCTATTATAATCCTCTGGGTCGCTCATTAGTCCTGGGGAGTACCATTTTAAAGCATCTCCCAAAGACTCGTGCGGCGTGCTAAAGGTCTGGTTAGCTATCTCAACGCGAGACCCGTAGGGCAGCTGTGGGAGGTGCTGTCCTGATATCTGTGTAGGGCCATACTGAAAGTAGCTAGGTTGTGGTGCATGCTGATAATCGAAGGGAAGCGCAATCAATCCGTCGCTGGGAGGTGTGACCATTAATTGAGGTTGATATAGAGGGGCCGGAAGGTAATATTGCATAGAAGTCTGTTGAGAGTGGGTAGAGCCTGGGTCCCCAAACGGTAGAGGTGGATGCTGCCTTCGATTTGTTGTCTCTTTGGCCGAGCTGATGTCCTGATATGAGCGCGCGTTTGAGTTTCTGGGAGGAGCAGGCTTATTGGCTTCCTGCTCGGGATCACTGAGGGAGTACCCAGCAGATGGATCAAACCTGGGAATCATATATTTTTTCGGCACGAGAAGTGGCTCCTCACTGGACTTTGGAATAGAGCTTTCTGACCTGGCATGCTTACACCCAGGGCGATGCCGGCGCGGCGGCCGTATTGGAGGTGTCTGCTCTGGCCCCTGGATTTGTGACTCTGCTAGTGGATGCAGAGCAGCTGAACTGACGCCACAGGAAGGTTGAGCAGTTATGGACTGGGAATACCCTGGCGATGACGCTGGTTTGCTTTGAATAACCGTCATTTCTGGCCTGGGCGAAGTGACCGTGTCCCAGGATGCGAACTCTTCGGTCATCGACTCGACTGAGGCATTGGTATATGTACCGTTGCAAGCTGGTGGCATCCAATTGGTGTGAGAATGGCTATGACAATGGGTATGGATAGGCAAGATAGGTTGGATCCACTCGTGGTTCAATGCTTTCCTTGCGGTGGCGCGATCGCCGGGCAATGGACGCATTAGAGCAAGGATAAAGGCAACTCCGGAATCGCTAACGTTGGCATCACGTAAAGGCTGGGAAGGAAACGAATCAGCATCTTTCATATATTCGCCCACGGCTCCAGCGTTGCGAAAGGCCGGGGTTTTTGTCAGGAGCCGGAAGGTCGTCTCGCCAGCTGCCCAGATGTCTGCGGGGTATAGTTTTTGGGGCTTCGCGAATCCCTGAAGCTCTGGTGCCATGTAGCCTGGCGTCCCTCTTGTAGCTGTCGCCGTGCCTTGGCCGTCGTCGATACGCTTGCTAATGCCGAAATCAGCGAGCTTGATCCACCAGCTGTTGGGAGGACACGACGCGATCAGAATGTTCTACAGGCGTATTAGAGCACGCATTTGTTACACACAAATGGGGGACGAACACCCAGCTTCAGATCCCGGTGAACAAACTTGTTATCGTGCATCTCGCGGAGCCCGATGAGAATCTGGTATACGACGTCCTGTGCATCGTTCTCGGGGAGGGGAAGCTGGTCGTCACGGTTGAGATAAGTCTGCAGGTCACCGAACTCGAGGTACTCCATAGCGATAAAAAGCGACTCGTCTGTCTCGTACCAGCCGGAGGATTTGACAAAGCAACCGAGCTGATCGTACTGATTGAAAGTCAGAAAGTGGGGGCGAGAGGGCAGCAGGAGGTGGTCGCACCTTCCGCTGAGAGAACTTTGCGATCGCCTCCAGCTCCCGAGCGCAGTCCACGTTTTTCGTACCACCTTTAAGGTGAATCTCCTTTACAGCCCTAACTACGGGCTTATCTTTCTCGCCATCTACTCGTTCTTCGAGCCAGACGCTGCCAACGCCGCCTCGTCCGATCCTACCTCGCCGGATCCAGCGCTCAAGCTTAACGACATCCCGTCGCGCCTGAGGAGAGCGCTCATGGTAAGCATGGACAGTCTCCGATCCTGAGTCGGAGAAAGTCGTCTCTAGCCGCGAGTCTCGAACCAAGTCGGGGAGTATATTCATTCTGACAGGCAAATTTCATGGCAGGCTGTGGTGGGGGGAAGTTGGGAAGTCGCAGAGACTTGAGAAAGGGCTGAGCGCGAGGGGAAAATCGAGTCGAGAGACTCTCTGGTGATTTTGAACGCCGATCGCTTGGCAATGCCTGGTATGTGACCTGGCATTCGCTCATTCGTCGCTCTGACGCAGCTAAGCAATCCCTGCGCTCGGATTGCCTCAGCCTCGCCTTCTTCTGCGATCAGCCCGTTGAGGGCCATAAAGAGGCGGCCTTTTGCCCCTCTTCCCTCGCTCATCACATCCCGGTCCAAGCAACAATG
Organism: Aspergillus baeticus; assembly: GCA_027569055.1. NCBI lineage: Eukaryota > Fungi > Ascomycota > Eurotiomycetes > Eurotiales > Aspergillaceae > Aspergillus > Aspergillus baeticus. Next base: position 405,970 of record JAPDEI010000021.1, read on the forward strand.
GTCGAACCCCTCTCAATTGTCGCGACCGTCGATTTGTGTCTCAAGTAGGTCGAACGCATCTTGCGGTTGGTACGAAATGCTGATGAACTTAACCAGATGGGGTGCAATCCTAACGAAGAAATGTTTAGCCTTCGCTCACGCTGAAGATGAAGTCGCTGAACGAATACTGCGCATCAAAAACTGCTGTATAAGAATCATGATGCAGCTGGAGGTAATCCGGAAGCTTCCTTTGCATGAGGAATACGAGAAGATCCAGAAAGAGAATCTTGAGGTCCTGGTGGCCAAAGTCAAGGTCGCTGTCGACCGCGTCGAATCGGTTTCCAGCGACGACGGTGTGCGACGCTTCAAGTATGCGGTACTGCAGCCCAAGATTGAGCAGACCATCGTCGACCTTGAGACCTGGCAAAAGGAGTTTGATCCGTCGTGGTACCTGCTCATGCGCGCTGTAGCGCCCCAGATCGACGAGGCGCTGACCGACTATGAGCAGACTGCTCCACCTGCGACTCAACCCCTCATCGCCTCTGCTCGTCGCCTGCGAAGTGCTATCCACCCCCAAACGACCGGATATCCCCCTGTTTTCCTCAAAGCGAGCGACTCCGCTTCTCTCGAGATTCATGACATTCCAATGTCGTCGGCGAGGCTTGGCCTGCAAAAAGACCCCCCTAAGACTTTTATCTTGGATTCACGACTCTCCCCCGCGAGTGTGATAAATATCAGACAGCTTGAGAAGGATGTGCGCAACCTGGCAAGGAAATTGATCCAGGCAGACCCCTCCGAGTTCGGATTGCTCCAGTGCAAAGGCGTTATCAAGTTCGTCAGCGACGGTTCCCGGACCGGTGCATTCACCTTCATCTTCCGACTGCCACCGGGCTACAGCGAGCCACAAAGCCTTCGTCACTGTCTGATCAATATGGAAAGGCCCAATTCTCTTTCCGACCGCTTCAGACTGGCCAGGGACCTAGCAAAGTCGGTTCTATTCGTGCATACATTCGGCTTTGTCCACAAGAACATCCGTCCGGACACGATCCTGCTCTTAAAGAACGGTGATTCTGCACTTGGCTCAGCGTTCCTGGTTGGATTCGACACTTTCCGGTCAGAGGATGGGCATACCCTGCTCAGGGGGAGTACCGACTGGCAGCGCTCTCTCTACCAGCATCCCAGCCGCATTGGCTCTCAGGTTACACAGGGCTATATCATGCAGCACGACATTTATAGTCTTGGAGTTTGCCTTCTAGAGCTAGGGCTCTGGGAGTCGTTCGTCATGTACAGGGACAATGGTGCCGTCGTTCCATTCCCCCTGATAGGAGGCCCTGATCCGCCCCAGTTCAAAGACCGCCTCCTTTCTCTCGCAAGAGGAGAACTCAGGAGCCGAATGGGGAACCTATACTCGCAGGTAGTTGAGACATGTCTCACCAGTCTGGACCCAGGAAACGCCGACTTTGGAGACGAAAGCGAGTTTCAGGATACGGATGGGATTGAACTAGGGGTGCGGTATATTGAGAAGATCATGATGCGACTGAGCAGCATTACTGTTTGATGATACCCATCGAGTAGAGGCGTATCATGCCATTGGTTACCCGTTTCTGCATACTGGCACATATTTTTGTAGCGGGGGATAGAGACCAAACAGGAGTGGTCCAGATATTTTATAGAAAAAATGGACGGTTAGTGGCCTAGCTAGCAAAATGCTGTATCTAAATTAATTTTTGTAAAGTAGCGGCGCAGAAAGGCCGATCAAGTGACCGCCATGTTAAAGGCGTCGCCTGACAAGATCTGCGGCCTTCTCAGCCACCGCATAGACGGTGCTCTGTATAAGCGAGCTCGGAAGAACAGGGAAGATTGAGGCGTCGACAACGCGAATGCGGCGGTCCACTGGGATGCGAGAAACTAGGCGAGGCAGACGCGCGAATGACACCCGTGAGCTGAATATCCGACAACCCAGTCTCGGGAGTCTGCATAAAAGCGCCGATCGCCTTGTACGCATCCGTCTTTGGGAGAATATCGGTGTTGAAGCGGACCGAATGCACCATAAGCTGCAGGTCGAGCGGGCTGCTGAACGAGCGATACTCCACAAGAGGCATCCTGTAAGGGTCGATGGAGGCGGCGTGGACGGAGCCCCGACTCAGCGGTTTCTGGAGACTGGTGACGCCGCCGAACAGGCTCTCTGCTAGAGAGACTGTCCCCTGCGCCATGGATCCGAGCATTGCCATCTTGACTTTCGCATAGCCGTTGACGATCGTGCTGTCGAGCCCCGGTCGGAGATACTGCGCTGCGGGCTGCTCAGCGGCTTGGACGAAGTTCGTATACGAAATGTTAAGGTGCTCCGCTGTAAGAAAGGCAAAGGTATTCTCGGTCGCCACCGTCCAGGGACCCGAGCGGATCTGCTCGTATAGGATACCCATTTGCGCGTCGTATGTGGTGCTTTGTTTCAAATAGGCCAGATTCTGCGTCGGGTCACTCAGGTTCGTGATTACAACGGCGAGATACTGCACCGGGTGGCATTGGAAGTTCTCACTGATCACGGGGAGATTAATGATCTACCTTATAGCGAGGGTATCAAGGACGGACGAAGAGCCGATCCCAGACAGCTGCAAAATCTTTGGTGTATGCAGCGCCCCTGCCGCCAGAATGATTTCCCCGGCGCGCTTGCACTCTTCGCGCTGTCGCATTAGAGTAAAGAGGCGTCACAGTCTGTGCCGGATTATATCCTGGGATGTACTCTACACCCGACAGATCAGAAGTCAGTTTGGTGACGAGGGTTTGAGCAAGAACGTGGTAGTTTGACCGACTGCGAGCCAGCTCATAGTATGTGCTCCTCGCGTACAGGCGTTCTCGGAGTACAGGATCGAGCGAGTTAGATACTAGAAGCCACTGATCGCATTGGCCGTACCGTCGAGCTGAATCGGGATGCGGAGCTGACGTAGCGCATTGATGAACGCCTCTGTTCCTGTAAGCTCTGGGAAGGGACGGCTTCAGAATAGGACATCACTTACTTCTTGGAGTGCTAATGAACGATGGATAAGATAACTGGACCGGTCCAGACGCCCCACGAACGCTCACATCAAACGAGATGCCGTATTCCACCTGCTGCTCTGGTGTCGGCGGCGTAAAACTTTCACTCTTCTTAAAGTACGGCAGAAGCCCCGCCCAGCTCCAGGCATCGTCAAAGATGATCTCGGCCCACAGGTTGTAGTCGCCTGGGGATCCTCTGTCAAAGGCCACCCCGTTGATCGCGCTGCCGCCGCGGAGTACTCGCCCAGTGACAACCCCGACGGCGCGGTTAATTGAGCCCGGTGATGGGCAGGGAGACGATGGGCCACCTGTTACCGACACCGGCGATGGATGCGTATCGTGGACATTGGATTTTCTGCGAATAATCGTCGCTGTCGAGGGCAATGCAAGAGATCTGTGCAAGCGCGGGATGCAAAAACGACGACGAGAAGAAAAAAACATACATCTTTCCAGCTTCACTCACCAAAACAGTAGCTCCGCTGTGTTAGCAGTGCAACAGCATTATCACCATAAAGGATCGCTGACTCACTTGTGGGATCCTCGCTCAACCGGTTCGCAACAACGAGGCCGCTGACGCCCCCTCCGATTACGACGTAATCGTACACGGAAAGCAAATCCGACTCGCACTCAAGGATGGTGCCGGGGAAGGAGCTCCCTCAAAGATTCCAACGCAGCTGAGAGACAAGGCGAGCAATGCAGGCAATATCTTGTGATTCATGGCGAGACGTAAGAGACACCCTGGCTGGTAAAGACGTGAGAGGGCAGTCCCATGCTTAACTAAAAAGTATCACAGGATTTTGAATAAGGATATAGGCTCAGAAACGCTACCTTAGGGCATCAACAGGATTTGCCGGAGTTTTACCTTTCGCCACGTTTCAGATCAGATGCTAGAAGGATATATGCAGCTGGGCAGACCCCAGAAGACCGCCTTCTGAACGCTCCTCAATACGAGTGAGGAACAGGTAGATGTGGATAAAATTTGAAGCTGATCGCACTGCCCGTCGGCTGGGTAGCTGGGTCAAGAACGGTTGAAGGTCATCATGACGTCTTCACCCGCAATGAGGATGGCACCACCCTCGCAGTAGAGTCCAGATCGAGCAATGGCAGATCCAGCCTACGGCATACATCAGTCATCTTCTATGTGACTTGCTTGGTTCGGGATTTCATGTTGATCTGATGTAGACCTTCGCATTCACTCGCGCCTTCGACGTTGTGACTTGGGCTTCATCTTTCGCAGATTTGTCGGCAAACCTCGACACAAGACTGCGGTCAGGATGGAAAAGTCTCGCTCCTTTCTTGTTGGTGGTATCGACTCACCCTTGTCATGGCCGTTGGGTGTTGTTGCTGTTGGTGGTTGCCAGCTGTGGATGGGATGGGATGGGATGGGATGGGAAAGGAGTATAGTGTTCCCTGAAGAGCCATCATGATCCCACCATCTTATTCACTAATTTGACCAATCCCGTCTCCGCCAGCTGGCAACCCCCTGCAGGGGCTAAACCTGTTGTATCTCTGGCGCAGCTTGGCGGGCAAGTGAGGCTAAGCACGTGAAAGGGCAAGGCCAGGCGACAGCAGGCAACAAGTCTAGTCCAGGGATACAAATTGATAGAAAATAGCCTTCTGAAATGCGATCACCCAGAACCTAGAGTACCAGTCTCGCGAAATGCCGCCGGTCAGACGCTCAAAGCGACTCGAAACCACCAATGCCAAAGGAAAGGCCAAGGATCCTCCGCGCCTTTCCGAACCCGAAGCTGGAAAAACGGCCGAGCCATCTCAAAGACTACATCTTTTCAACCTCCCTCGAGAGGTTTTGAGCCAGATTCGCATCTATCTGTCCCCAGAAAGCGAAACCTGTCTCACACTGACCTGCCACGAGGCCCTCGAGCGCCTCGGTACAGCATCATGGGCCGAATTCAGCGGCAAGACCCGCCGCCACTACGGCGGCATCAACCCTCTCTTCTCCCTCCTCCAGCGCGATCTTCCCGGCTACCTGCACTGCAGCACCTGCGACATCATGCATCCACCACTCAAGCCACCGCGTGCACACCGTAGAACAAGATACACCCGCAATTGCTTCTACGAAGCCCACCCAGTGGTCGACTTCTGGCCCCAGACTGAAGACGGCGGCGGGTATAGCCTAACATTTCTGCATATATGCCACGCAAGGCAGCCATACGCTACCCCGCCCAACGTGAATCCAATAGCAATGTTCGCGGGGGACTTCGCGTTCCAGACGGGTGGTCTCGAGTACAGACTGGTTTCGTCGGGTCGCTGGGTCGGCATGAGGAGGAACATTGTCATCACCCAGGAGCATCGTCTGAAGAGCGCGACGCCTGGCTCGCCCCTCCAGGCGGCCGATATAACGGCCCTGCCATTTAGAGTCTGCGCGCATCTTAGCACGACGACTACTGAGCCACCGCCAGTTGAGCAAGGCAGATCGGCGTACCGGCGCAATGGAGAGATGCTCTTCCATGCTATTGCCACCGCCTTCCCGGAGACCCTGCAGGGCGATGATGATATGTGGCCGCCTGATGGCACATTCCGCAGATTAGCCCCGGCCGAAGCAGATCAGTATAGAGAGGCCGCCGCCGAAAAAGCGACAGGGAACAACTATATCTGGCGGTGCACTGCCTGCCCAACCAAATTCCGTGTCGAGTATAATGCAGACAGCGCCGAGGGAGGTGAGCTCGTGGTAACAGCTTGGCATTGTTTCGGCGGGGATCCGCGCGAACAGTTCAAGTTTTGGAGCATGTTTGCGCTGCGAACGGGGCCGGATCTTCCGCCCAGGAAGAGGAACTGCGAGTTCTTCGTCACGGAGAGACAGATTCCAGATTTTGAGATTGAGTATAGCGGGCCTATACCATGTGGAGTGTGCGGGCAGTTTCACGAGCACCCACCGACCTGAGGAGCAGGACTATGTTTTGCTATGTGGGAAATATGCCGATATCAAGGCAGGAACATGATTGCGTGGGGGTAATACTTTCTTTTGGCGTCGCCAACTGTTGTTTTCTTTTTCTCTGCGCTGCCATGGCTTGAGGTGCTTCCTATGGGCCTGTGAACCGCAAGCTCAGGTAAGTACAGAATCTACAGTGTGGTCTCTTTTTTTTCTACAACAACAACTACAAGTTTCTGGGCCTCAACCCTCTAGCTTGTTTTAAGGATGTATGGGGGGAAAAAATGGCACCCTGCCTTGTAGCTCCATAGGAAGGAAGGGATATCCGTAGAGGGCATAAGCAGGCAGGGTGCTAGCCGACACCATTCATGATCTCGATTGCAACGAATATGCCGCCTGTACCGGCAGTCATGGGGTAAAATATCGCGATCCGAGCGCACAGCTATTATACGTGTGGCTGCCATGAAATAAGCTCGAGTATCAACATCTAAATCAGGCCCTAAGTGGTGAGCGCTAGCCAGCCCCTGGCGGTATGTCACCATATATCTCCTGCGGCTTGCCACATACTCGGCGGATAAGTCCGCCGCCACCACAGAGGATAACCTGGTTTTTGCGAGAGCTAGGGAAAAGGTAATATCGAGACCATCAGCTGCCGCGTACAAGGTGACCAGTCCCGTGACAGAGATCGGCGAGAGACATAGCGAGCAAAAATACGGCAATTCAGGCCGAGTGGCGTATAACTACCGGCACGGTACTACCTTGTAGGAGGCACCTTAAGAGGTTTGTAGGTGATGAGAATCACTGTTCCAGTGGTGCGCGCTCGCTTGTACCCATAGAAGCCAGATTCTGGGGCTACGTTGGCGATTTCCCGTTGACAAGGCAAAGTTGGATCGGCTAGTAAAGGGAGGCATTTAGGCTAGGAGCAGTGAGCTCCAGTTCAACAATCTGGCGGATGATAATGCATCGTTCTCCGGCCTGGTCGAATGTTGATTTCACTAAATAAGCGCAGAGCTCGAGTTGAGTCTTGGTCGGGGCTCGCTCCTGCACTTCCTGCTTTGAGATCCTGCGTGACTACTACCTATGTTTACATACCCTTTTTCTAGAGATCTGCGGACATTGTAAGTTCCATCGGAAAATGAATCTAGAGATCTTGCAGATCTCAGGGAACCCCCCAACTCCCTGGTCTTCTGGTCTGGTGACGGCGGGGTTAGTGCGATCTGGCGATGGGAGAGGAGAAGGAAGAAGAAGAAGAAGTTGTGAAACTGTGATCCGCTGTACGACTTCTGTGCCCAAGTCCATCACTGGGCATCAAGCGCACGAGTGGGAAGGAATCCCGAACGCCACAATTTGTCCAGTGAGCCGATACAGGGTTTGTCAATGACACTGGTAAGAGGCATTGTTTCCCAGAGGAAATCAGAAACATTGCCCTCTTCTGCTCGGATGTCAACGTGCACTCCAATACTCAATCGTACACTCGGAAGGCGTGTTTATGTTGTGATGGGCCCTGATATCCAGCAGCCGTGTTTAACGCAAGGGAGGAATCCGGCGAGATTTGTATTCATACAAAAACAAAAAAGATAACAGACCATTGTTACCGAATTTGGGAGGGGATCTCGAAGGGCGGGGGCTGGTCCAAGGGCAGGCCTAGTCTAGACCATGTTGGGCCTCTCCTGCAGCATTCCCCATCTCGATGATCTGAAGGGAAACGGATCATCGTGCAGCAAGCAAAAAGCTTGGAAAGGTATGCATATAATTGCGAGATCCTGATGCTTAGAGCACCTAGTTGGTGGAATTTGCAGAGGCGGAGTTTTGAGCTCTTGATAGATACTCCGTACTCTCGCTGACACGGCGCATTATTTCTTCGAAAAGTTGTGCGCCTGAGCCGGTCATCGAGTTTCAAGCAAACTTTTTCCAAGGGAAGAGCAAACCAGGTTGCATCCCGGAACTTTTTTCCAGCGTTCGAGGCTGGATCTGTGCGACCAGTAAATATTCTCTCGTCTTACTCGTGGTTCCTCGTGAACCGACAGCGGCAGCTTCCTCCAAAGCCTATATCAAAGACGTGCAATTCACTCCAGTCCACTGTGTGATGGTGTCAAGGGGTCACAGGAAGCTGGTTACGCAGGTTTTCAGTAGTATTGCGCCACCAATGCTCCGGCTTCCCTTGATATTTGCGGTCGGTAAGGATGGGATTGGTTGGGAGTTCATTCCGGACTCTACGATTGATCCAAAAATGCAGGGCCAGAACCTGTGTGCGATCACCTTGGGCGGGAAGAGTTTGCTGCTTTACCCTGCTGGGCAGAAAGATTCTGGACAAGACGGGGGGAGCCCTTATTAATTGAAGGGAGGCATGGTTCGACTTACGATGTTGAAAGGCTCTGGATGTTGGTATACATATTTTGATCCAAGCACCGAACCCAGACTTATTTCGCACGTCGAGACAGATAACGTCGGCGGAGAAGGACCCGCAACCCCCAGATTGGGGGGGCCACGTCAGACAAAAAGCATTGGTATGTAAGCAGTGGATGTTTGGTTGTGTGAATTCCAACCTGAAGGTTTTGGACCGGTCCAGACCCAGCTGTGGCGGGCTCGAAGCAGGTATGTGATCCTGGGCACCGCGCCGTTCACCCACGGTATGCTGTGCTGCAAGCGCTCAGCTCGCGGGTCCGTCTTGCTACGTCGAATCTTTTCGGGGTGACTAGCAACGATGTGGCTACACGATCGCATCCTTCTCCTCCCACAATTCGATCTACTTGATATTAAAGACAGCCTCCCCCAGAGCGTTTCGAAAACCGTAGCCTATGAAGCGAATCTATCGGTCGCGTGGTTTCTCCCGGGCAAACAAAACCCAAAAGAAGAAGAGACGATTTAGCCAAAGCCAAACAAGCAGGAGGGAGACCGAGGTGGATGAATCCTCGAAGGCAAAATTCATCCCGATGGCTGCTACCACCGAAGACGCGACCCTCTTGGCTGCGGCCGATATTCTACGAACGACGAGTAAAAATCTCATATTCTCGGTAGGAACAGCCTGCCCGAATTGGGGGGGTGTCGTATGTGAAGACAGTACTGAAAATACTGAAAACCGCCTTTGTCTAGAATACCGTAGATGTCGCCGCCCAAGTTCGCCTTCCGGGCGAGCCCAGCAACGCAAAGACAGTCTTTGAAACGGAGCTCGTGGCGCTTCTCCGGCAGATCTACCAAACCAGGCAGATCAGTCACAATCCCTTTCCGACCCCAGAAGGTGAGGTGCCCACTTCAACGGCCTTTCCCATGGCGATGGCAACATCGCCAACCTCACCGAATGCCTTGTTGCCATCGCCGACATCACCGAATGTCTTGTCGCTGTACGTATATCAAACTGTGTGCGATGACGAGAGCTTTGTCCGCCAACAGCTAACGCAGGAAAATAGCACGAAGGATAACGCAGGGAATCAGACGCAGGATACTGTAGTCGGCTCCGCGACGGAAAGCGATATTGAGTCGGTCAGAAACTCCCTCGCACGTCGCGGTGCACAAGGCCATGGCGATGGCGATGGCGATGTTCCCTGGGATGCGATGTCGCGGATCCTGGCCGATTTTGAGCACAGCTCACACGGTGCGACGAAGCACCTCGAAGAAGAGCTAGCAAAACGCCAGAGCATGAACGAAGCCTTCCAGCAGGCGCTGCAGGAGATTGGGAAGATCATCACCCAGGTTGCCAACGGCGATCTATCCATGAAGGTGCATATTCGGTCGGCGGAGATGGACCCGGACATCAAAACCTTCAAGGTGACCATCAACAATATGATCAATCAGCTGCGCGTGTTTGCGAGCGAGGTTTCCAGAGTGGCGCGGGAGGTGGGCACGGAGGGGATACTGGGTGGGCAAGCGCAGATTGCCGGTGTTCACGGTGTCTGGGAGGAGCTCACGGACAATGTGAACCTCATGGCGTTGAATATCACCGATCAAGTGCGTGAGATTGCCGCAGTTATGACATCGGTTGCCCATGGAGAGCTTAGTCAAAAGATCGAGCGGCCAGCCAGAGGTGAGGTCCTCCAGCTACAGCAGACAATTAATACGATGGTCGACCAGCTGCGCATGTTCGCCACCGAAGTGACTCGTGTTGCGCGTGACGTGGGCATTGAAGGCGTCCTGGGAGGGCAGGCAAAGATCTCCGGGATCCAGGGCATGTGGAACGAGTTGACAGTCAATGTCAATGCGATGGCAAATAATCTCACTACTCAGGTGCGCGACATTGCAACAGTGACCCGCGCTGTTGCAAATGGGGATCTAACGCAAAAGGTTGAAGCGGATTGCAGGGGAGAGCTGCTTGCATTGAAGGAGATTATCAATGCAATGGTCGATCAACTGCGGCAGTTTGCGCAGGAAGTCACCAAAATCGCCAAGGAAGTCGGGACAGATGGTGTCCTAGGCGGACAAGCCACGGTCCATGATGTTCAGGGCGTTTGGAAAGACCTCACCGAAAGCGTTAACCAAATGGCCATGAACCTCACCACTCAGGTTCGCGAAATCGCCGAAGTCACAACCGCTGTGGCTGTTGGCGACCTGACAAAGAAAGTAACGGCGAACGTGAAGGGTGAGATTGCAGATCTCAAGGACACAATCAATGGCATGGTCGACAAATTGAACCAGTTTGCGTTCGAGGTGAGCAAGGTCGCACAGGAAGTGGGAGTGGACGGAACGCTGGGCGGCCAGGCTGTGGTCGTCAATATCGAAGGCAAATGGAAGGATCTTACGACCAACGTCAACACAATGGCTCATAATCTTACTCTTCAGGTGCGTCCGGTTTTCTTATAGTATCCTTGCTCGTGGTGATCTCGGATCATACCTAACCTTTCTCTTCAGGTGCGCTCGATTTCTCATGTCACTCAAGCGATCGCTAGCGGTGACCTGAGTAAGAAGATCGAGGTACACGCGCAGGGTGAGATCCTGACCCTGAAAAACACAATTAATAATATGGTCGACCAACTTGACCGCTTCGCCCAAGAGCTCAAAAGGGTTGCGCGAGATGTGGGCGTAGAGGGCAAGATGGGAGGCCAGGCAAACGCAGTGGGCATGTGTGGCCAGTGGAAGGAGATCACGCAGGACGTGAATATCATGGCCGACAACCTCACAGCCCAAGTCCGGGCCTTTGGAGAAATCACCAATGCTGCGACCGACGGGGACTTTAGCAAGCTGATTACAGTCAGTGCCTCTGGAGAGATGGACGAGCTCAAGCAGAAGATCAACAAGATGGTCTCAAGCCTGCGCGACAGCCTCCAGCGAAATACCGCTGCGAAAGAGGCTGCGGAGCTAGCAAATCGGAGCAAATCCGAGTTCCTTGCCAATATGAGCCACGAGATACGGACACCAATGAATGGCATTATAGGCATGACCCAACTGGGGCTGGACAGTGAGGGCCTTACCCCCTATACAAGGGAGATGCTGAATGTGGTTCATAATCTTGGGAATAGTCTGCTGACAATTATTGATGATATCCTGGATATTTCGAAGATTGAGGCTAACCACGTGGTTATCGAGAATATACCATTCAGCTTGGGAGCCACTGTATTCAATGCGTTAAAGACGCTTACGGTGGAGGCAAATGAAAAGGCTCTGAAGCTCACGTACCATGTGGATAATTCTGTCCCGGATTACGTGGTTGGGGACTCCTTTCGCCTTCATCAGATCATCTTGAACCTTGTTGGAAACGCCATCAAGTTCACAGAGCAGGGAGAGATCCAGCTGACGGTCCGCAAAACAACATGTGATACTATGGCACCCACAGAGCAGATGCTCGAATTCCTGGTGTCCGACACTGGGATCGGGATTGACAATGCAAAACTGAACTTGATTTTCGACAAGTTCCAGCAAGCAGACGGCTCCATGACCAGACGATTCGGTGGAACGGGACTTGGCTTGTCGATTTCAAAGAAGCTGGCCAACCTGATGGGCGGCGATATCTGGGTCTCCTCCATTGTGGATCAAGGAAGCACCTTCCACTTCGTCTTCAAGGTCGCCCTCGCCGACACATCGCTCGAGGCAATGCAGAAGCGATTCCAGCCTTACGGGGACCACAAGGCACTTCTTGTTGCGGTTGGTGAACCGGAAGGCTTGTCTCCGATTACGGAGATGTTGCAGACGCTCGGCCTGAACCCGGTTGTCGTCAACTCGGCGGCAGAGGCTCAGGCACAGGCACAGACTAGCCGGAAAATTGACAAGCCTTTCAGGAACGCCTCCCAGTATATTGCCCTGTTAGTTCCAACCATGGACTCTCTCAGCAGTCTCCGGATGCTGGAGGAGTTTCGATTTGCCCCTGGTGTGTTGGTCGGCCCCTTGATGTCGGTGAGTATGAAGGCAGCGATGGACCTGGGGGTCTCCTCATATGTGACCACGCCGTGCAGTCCAATCGACCTCGGTCACGGTCTATTGCCGGCTTTGGAAGGTCGCTCGACGCACGTCAGCACGGGGCAGCAGAATCCTCTGGCGATTCTGCTGGCGGAGGATAACGAGGTGAACCAAAAGGTGGCCGTCAGATTCCTGGAGAAGTATCGACACCAGATCACGGTGGTCGACAACGGGATGGAGGCCTTGGCCAAAGCGCGCGAACGCAAGTTTGATCTGATCTTGATGGATGTTCAGATGCCCATCATGGGCGGCTTCGAATCTACCCTCCATATACGCGAACACGAAGAGGCACTGGGGATCTCACGGACTCCGATCATTGCCCTGACTGCACATGCGATGTTTGGTGATCGGGATAAATGTATTGCAGCTGGGATGGACGATTATCTTTCGAAGCCGCTGAATTCAAACCAGTTGATCCAGATGATTTCGAAATGGGCGGGCTCGACCCGCTGAGGAACAGGAGCACACAAACCGAACCTCGGCGAAGATCATGATCATCTTTTATTACTTGTCTTTCTTTCTGTAACGATCAAATTCGAAAAGTTGATTTTCACATCCTCTCCCACGTACGAGACGCTGTAAAGAAGTCGTCTAGATGGCGTGGAAAAAGGATGGTATTCCGCAGACCAAGTTGACAACTCCACTGCCCAAGCAAGACCTCGCACTACACTACTTTGATGCTCTAATAAAAATGTCATCGCGACAAGGTACATTTAGTGTCCTAAATATTAGATCACGAGATGACGCAGACGGGGACGCCACGACCCCTTATAATCACATGCCAATGAAGATGAATCGCCTCTTCTGAGTCGGTGCCCCTCCACCCCCTCGAATGCCTACAAAGAATCCCCAACCGCCTCGGTCCGACATGAGCCGTCGATATCTGGGTTATAAGACAAGGCTGGCGCAGATATTCGAAATAGTAGATACTCACTGCACAGTCTAGGCATCAAAATGGCCGAAAAACAACCCTCCCCAGCAACGCCACCCCAATCAACGGCTCTCCGCACCGTCGTCGAAAACGACATATACCTGCTCAGCGGGCAGGTTGCAATCCTATGCCAATTCGCACACCCAGCGCTAGCCAAGGGCAGCTACAACCACTCGTCCTTTGCCACGCGAATCCCGCAGCGCCTGCGCAACACCGCGCGCTTCCTCAACGTCGCCGTCTGCGGTACCGACGAAGAGAAAAAAGCCATCTTCGGCGTCATACATAAATACCATTCTCGTGTGAAGGGGGACGATTATACGGCGGATGACCCTGAGCTGCATAAATGGACTGCGGCGACGTTGTTTTTTTCGATTGTGCTGGTGCGCGAGACGTTCTTTGGGAGGATGGAGAAGGGCGAGATGGAGGAGTTGCTAAGAGAGAGTGCCGTCTTCGGGACGAGTCTGCGCATGACGGCCGAGATGTGGCCGAAGTCGCTTGAGGAGTTCTGGGCGTATTGGGATTATAATATTGCAACGCTCCAAGTTACAGATGAGGCGCGCAGTCTCGCGAAGGACCTGCTCTACCCGCGCAATTTGCCGATGGGGATGGCCTGGTCGCTGCCGCTTGCTCGCGTCGTCACCGTCAACTGGTTGCCGGAGCGGCTGAGGCGCGAGTATAACCTGTACCTGACATTAGCGAGTCAAGCGATGTATCTGGGGATTGTGGCGTGGACGCGGACAGTCTATCCTTTTCTACCAGAGGGGATCAGGGGCAGACGGCATGCGGTGTATATGGAGGATTTGAAGAAGGCTGTGCAGAAGATCAAGGAGACGGGGCATTGGGCGGGAATTTGACTTTTACTTACTTTGCACTTAACGGGAAATTATTTGAATTACGACCTTGTATGATTATATAGCGTTATAGCGAATTCACATATACATCTGGGTGGGTCCCCTTCGGCTTTTCTTCCGGCACAGGCTCAGGCTCAGGCTCAGGTAAGAGGCGCTTGTGCTCGAGGACCTCCGAGTCCATTTTAATGGTATCACTTGTGATCAGCACCTTTTGCGTTCCAACCCTCTTGATCCATTTCTCGTCTGGTTCAGGTTCCGCTCCTCGTGTCGCATCCGGAGGCTGTATAAATGGCGAGAGGATGCGTCCGACGGAAGTCGACTCGAGGAAACTCCTCATTCTCGTGAGACCTGTCCTCCTCATAATAAGTAGAACAATCAACAATCCCAGCAGCAACGTGGTAATTCCGAGTGTCACAAATGCCGGAACCGCAAAGGGGATCCGGTAGCGGATGTGGCTCCCATAGACAGTGATGGGCACATTCGCATTGGAGGTAACGGATCCTCCCTCCACCGCGCGCTTTTCCCGCGCTGAGCTTGAGGGTATCCCCTGCGTCGCTGCAGTGGCACTCACTCCCCATCCCTTCGTTCCGACAACAGCGTTCGTCGCGACGTCCGTCCAGATGAGGTTAATGATTGACGCTGTGCCCTCAGCTGTCTTTGACAGACGCTGCCACTTTGCGTACAGAGCGTGACTGTCACCACCCGAATAATCTGCCTCGGGTTCATACCCGGTCACGCCCACCGTGTACGCCATCTGTAGAGCCTGGTTGTAGAACTCCACTCCCGGGAGATTCTGCGACGTCGTTGCGGGCACAGAAGTCAGGCCGCGGTTCACAGGGTAGGTCGGATCCATGTACCCCGGCAAGTAGAGGCGATCTGCCGCGAGCGTGGAGATGTTATAGGTCTCTATCGTCCTTTCCACGTTTGTTGCGTTGGGCCCGACAATTCCCCACATTGGAGGCGCGCTGTCGACCGTGTTGTCGTAGACTTCTTCGACGCCCCAGACGGGGACTGTGCCCGGCGTGGTATATTTCTTGGGTTTGACAGATTGAACTTTGAGCGCGTCGAAGCCGGTTCCGTTGTACTGCAGCGATACGGTCTTGACGACGGCTTTCATGGCGGTTGCGCACGAATAGAGGGGCAGTCTCCAGGGGGTTTGCGGGTCGAGGATCAGGTTGTTGCCACCGTCCGTACGTGTGGCGGCGCCCATGACGAGGCCACAGGCGATCAGCGAGCTGTTGATGTTCGCAGGGCTTGCGGAAGTTGTGCCGCCGCAGGTTGTGGCTACTCCATTAGAATAATCCAAAAATACAGGGAAGGGACTTACAAGCAGTTGCAAACTGCATCGCAGTCACGTTGAAAGGGTTGAACGTGCGGTTTCGAGCCGATGTGGTATTCAGGTCGAGATATGCGCCGTAGTCGACGTTGGTCTGGATGCTGGAGAAGCCGATGGGGAACTTTTTGCTCGATCCGTCGTACATGTCAAACGCTTCTCCCTCGCTTGAATCAACGCGATTAATATCGTCGGACTCGGGATCCGTCAGGTTGAAGAAGAGCATCGTGTAGTAATTGTTAATCCAGGCGGCCTTGTACGCGCGATCTCGCAAGTCAAAGTCGCCCTGGCCGTTGACTGCGCGAGCGATATCGGGTGTTGTGCGTTGTAGGTTGGAGAATCCCCCGTCGTCGACAAGAGTGATGTTTCTGAATTCCTTCTGGTCGTTATTCCAGGGAGGCGTGATGACGTGGATACTCAGGTTGAGAGGCACACATTGCGTCTCGGGCTCGATGAACAAGATATCCTCCTCCCAGCGCGCGCCGTACTTTAGACTCGTCTCAGTCGGCGCAGTATGATTTCGAAACCCGATCCCGCCGTCCTTCAAGTCCGTAACCAACCCCTCAACCAGCTTGACACTATCCTCGAGCAGAAGCAGCGACATGGTCCGGTAGTCCGGCTTGGTATACCACGTCAGCACACTCTTGGGGTCCGTCGAGTTCCGATACATGCGATACTGCATGTCGAATATGCTCGACACCGTCGGACTAAACGCCGTCGCTCCCTCGTTAAACACATTCACCAGATCCGACGGGATCCGCGTCTCATACGTCGCGTTGCACATTTCCAATAGCCCGCGTGTCTGGCAGACCTCATCTACGGATGCGCCTGGACAGGCCCCATTGCAGAAACGTGTAAATGGACCGGTGCTCCGCGCAGGCGTTCCGAAGCCAAAGGCAGACGTGTCTCCGACGTAGGAGAAGGAGTGGTCGCTCGGGGTGTCTGACGGTTCGATGGAGGTGTACAGGCCCAGTGGCGAGCAAATTGCGGCGACTGAGACTATGAAGAGGGTAATTGTCTGGCCCCAGGAGGTGAGGAAAACGCGCCAGGGGACATTGGCCGTTTCGGCGGTGCTTGAGCTGAGGATCGTTGGCCAGAGGGAAGAGTGCAGGAAACGGCCAAGCACGGTCCTGTCCTCGTTAGTTAATCGCACTTGCCTCGAAAAGACCTCTCGAGACCTACCAGGTAATGATGGAATTCTCCTGCGACAGAAAGGCGATTAGAACCCACGGGATCACAAGCGGGATGAGGGTCTGGAGAACAAAGACGCCAGCGGCGATGAGGCCAGAGACCTCTGCCACGGTCAACTCCATGACGAACGGATTTACAGTCCAATTCTCGACTCACGCGACGTCGAGGAGCACTCGCCCTTTTGAATGCGCCAGACTCGTATCCACAGCAGCATCTGCACCACTTCGCAGGCCCCTTATTGGCCGTTTCACCCGTGAATACGAGGTCAATTTGCGCCGGGCAGGGCGAAGGACGGTGGCCACTCTTGTTTGGCTGCTAAGCAGGAAATAAAATTAGTCTTTCGACACAGGACACTTATTGGTGGGGTTTTCGCATGTGGCTCGTATTCAGCCTCCTCGGCTCATGATGTCTTTCCTGTTGCCCAACTTGCTGCCACATCGTCGCTCGACATCAAACAAACTGAAGAGAATGTCGCCTCTGGATTATAACATGTCTTGCATGGAAGCCAACTCGAGGGAGTGGGAATGCAGACTTTAATGGG
Organism: Aspergillus baeticus; assembly: GCA_027569055.1. Taxonomy (NCBI): domain Eukaryota; kingdom Fungi; phylum Ascomycota; class Eurotiomycetes; order Eurotiales; family Aspergillaceae; genus Aspergillus; species Aspergillus baeticus. The sequence continues at coordinate 423,103 of JAPDEI010000021.1, forward strand.
TATGCATGTCTAGCGCGGACGAAAGATACCTGTAGTATTGCTTGGATATGTATAGTCCCCGCATCTAATCCAGAGAAAGCCCATCGACCCGGTTCTGAATCACATACATCCAGCCCTGCTCCTCGAGGGCCTGCAATAGTGTCTTTCCCTCCCCGGCATCCGAATCAAGCGTATACAGCCCCTGCTCCAAAAGTGGCGGCAAACTCGCCCACGCGCGATCCTCATCCACCAGCGCGGTCTGCAACAGCGTCCTCCCTTCCTCATCTCTCGTCCCACGATCCGCACCAGCATTCAGTAGCAAGTTGAAAATCTTCGTATCCCCCTTCTCCACCGCACAAGAAAGCGGCGTGCGCCCCTCGACGGTCCGACAGTTTAGATCCATATTGCCTTCCTGGAGGAGCACCTCCATAAAGTCCGTATCCCGCCCATTCAGCACGGCAATGTGCAGCGCCGTCTTCTCATCCTCGAATAATCTCTTCTCCGTATCAGCCCCGTGTTCAAACATCACCCGCAGCGCAGGAATGCACCAGCTATCCGGCGCGGGCTTCCCGTTCATCATCATGAGATGCAGCGCCGTGTTCCCTTCCTCGTCCTGCGCATCAATATCCGCGCCGCCTTCGAGGAGCAGGCGAATCGCCGCGACGTTCCCGCTCTCCGCTGCGTAGTGGAATGGCGTCTGGCCGTCCTCGTCGCGCACGTGGATATCGCGCTGCGCCCCGCCGTGACTCAGTAGATACCGGAGGATCTTTGCACACCCACCGATCGCGGCCCAGTGCAGCGCTGCCCGGCCCCAGGAGTCGCGCACGGTATAGATGTCGGCGCCGTGCTTTACAAGCAGTATCGCGGCGGCGAGATTGCGCTCGCCGACGGCGTGCAGGAGGAGGGGCTTCTCCTGCCCGTATTTGTTTTGCTGGTTGAGCGTGTTGATCTCCGCACCGTGCTTGATGAATTCGCCGAGCACTCTATCCCGTGCCCGGATTTCGGGGGTGACGGGGAGCGGCAGGCCAGATGGGTCGGTTAGTGGCGAGGGATTCTTGTAGTCCTCGAGATCGGCCTCCATGTTTCGGTAGAAGCTCCCCAGGCCGGAAGGTTCTTCTAGGGGGGTGAGTTGCCTGTGCACTCCGGAGGAATGGCTGTATTTGATGTTGCGCTGGTAGAGGAGGGGCATGACCAGGGGGTGTACATGGCGGGATGTGCGAGAGAAACGGGAGAGCTGTTTGGCGTTGAGTAATTGCGCGATCAAGAGGATGAGCTCGCTGGGCAGGTCGAGAAGGTTCATGATGGTTGTTTACAAATCTGGTTTGCTGTGGCTCATGGTCGGTTGATGTTGGTTTTTTAAGCTGTGGGGAGTTCGTATTCGAGCGGCCGAGCCTCCAGTCATAATACATCCATACAGTAGGCGCAGCCCTCGTATCAAATGTATTGTGGCTGATCCTGTTCCCAATGAGGACAAGGCGAGATAATCTGACTCAGACGTGTGCTCCAATGTGACTCTTTCCTCGTAGCCAAGCCCGTCGAGATGCCCTCAACCACACCTTATCTTGGAATGCGGGTGGGATTCAAGTTAGGGAAGGGAAACACGCCAGTCTGGTGGGTTGAACCGAATTTGGTGGTCCATGAGTAGGGAGAGCAAATGAAATACATATGGATTCATTAACCTTCGTTTCCAAAGTAAATAGGCTGAGACGGGAGAAGAAGAAAAAAAAGTCAGATACACAAAGGTCGTGACAAATCGTAAACCCAATAGACAATAGCTGTATCTCCATCTTATCCCATCAAGACTCCACCACCTCCTCCACCTCCTCCTTCTTCTTCCGCCCATAGTCCAGCTTCTCCCTCTTCATCAACCCCGCGCAAACCAAGCACACCGCACCCCCGCCAACAACAAGATAAAACTCCCGCGCGATCACCTTGGAGACAGCTTCCACCCCACTCGCCAGCACATCGGGATCCCGCGACTGCCAGACAACAGACGAGACGCCCGCGAGCGCCTGCCGAATATCCTCTTCCGTGTACCCGCCGCCGCGCAGGGCATCCGCGAGAAGCGAGTAGCCGACGTTCTGGAAGATGGAGCCCGCGACCGCGAGCACGATGGCGATCCCGCCCATCTGCGCCATGTTGAAGAGGATCGCGCTGTCCACGCGGTCCTGCGGGGTCTTGTTGATCACGTTCGAGATCCCCACCCCGTGCTGGAAGGAGCAGCCGAGCCCAATGCCGATGAGCGCTTCCAGGCCCATCACTTGCGACTCGGAGACGGTTGGGGAGAGTGTCGCGGCCATGGCGGCGCCGCCGGAGACGGTCGCTATCCCCGCGATCAAGTAAATGATGTTGTATCGGCCGATGATTGGGAGTGAGCCGCCGACGATGATCACCACGCAGATGAAGACAAGGATAAAGGGGAGGATGCGCACTGTTTGCTGCATGGCGCTGTGGCCGCGAGCGAAGGAGAAGAATAACGGGGTGTAGTACAGGGTTACCGCGTACGAGGCGCCGGCACAGCCCGAGGCAACCCAAAGGGGGAGGAGGTCATTGCGCTTCAATAGGTGGAGGGGGATGGACCGTTCGGTTGGAGTGGTGAAGATGCAGAAGCATTGCTGCACGGCCCAAGCGATTGTGGTGAGACCAAATATGATCCACACGGCGATGGTAGCGCCCGAGTCCCAGTCCCAGACGGGGCCGGAGAATTCAAGCGCCACGGCAAAGAGGACCGGTGAGGCCATATTGAGGGATACGCCGGCAGGGTCGATCTTGGTCAGTCGTTGGGGAATAGGAATGTCTGAACCAAGGTACTTGTCCGGGACGCAGACAAGAGCCAAGGCGAGGGCCAGACCGACAAAGGGGAGGTTCATGTAAAAGGCCCAGCGCCAGGTAGTGTTGTCGTTGGTGGCGAGCGCCGAGCCGATAGGGCCTCCAATAACCAGGCCAATGGCCCAGATGGCACTCATCATGCCAAACAGCCGGGGGCTCCGTACTGGCGGAGCAAAGATGGCGATGTAAGTCAGGTTTGATTGATAGATAATGGCGCCAGAGACACCCATGATGATGCGGCCGACGATGACTGCTGAGATGTTGGGCGCTGCCCCAGCTACAGCAGCGCCAGCCATGAAAATGGCCAGGTTGACAAGGTAGATCCACCGCATGTTGAAGCAGTAGAGGATCTTGCGCGACAGCCCGAGCACAGCGAAGCTGGCAAGACTGTACGACAGGCCAATCCAAGGGAGCAGTTCGATGTTGCCAAAGGCCTCGTAGATGCGAGACTGGATGTTGGCGACATTACTGACATCATATCCTGCACATGTTAGATAGACTTGAGTAGCGGTTGGGTCGGTGGCATACCATTGATGATGGTGGTCAAGACAAAGACGAGAAGGCTGCCCTTCCATTTCCAGGCGGGGATAGTGTCCAGGGGCTCTGCAGGCGCAGGCTTGGGCGTCTTTTCAGACTGGGACGACGTGCTTTCTACCATTTTGACGGAACCGAACTGCTGATGGTCCAACTTTCAGCAAACGCAGAGGGTTAGCTATCTTTATATGCCAGTTGGTCGCTGACTTTTACCACGAATTTTCCTTCAGCTGCACCCCCCTCCAGGGTCATCCTCAGCGTCCTCCAAACACTAATCATCTCCCAAGACTGACGCGCCTCACGCCGAGGGATATGTCCAAGGCCCGGGGGCAGTTGTTCCGCCGCGCGCGATGCATCCCACTCGGGTTTAGAGCGCTCGGCACTCATCCCTGTTGTTCGTTGTTTCTCCGAGATCTCGTTCGGCGCACAGCCTAAATGCGGTTACCAACTCCGGGTTGGCTGATGTGCCGTCAGGCGATTCGCTCTTGGCTGCAGATGTGATGTTCAGCCTTACATGGCCAAGATATCTGCCATAGGTCTCTAGTCGTTGTGGGCTGTGAGTAAGCATCTGGGCGTCTTGGGGGCTGAAAATAGCCTTCGCCCGTTGGCGCCGTAATAAGGCCCTCCATCCGATCCGAGTACAGTGCATGACGCAGACGGGTATAACGATATCACTGGCTATATTCTCTGGATGCTCACTTGATGAGTCTCTCGTAGTACACGAAGGTTGTGGGCTTCTCATTCTTCCTTCCGCATATATCATATATCGCTCTTCAATTAGTTCGACCGTCGTCGAAGCTGTAAATGACAATTGCACTGTACCAGTACCGTGCCTTGCCAAACCGACTCCCCCTGGACCTTCCTAGAAGGATAACGACTGGGTATCCACCTAGCCACCTCGTGGACTGAACCAGAAAACGCACCAGCTCTGCAGAGACGTCGAACGGTACGACTCGTGCAATCGCATCCAGTCCCGACAACGGGGATCCGACCGAGTCTGGTTGCAATTTAACCGCCTGATTCACGATTGCACCGGACCCCGCGACCGAGCGACCGATGCCAGATTCGAACAACCCCCTCTTTCTCCCGATATTAGCACAGGGCAGAGCCATGGGAAGCTTGAATTAAGCCACAGCAGCTCTCCCCGGATTCGGTCGCCACTAGGGATTCTGGGGGGGTGAACCGTGGGAGACAGGGTCATGAGGTCATTCGACACCCCTCGCCCGCAAATCGGCTAAAACCGTCGAAGCAGCCCAAGACAAGGTTTCTGCTTCCCACGTTCGATCTTCGCCAAGTTTCCTGCTCATATTTGACCCTTTCGACATCTTCTTCAGCATCGCATGACATGATATGAGGCTTTGAGAAACGTGGCCGCGCTCTGGCCCGACGTGTTCAATCTCATCATGGACCGGCCTCCCGTCTTCCTCGAGACCAGCTGGGGCATCCTCAGCACCATCGGCGTCTTCCTGGCCATCGCCAGCGTCTCCGTCATCCTCATGACAAACGCCTGCAACCTGAACTTTGTCCCGCTTGTCGTTTCCATCGCATGCGCCCTCGCCAACGGGCTCTGTTACTATGCGTACTACACCGGCGAGTCGCCCAACACGGGCAGACTGGTCGCGAGCATCTTTGCAGACATCTTCTGGCTGGTATGCGTCTCAATACCGACTGATGAAAACGTGCTGAGAGTGTCGGCTAACAACCGCAGATCCAAGAGCCAGGCAACTCCTTCTACAGCTACCTCATCCTCATCCACATCCTCTGCCGGCGCGCGCGCAAGATCTTCCTCGTCGTCTTCTGGGCCCTCATCGTCGCAATCGTCGCCCTGCGCATCACCATCGCCATCGGCCGCGCCATCCAGCTCAAGGCGGGCGACCACTCGAACCAGATGGTCATCAGCCGCCTACACATCGGATACTTTGTCTCCATCGCCCTCCTTGAGACCTGGAGCTCCTTCTTCCTCATCAAGCAGATGGCGTGCGCGTACCGTCGATCGCCGAGGACCTCGTCGACCGGGAGTGTGTTTCTATACTTGATGCGCAGTGCGGAGCTGCGCCTCGCGGCCCTGTGCTGCATTGGTATCGCTCGCGCAGTCACCTATTCGTCGCAGCACACGAGGCAGTCGGCGACGACGGTCGCATCCCAAGTTGATCGGTTCACATACACGCTAGAGTCTCTATTTCCCGTCATTCTTCTGTACGTGCGCCTCCTCGATTAGTATGGTATGGACTAGGCTAACCCCAAACAGACTCGACATTCTCAGTGCAAAGCGATATCGACCGAGTAACGCGACGTTAGACACAAGCTCAATCGACCCCGAGAACTCCGCTGCGTCGCAGCATCCGAATTGGATCAGTTGGAAGCCTTCAAGTCGCGACAAAACGTCCGACTGACGGATGTACATCATCACTGTATCAGTTGTCTATGTTTAGATGTAATAGATCTATTATTCTGCATTCTATCCAGCGTAGCCATCATGCAATATTATCCGGCTGCGGCCGTCTCATAAACGGGATCCTGGGCTTGGGCGGCCACGACCTCGAGAACGCAGCCCAGTCAAACTGCACGGAAAACGAGTGTCGTCCCGATCCTACCCATTTGGCCTCACTACTGGTATCCTCCGTATTTGACTCATCACTAGGCAGCGTAACCAGTGCCCTCGAATTCGCGGGAACGAGCAGCTCCATCGTAAACACCTTCTCCGCGGCCTTGACCTTCCATCGACACTCCAACCTCCCATACGCAGTCTCATATACCGTCTCCGCCGAATCAATTGAGCCACCAGGGATCGGACGCACCTGGATCTCTCTCCAACCAGGCGAAAGCGGGCTCACGCCAGCGACACTGGTATGCAACCAATTAATGATCGAGCCGAGGGCATAGTGATTGAAACTCGTCATTTCACCGGGGTTAATTGACCCGTCGGGGAGCATGCTATCCCACCGTTCCCAGACGGTCGTAGCCCCCATTGAGATTGGGTACATCCACGAGGGACTGCTCTTCTCGAGCAACATGCGGTACGCAATCTGCGGATACCCGCCCTTTGTCAGCGCATGCGCGATAATCGGTGTCCCTGCGAAGCCCGTTGCAACGCGGAATTTCGCGAGGCGGACGAGGTCAACCAGGCGGGCTGCGGCGGTCTTCACTTGCTCATTTGTGGCGTGGAGGTCGAACATGATTGCGAGGCTTAGCGCTGTCTGGCTGTCACCGACGAGCAGGCCGGATTGCGCGATGTACTTGTATTGGAATTGGGTCTTGAGCTGGTCGAGCTGTTTGTGGAATCTCTGCGCATCGCTGCCTTCGCCTAGGATCGCGCTGATTTCCGACATCACCGAGGTAACTCGGACGAGATAGGCGTCTGCCACGAGCGTCCCGTTTGTCCGCGCATCGCCTGGCTCAACCGGAGGGGCGGTCGGATCGAGCCAATCGCCCAGCTGCCAGATCTCGGGATCCCAGAGGCCGTCAGAACCGCGCTGGATACCTCGATCAATCCAGGCAAGCATGCTGTTGTATTGACGACGGAGTATCTCAACATCCCCGTATGAACGGTAAAGCTCCCACGGTCCCAGGATCACGACGTCGTCCCACTCTGCTTGCGGGGTAGGTGGCCACAGTTCGTCGCTGATAATATTGGGGACAACAAATGGGGGAACGCATCCGTTCTTTCCATCGTTCAGCTGCTCCGCGGCTACGTCTTGCAGCCACTCCCCCAGCATGCCGGCTGTGTTGTACAGGAAATTGGCGGATGGGCCGAATATCTGGATATCACCCGTCCAGCCAAGCCGCTCATCGCGTTGAGGGCAATCCGTCGGAATAGAAACAAAATTGCCGCGCATGCTCCACCATGCGTTCTGGTGGAGTTGGTTGACCATGGGGTGTGAGCAAGAGAACCAGCCAGTCCGATTCAGGTCTGTGTGCATGACAAGTGCAGTTAAATTGGAAGACAATGGGCCGTCTGTCTCCTCGTCCCACCCATCAACTTGCACATATCGGAAGCCATGGAACGTATATTGCGGTGTCCAGTCGACCAGCTCTGCGCCCGCGGAGATAACCTCATCAGTGCACTTGGCGTTACGCAAAGGGCGAGTCCCAAACTCGCCATGCTCCAACACCTCGGCATGAGTCAAGACGACTCGAGCTCCGCTGGCCTTGTTGAGCGAACACACGCGAAGTCGACCGACGAGATTCTGACCAAAATCAACAATAGTCTTTCCGGAAGGCGTTTTTTGAACCGAGACGGGTTTTATCTCTTCGGTAATGCGGACTGGAGGCGCATTTGGTGAGATCAATTCTGCGTTTGGCAATGCCAATTCCTGCACTGGGGTCCAGGAGGAACCATTGCTTGATCCCTCAACATGGTTCCAGTAGGGGTTTTCTTCGCGAGCGTCGTATAGCTCCCCATCATAGAACTCACTTCTCAAAATCGCGCTTGGTTGACTGGTCCAGGAACGATCTGTAACCAGCGAAAAGCTCTCGTTTGAGTCAAACTGAATCTCCAGTTGGGCCAGAGCGGCTAAACGGTCGCCGTACAGCTTCCTTCGTCCGTTGCGGAAGCCTAATCTTGTCGCATACCAGCCCTCTGCAACCTCCACCGCAATCACATTTGTACTATCACCGTTCAAGAGATGCCCAACGTCAAACGTCTGATAGTTGAGTCGATAGCGGTAGCTTGTCCAGCCTGGAGCCAGACAAAGGTCGCCCACCTCGCGACCATTGATAAAGGCTCGATAAATACCCAAGCTCGTAATGTAAAGGCGCCCGCGATTGACCGCCCCTTTTCCATCGATAGTGAACGTTTTTCGGAATCGAACTGGTCTCAACGGCCCATTGACAACCTCTGCGGTTTGCTCCGCGACAGGAAAGGCGGTCCAATCATCTCGACTGAGCAGCGCGCATTCCACCACAGCCCAGGGCGACCAATCAGTTGGCTCCACAGGCTGGCCCTCACTGCGACCAAAGGCACGGACGCGAACGCGGGCGCTTTCTCGCGATTTCAGCGGAGTGCTCGGCCATGGGACCAGGACGGACGCATCGCTGGTAGTAGAGTGCGTTTCTGGCTCTAATTTCTGTCCACGAGCAATCTCTATTTCGTATGCTGTCTGTTTCCAGTCGACTGGGTAATCGCCGGTGGTCAAAAAGCGCCAAGACAGTCGTGGCGTGGCAGTTCCAACGCCGAATCCGGTAGAATGCTGCTCAAATGTTGGAGCAGCGAGGGACAAACTAGTCGCCATTATGTAACTAGAAGCCTAGAGAATGGAAAAATGAATTTGGCCAGGGACGACGGGTCTTACGCGCGCATTCATCTTTATAATATCTAGCCATTGCCAGCAAGGCCAGCGCAGCTCGGGGAACATCACACCGAGCGATGGAGTTCCAGGAGGATCAGATGACATTCTATTCGCTTTCGGACCCTACATTTCGCGAGTTGGAGATGCCTCTGATTGCTCCTTCGACGAGAAGGGTGTTGCGGAGAACCCATGGAGGAGCGGCGTTGTCAGAACATGATTGGTCAGTCGCCGCCTCCGTGAAGATCTCCGCCTGGGATGAAGCAGAACCTGCCTCCAACTGCCGAGTCACTCGCATGCGGTTTCGCTTCTTACCCCATGGGGCGGCGCTATACCTCGCTTCACTTGTATTGTGAATCAGCTGGCCAGTAGGGTAACGAGGAGGAGTTCTTCTGCTCGGATGAGTGGTAGCCCGGCTGGTCGGTTCTGGGACAAGATATATATCCGGCTTCATCCCAAGTGATCCAAGCAAGACACACGGAGCTTCTGATCAATTCTGCTCAACATGGTTTCCCTTTACGTCGTGCTTATTGCCTCTGTGGTTGCCCTGGGAGGGTTCTCATACGGGGTAGACTCCGGTTTGTTGGACCTGGTTGATCTTCTGTGGCGCGGCTAATTTGATCTTAGGAATCATTGCAACCACTCTAGGTCATGACACGTTCAAGTACGCGATGCTGGGCCCAACGGGCGTCAATGCTCCTTTGACCGGTATGTGACTACAGTTGACTGGCAAGACGTTCTGGACTGACCTGGATAGGTGCTATTGTTTCCCTCTACAACGTCGGCCAGGCGATTGGAACCTTTGGAGCGGGATACTCGGCCAACAAGTTCAGTAGACGATGGACCATCTGCGGCAGTGCTATGATTGGTATGTTCCTGACTTCTTTCAGCTCCCTGTCAAGGCACGGTGACTAACGGCGCTTGTTATTCCGCAGCTATTATCGGTGCTATCCTCCAATGCGCGGCTGTCAACCCGGGGATGATGATTGCAGGAAGGTTCTTTGCGGGCGTTGGCTGTGGTATAATCCTGACCGTCGTTCCTATCTACATTGCAGAGGTCTCGCCCCCCGAAAAGCGAGGAATGATCGTGGGATTGCAAGGATTCATGATTTCAATCGGATTTTTTGCCGCGAATTGGATTGGTTATGGCGGTGCGTATGCCAATGGTGATGCACAATGGCGTATCCCTCTCGCTATGCAGATTCCAATACCCCTTGCGTTGGCAATTGGGTGCTGCTTTGTTCCGTACAGCCCGCGATGGTGTAAGTTCCCTGTCACTTCGACGGATGGCAACCACTAACACATGTCAGTGGTTCAACAAGAGCGCTATGAGGAGGCCCAAGCCGTCTTGGAGACAATACATGCCGGGACCGGACACGACGAGCGAGCCTTGCAAGAACTGAATGAGATCCGGAACCAGATTCACATCGAGGCTACCCAGATAACGAGCTTCCGCGGCGCGGTCACAAGCCTTCTGTCCCCTAAATACCTGCACCGCACCTTGATGGCCTGTTTCATTCTGGCCATGGGTCAGTTTAGCGGCTCATCAGTCATCCAAAACTATCAGAGCACCTTTTATGAAGCTGTTGGATTTACTGGAAAGACCTCTCTCCTCATCAGTGGCATATACGGAATCATGGGAGTGCTTGGCCAGGTGATCTACCTGTTCTGCGCAGCTGACAAGTGGCCACGCACGCGGACACTGTGGGTCGGGTCTATCTTCCTCTCAGTCATGATTTCAATTTGCATGGCCCTGTCATCCGTTTACGGGAGCAAGGACAACAGTAACCTGAGCGGTGCCAGGGCTGCTATCGCTATGATCTTCATCTACTCTTGCGGGTATGCGGTTTTCTTCAACGCAACTATCTGGGTTGTGCCCTCTGAGTTGTTCCCCTTCTTCCTGCGTTCAGCTGGGATGGGTCTGGGTGTCTTCTCCAAGTCCGTCGCAGCCATCGTGTTGTCTCAGATCACACCGACGGCGATGGAAAACGTTGGCTGGAGATACTATGCTCTCTTCATCGCGACAAACTTTGCCGCTGCTTTCGTGTACTTCTTCCTGCTCCCGGAAACAGGTGGCAAGACGCTTGAAGAGATTGCGGAGCTGTTCGGAGATACCACTGTCAAGGAGTCGTTCAAGATCGCTAATGACCAGACAGCAGCCGAGTATGGACAGGCGATCGCCGAAAAAGGCTCTGATCCTGTGCACGTGGAAAAGACCGCCTAAACCGGAGAACCTTCTGATAAAGATAGGCCCAGCTTCGAAATCGGGTGCGGAAAGTGGAGAAAAGAAGTTTGGAATAGTTGTGTGCGTGTAGGCTTTGAATATCACTACGTTGGGGTCGTTTGATTTGTTTCGTAACCGCCGTCCAAAAGCCAGCTCAGGGCGCTATTGACGAGCGCTTCTCCAGTCATGTCCTGATTGTGGAGCAAGCGTGCGAGATCATTCTGTTGGGTCAGCTCCTCCACAGGGTGGGTTTCTTCAACGACCTCCGTTTCATGGTTCATGAGAAACCCGATACTAGGCAGAGGTGCCGGTGTGACATTGCTAGAGCCGGACCTCCGCTCAATAGAAGCTGTTACTATCGCAGACTCGAGTGGCTTCGAAGGAACAGGCTGCCTTTCAGCCAGATGTGACGAGTGTTCTGTCAGGAAGCGAGCCATCCAGTTGTCGAGGACAAATGGATCCGACATGGAGTCCCTACAGAAATTCTGGAATGTCCGTAGATGCGTCGTCTATAGCCGTTGTTAGAAAAGCGACGAACTGGTAATAAAGAAACATACATAATGTTCGACAATGGGCCAATACGACTTGACTGTCATGAGATACTGAAAGTTGGACACTAAGCGTTGGCGTACCATTGAAAGCTCGCGGTAGTCGTCGCTAAAGAGAAGAGTGTGCAGGTGGACGCAGGAGCTAACAACTGCAATGTGGCCGTAAATAAAGTACTCTAGCTCGCAATTTTTGACATTCTTCGAGTACTGCAGGATCGAGGACACAACGGCAGCGCTATCCTTGCATTTCGCTGCTCGGCCGGGACCTGCATTCCGGGCTGCCCTCGAATCTAGGAACGGGAAGAAGAGCATCTGCCTAAAATGGAAGAACCCAATGTGCATCGCTAGATAGATTTGACCGAGGCGCTGCCCGGCCAAAAGCATGAGGTTGTCGAAGCCCCACGCCAGCTTCGGGGGTAGGTTCTCGGCCCATTGTTCAAGCAAAGCTTCAAGTTTGGCAGCTTGTAGGCAGTAGTCCTCGAATGATATCATGTTGCGGCTCAGCTGCCGCATCAGCGTATTAACCTTTGCGTAAATTCCCAATGTGCGCGCCATTTGAGCCCACATGTCACACCGCGACGCATCCTGGACATAGGTGACGTTCAACAGCTCGGCACTAACAGTTCGAAAAGTAGCATCGTCAATCTTTGGCAGGAAATCAGGTCCGTCTGGCAGCCTCATAGGTTCCATGGCCATATCCCAGGCCGACCAATGGCTTGCCACGTGTATAGAGAGCCAGCCTCGTCGGTACTCTTCCTGATAGACAGCACTTGGGTTGTCACTCAGCGACAGCCTTTCGGCGTGTAGTCGAGCCAGCCCGACATATATGTGTTTCCCATCAACGTTTCCTTCTCCGCTGAAATAATAACCGATCAAGAGGAACGCTTGTACCATTTCCAAGCTTGGGGAGATCATGTGGGGTTGACAGAGACGAACAGCTTCGGTCGCGAAGGGTTTGCCACGGTCGCAAGGAGGTGTGCGGTCGAAGATGGGGTTGTTCGAGAACCTGCGCCTGGATGTTACTAGGTTGAGGATACCCACACATACGCGTCAAGGGTTACCTAGCCGCTAACGCACACATGGCATAGGTGTGGATTGTAGATGCTGTCCCGTCATTGAGGCGACGCAGAAAAGACGGCTCGTGAAAGATGGTGTGTGGAATATCATGGATGAACCGGAAGTAGATCCGGACCAGCTCAACGCACAATTCTCGAGACGCGAGGACTCCGAGTGGACCTTCTGACGCGACGGGTGGCTGATGAGGGCCAGGAGTCGGCTCTATCCGTCCATCAGGTATGCTCACGATGGTTGGACGCCGGGCGACACTGAGGGTACATGTGATCGAAAGGGAGTGGCAGAGTTGGCAAGCCTCTCCTTTGATCGTCGGAATGCATCGACGCTTTCGAGTGCTATCAGACGAGGTATGGTTAGTTTTCAGCCTTTGTGAATTGGGAACGGCAGCTACCGGCAAGTGGCACAGGCCCCAGCTCTCGCACGCTTCGAGCCATTGCTGGACATGTCACGAATCGCACGGTCGGAAGGGACATCACTTGGTTGTGATGAGTAGGGTCTGGATTGTGGGGATCGCGGACTTCCGTCGGGACCGTTTTTTCCCCAGAGATGACTAATCTGCTGGTCGTTGTTAAGCACGTGACGTCACACCCTGTTCCAAACATCCTGTCGGACTTGCTGACCAACGCATTGACTTGTATCGAACCTTTGCTGCATGACCTGCTTATATGGAGGTCTCTGCTTCTTCTATCTAGCTGCGATGTTCGACTAAATACATGAAATAAAGGGGCAAATAACTAAACTAAATTAGGAAGGTCGGAATATCAAATGACCGAGTGGATGCTGAATAAAGTGAAATCCTAGCGGTATTATAAGGTCGACACATCCTCGACGGTCCGAGGTTATCTCATTTTTCCAGCCTCAATTGGAGAGAACCTGAAGCACATCTGCCTAAATCATTATCCTACAGCGATATTGGATCCTACATGTACTGTGCTGAAGGCCAATGCAGTTAGAAGGTTCAGGTTTCCGCAATATATATATTGCGGCTCCCACCCTTACAACACTATTTCTATAAAAACGAAGTGCTAGATATACCAGATCAAGACGGTCAGTATCTCGAAATATCTCTCCCAAACAACCGATTCAACAACCACCGCATTGCAACCCTCAGCTTATTCCGCCAGCTAATCGTCATGGTCAGATACGCCGAGTTCCAGACAAGCCACGCCATGCGCCCGGTTAATCGGTGCGGGAGATACTTTCCCTCGTCCTCAGGCAGCTGCATGAGCGCCTTCGCATCTCCAATATATGCAAGGGTTCCCATATTGTGGAACGAGAATCCGGGCTTTGTATCAAGATCACCATGATTTAGCCGCGTCGCGAGCCATTTCGCTTCCTGGGATGTTGCCTGTGCGGTTGCTGGTGGCGCGCCGGTTTCAGGCATCGCGTTGTCGCCCAAGGCGAAGACATCGTTTAGAACTGCCGTCCCTTCAAAGGAAGGGTTTTCAAGTTGGACGCGGAGATGACTGTCGACGAGAAGAGCGCCGGTACGTGGCGCTTTCTTGTACTTCCAGCCGGATGTGCTCTGGACGGAAGTACCGTCCTTCATGACTGCTGATTTTATAGGGAGCGATTTGACGTCGACGAGGGACTCGGTGATGAATTCATTCATTGCATTGCCTGTTACCCACACGCACATTCCGACACCGACCTGGCCTTCTTCTTTCGTGGTAAGGGTTAGGCACCCCCGGGGGTCCATCTCGTACGGCGGCTCAGCACCAGGTGCGCCCCAGCGGAGATCCTGGATGTGATGCGAGGTCCGCACGTCGATGCCCTCGCCCTTCATTGTGTCCATTGCATAGCGCGATAACTTCTCGTCGAACATGGAAAGCATTTTAGGGGCAACATCGTACAGTGAGATCCGCGGGATACCCTCGAGCCCTGGGTACAGTGTGACGAGGTCGGATTTGATAAAGTCTCGCAACGAGGCCGCGAGCTCTGTCCCGGTTGGTCCTGCACCGACAATGGCAAAGTGCAACAGATGTTGACGCATCTCCTCGCTGGTCGTGGGCAAAACCGCCAACTCGAAGCATTCTCGAACCCGCCGGCGTACGCGACGCGAATCTCCGATATCTCGGAAAAAGATCGCATTATCTTTTACTCCGGGTGTCTTGAACGTGCGGCTGATGGCGCCGACTGATATTACGAGCTTGTCATAAGGGATTTCGAACAGCTCGCCTTTCTCCCATTTCTTCGTCTGCCTGAAGCCGCCTTCTTCCTCAGTGTGCGTCTCGGTGACTCCTCCCTTAACGACAGTGGGTTCGCATAACACAGTCTTGCGCTCCAAGTCAAGGACATGTGCCGCAGCCTGGATAAAGTCGATTTTGATCTTAGGATCCCGGACCGGTTCGACAATGTGCGAGAAATCGAGATCGCCACCGGCCGTGCTGGTAAGAAGCGGCGTAAAGACGAAGTACGAGCGCGGGGAGATGACGAGGGGAGTGAATCTCTTGGGCGAGAGTTTGCGAGATAACGTGTAGCCTCCCCAACCAGATCCGAGGATGACGATGCGCTCCTTCTTCTCTTGCGGCTGCTGGCGGATCTCGCTGCTGAGCCTTCGATGCCACTGGGAAGGCAGCCGCAAGGGGAGTCGAGTGAGTGGCCTCATCGTGGAGATTGAGTTGAGCCCATCCCTTACTTACTGAATCCTGATCGGATCACTTATGTCTACCTGCCCCCGCGTGTAATTAAAGCCCAAGATGACCTCATCATTGTATCTCTACCGGAAGAAATCTCCGGGTCGACCCGGACATGCAAACTACCCGACCCCTACGGTAACCTTCGGAGTCGCGATAGGGATGCGACTCCGAAGGTTACCGTAGGGGTCGGGTAAAGAGCAAATCTAAGTAACTAAGAATTGAACGATAAACAAATCAATGGATCAACCCGGCCCGTCAATCGGCGATCAATAGCTGGTGATCGTTGGCTGCTCGTGCGTGCAGCTTCAGCCTCAAGTGGGACACGCGATGGGCGATCTGGTGGGACGCGCGGCGCACGAACGCCATCTCCCAATCAATCATCCAACCCCAACGCGTCAACCGCGATAATTCCATCTCATACTCGATCGAAAGATGATTGTTTACCCCCGAATCCAACTGCGGTTCAACATCCAAGCCGCCCGCCGCCTCCACACAGAAGCACCACGAACAAACCAGACCCTCTCCCTTGGCGACGGTCGCATTCTCGGATTTGCCGAGTACGGATCCCCCACGGGATTCCCCCTGCTGTATTTTCATGGCTTCCCATCATCGCGCCTCGAAGCGAGCGACATAGACGCGAATGCCCGCCGCCGAAGCCTCCGCCTCATCGCTCCAGAGCGTCCTGGGTTCGGCCTCTCCACATTCAAGTCAAACCAGCGAATCACCGACTGGCCGAGCGATGTCTTATCCCTCGCAGATCACCTCTGCATCCCTAGGTTTGCAATCCTAGGAGGCTCGGGTGGTTCGGCGTATGCGCTTGCTTGCGCCCTTGCACTCCCGCACGAACGCCTCTCCGCAGTCGGCATCCTCGCTGGCACCGCGCCGTGGGATGGTGTGTACCAGCACGTTTCGCGACTGCGGAGGCTCCTCTCGTGGGCTGCGACGTCGCACCCGACGGCGTTGAGGATCCTGTTCAGCCTTTATATCGGAGTAGCGCGATGGGACTCGCGCACCTCGCCTGCCAGGTGGCTCGACGCCTGGGAGAAGCGGCAAGCAAGCCTCGAGAAGGGTGAGCAGGTATTTTCCACGAGGCAAATACTCGAAGCCTCGATAGTAACGGAATTTGGGGCATTTGCCCAGGGATCGGCCGCGACCGTGCAGGAGGCACGCCTACTCTCGCAGGACTGGGGGTTCCGGCTGGAGGATGTGGGCTACGACAGGATCCAGATCTGGCATGGCGAGAAGGACACGAATGTGCCGATTGAGATGGTACGGTCTATGGCTGCGCGACTTCCGCATGCCGATCTGCGCGAGTACGAGGGAGAGTCGCACTTTACACTGAGTGAGCATATAGATGAGATCCTCGACGAGCTTGTGCCGGAAAGCCTGATACAGCTGCATCTGAAAGAGAATATGTGATACCGTATGGCATTTCTGTGACTACTACTAACCATTTCCGCTCTCTATTGCTTTGTATTTTAGTTCCTCACATCTTCCAAGCGTTTGATACAAAACTCAACTCTGCTTCTCAATTGAGAAGAAACCAATACTTTTAAGTGACAATCTCCCATTTCTCCTCTCGCTATGTGCTACCTATACAGAATATCTGTCGCCATATGTACACTGATACCTTTTCGTCCAACCCTAGACAATGCACCGCGGTACACGGGATATTCCCAGCTCTAGAGCCTATCAACCAAGAAGCTAACAGCATCCGGCACATTGACAATATACGTGAAATGCGCCGCGGTGATGATGAGGGTACCGTCGCAGACCAAGTCGCCCAGCGCACAGTAGATCTTGGTCTTGTTAGTCGGGAAGCCAGGGATGCGCCCGTTGTCCTGGTCATTGCGGGTGTCGCCGAAGAGGACGACGCCGTGGATCTGGTTCTGGATGGTCGACGAGAGCGAAGAGATGGCGCCGTGCATGACGGCTGTTCCTTGGCTGTATCGTACATATTAAAATGGAATCTGATGTGGGGATTGAATATGAAGTATAGCTCACCTGTATCCGCCGGCCACGATCTTAGTGTTGGGGCACTTGGATGCGGCGAGCTGGAAGAGCTCAACGGCTTCGTCGATGGCAGCCTGGCTGGTTCCCTTGGGGAGGAAGTTGGAGGCGAGGTCTGCGCGGTACGCGGGGGCAACGCCCTGGCAGGCGACTTGGCCGGGTCTTCGGAGCTTCAGGCCGTCGCAGACACCGGGGCCAGTGGAGATGCCCTGCAGAACATGCTTAGCTTTTGGTCTGCGATTGGTAGTGAGTGGACTTGACGTACGAGGTATCCAGGCTCGGTCGAGGCACGGGCGAAGATAAAGGTCACGTCCTTGCATGAGCCGCTGCGCAGTTCGTTTTCACCGATCGGGGCGACTGTTAGAGAGGGTTAGCTTAGCTGGGCTCTTGATCGAGGAGAGGTAGGGATGGCATACGCTGGCGCTCCTCAATGGCGACGGGGCTGGCGGCCGCCAGGGCCGCGAACAAGGTGACTGCGAATTGGAACTTCATTTTGAAGACGAATGGATATGGAAAGATGCTCTTCGGACTAGGCTAGCTTGTTGCTCTAGGATGGAGATTGAAAAAAAACCACAGAGCAGCACGACCTCTTTATACTCATAGCCCAAGACATTATCTCGATCTCTTTCTTCGGCACGCGCAGAGGTCTGATCAAGTCGGCAGTTGAACCTCCCCCATCGCACACACATCCAGGTCCCCTTGCAAGCCAAAGGTCCCTCGGTACGGTGTACCAAGCCCTGACTACCCCAGTCTCGCAGAAGCGAAGCCATCCGATGACTTGACGAAAAGCCAGAAATCGGAGCCACAGGGCTCGGCGCTGCCCTGTGGCTTTCACCTCGGCCTTGGCCCTGGGGATTGCACCTGGGGTGCAGCACCACTGTGTCATTGACCCCTCCATTCGCGTGGGGAGAGCCTCGAGAGGGAGGAGCATTCATCTCGCCCTGCAGGACTTGGCGAGTGCCCTTTCATTTATTTATGCGGTGGTTTCGACCGAGGATGCGCCCAAGTGCCGTCTTAGCATTTCGTGTAAGGGTTTCAGAGTGCGGGGGAGGCGTGCACCACGGCGCCCGCTGCAGGAGTATTCCGCGTTCCAAGTGCCGTGCATGTTCACGATTTCGGCAGTTTCAGAGTTTCAAGATTCGACTGAACCTTATACGGTGATGAGCGATTATGAAGAACGCGGAGATTGAAGGAGATCTATCCAAGACTGGGTGCCCGACGACCTGCCCTGCTGTGGACAATTCTTGGACCCTGCTATCCAGTCGGCACGATCAGCTGTAGATCGCCGTTCGCTGATCGGTTGACTCGAGACGGTCATCATTCAATCGCTCAAGGCCACATCGAGATCGTGGGCGCGGTCGCCATATGCAATGCGCCTTCGGAAGGAAGAAACAGCCTGACGATCGCTTGATGAAGCCTGAGCACAACGAAGCGGAAGTTGTATTCATCGCCTATGTTCTCCAAGGGTTCCAGCTCGTACCCCCGCATTCAGGAACAAAAAAGCAGCGTTGAGTTGGGGTAATCCATCAGAGGCACTCATAAACAACTGACGCACTCTTTAGGAAGCACATAAATTGGCACAAGATCGCGCGATATGCGGGGACTCCTTAGCGTAGTATCTCAAGAAGGCGGCGATATCCGTGGACGATTCCACCAGAATCGTAACCGCAATCGTGAATCGACGAAACGAAACCCTCAGGAGTAACAATGCCTTTGTCACCGATACAGAAGCCGGCTACGGAGAGCGAATCGCGATTGTTCTGGAACCATCACAAGGAAACAAAAGGGATCGAGGCGGCATTACGGGGAAGACGTCGGGAAGGGGCCAGGCTCGAAATTGTACCGAAATAATACCTAAATGCATCGAGATTGGGTGTGGGAACGAGGAGAAGGGTAGCATCGAGCTAACTGGAGTGATACTAGGGTAGACACTCCGGAATTAAATTAATTGCGAATGCGGCGACCAAATGATTTCTCTGTATTCTTGAGCAAATGCCAAGCCGGAACCCATGCGCCAAGCCTGGAGAAAGAATGCTTTTGTCCGCAATCATCGATAATCACCGGCTCAACTACAAATACCCGCGAGTCAGTCCAGAGTCAAATATCGCAAGCTTACGAACTCACCACCGCGATGGTCGAACTTTTTAGCCAAAGTCAAACTCTCCTCGTTCCTGCGAGTGGAGAATTGGAGTCTAGATAAACTTTGCGCCTGCGCCTGGACTCGGAGATGTTTCTCCCGAGTTGAGTGGAGCAGAGTAAGCGTTAGGGAGGCATAGGATGGAGCAAGGTGGAGGTGGCATTTGGGTGGTCGTTCTCAATGGGGTTATCGTATGCGAGCTATCCACGATGGACTGAAAGGCTGCCACCGCAGGATCGATCGGATATAGAAGAGTCAGGATAGTATTTAAGAAAAAGGGGCAATCGACTAAGGAAGGCGAAGGATTGGTGAAACCTTGTATAGGGAGAGGGGTGGCCTCGTTCAACCCCTTAGTCTGTTCACGAGGTCTGCAGGATATCGCCAGGGCTTCCAATATTCTACCGCGCACGCTCCCGGGCTTTCAACACTCGGCACAGGGAGAAACAATGATCAAGAAGAGTATGCATGGTAAGCGGCAACGCTGCCTATATTAATATACTAAGGTCTAAATGATATACATCGTCGGCGCTCAATGCACTCGCTCGCAAGCAATTACAGGTAAATATAGCAGAACGGCCCGGCCGTTGTGTCGAGCAGCTCGCGGATCGTCCGGTCCTCAGCAAGGACGTCGAAGTACTGCACGTCATCGAGAGTTGCGTTGGGGCTAGGGCCGAGGCCGGGGAGGACGGTGGGACCGGCGACGACAAAGGTGCGGTCGGCCGGGTCGAGGTTCTGCCAGGTCCAGAAGACGCGGTCGATGGCGGCGTGGTGCAGGTAGAAGACCGGGTCACCGGGCGAGGCGAAGAAGTCACCGGCGGGATCCCCGGAGATGGTGTAGTGGCCACCGCTGTGCACGCCGAGGTAGCCATTGGGGAAGTCGCCCTGGAAGCGGTCCTGGAAGGAGGAGATGTCGCGATAGTTCTTGATCAGGTCGACGACCTGCTCGGTGGTGGTCCACTTGGCGGCTTCGACATTGACGTCGCGGCGCAGGCAGCGTGGGTTGTAGTTGAGGCCGGTGCCGTTCTGGGCTTCGACGCCGGGGACCTGGAGGGTGACGAAGAGGGGGCCGAGGTTGACTTCCATGCTGCACGCACTTTGTTAGCGGGGCGTCACAGGTGGAGATGGGGCGAGGCAACGTACTCAACGAATGGGCCTTCAGTTACACAGCCACCGCCGTTTCCGGGGGGCAGGAAGAGACCAGGAGCGACTTCGGCGGCCGGGTGCTCAATGTAGGATCCGTCACCACCCATGCTGTACTCAGAGCCGTCGAAGATGGGCGAGTTGACTGGGTCGTCAGCGTACTTGGGCCAGCCCCAGTAGGGCTGGTATCCCTTGTAACCGCACTCGTTGCGGAGGACCTGCTCGTAGGCCCAGGTGAAGTAACGGTGCCATGTCAGGAAGTTGCCCTGGTGCAGGTTGTCAGCATGGTTCGCGTCCGGCACAAATGAACGTGGAGGCGAACCGTTGTGTGGATGTACATGGTCTGGTTTATGTGGACCGCGACGAAATCGTCAAACCGAGTGCGCGCGCCAGGAGCAAAGGCAGGATCGATCTTGGACGGCTTCGTGGTGATGCACTTGACGGCATCAATGTACTCCTTGCGCTCCCTCTTGGAGAGAGTGCCCCTACTCCAATTAGCAATGCGGGGGGAATTGGGACAAGTAGTGAGCTAATACGTACCACTCGCGACGAACAGCAGCATTGAGAGGGGTGCATTTGCTGTCCGTGTAGCGGGGCTTGGTGAACTGGTACAGGACCTGGTTCACCAGCGCCTTGCCCGCAAGGACATCCCACTCGTCTATGTCAAAGGTAGCCGTAGCTTGAGGGATGGCAGCAAGGGCCGCCACGACGGCAGTGAGTGAGAAACGCATGTTGGACGCCTCTGTGAAGAATGACAAGAAGGAGAGAAGAAGAGAAAAGAGAGTTCTCAGTAGTTGCCAAGTAAGGAGAAAAAGCAAGGATCGTCCTGACAGGCAGGGATGTTCTTATACCACCTTCGCGGCACTCCAGTCAGGAGAGACATTCAAAGCTGTCCCCCCGGAGCCACGAGGCCCCGTTGAGATATCCATCAAGCCATACTCACAGTGGACGAACTAGTGACCAGCGTCAACGTGGTAAATGTCTTAGCCTTTGCCATGCGTTTCCATGGCGCAAACATGCAGCGAGACAGCAAATGAGCGTTTTCCGTCTACGCCTTGCATGCCCTCTTGGCGGGGGTGACTGCGATAGTGCCAGGAACAGCGTGATACGTGACTCGTGGAAGGCTTGCGAAATTTCCGCAGCAGTCAAGTTGCATTCGCAGCGCTCGCTTAAGGTGAGGAGATGGTTGAGGCAATGCCCCGCTTACAATCTCGTCTGGCGGGCTAGACCCTCCTCCATATACATAAAAGTATTTCCGGAGAACGGAGCTTGCGCTCAAGTAATGCTAGCCCGGCGGAGTGCAGACGGCGCTGGAAGCATCCAAAGGGGGCGTTGCGAGTGATGATGATTCGCACAAAGAAATTGACTTTGACGGACGGGAGGCGAGTCTGCCAATCGGGGAAATTGCAGTGGGCAGCGCTGCTCCAGAAGGGCCACTAGAGGCCGGAGGAGCGAGCCGTGATTGACAGGGTTCGATATCGGGTTAATCTCTGATCATATTCCCCAGCAGGGGTCCTCATCCTGGCGTCTTGGCCTTCTTTTACTAAGAGGCCGGAACCGCACGGAATCCCTGGCCTGGATGTGAATTCGTGAATAATAATCGCAAAGCCAGCTCGAGGCCAAGGGGACCGGGTGTAGCGGTGAAGAAGCCTGCAATTAACCACTCTTCAGCATCTCTGGTTTGAAGATTCAGATGTCAACTCACCGCACTTTTTGTTTTTTTCTGTCTCTTCTCGATTTTCCCTGCGAGTCCACGCAAGCATCTGGAACGAAGGCAGCGAAGGAAAGATGTGATTCGATTCGATTGACGATCCCTGATTCCGCCCCCACGGAGCCAACACCAGTAAGGGGACAATCGTGCCTTGTGGAGTCTCGTTCAAAGAAGGTTCGGCCGGCGGCGCTGCCTTTTGGCCCCTGCGATGTTTCACTCTGAATGCAAGCACGCCCAGCCCTGGATGGAAGGAGCCCCGACGGACCAGTGAGACACGGACTGGGATTGACAAGAAGAATCTCTTTCTCATATCTCGCTAAGAATCCTGCTCCTGGCCGAAGGCACGGCATCTCAACAGGAGTAGTGGGTATCGATCGAGTTGTACTTCGGAGGAGCAATACTAGTAATGACAATCAAAAAAGGCTTCGCGTTCTTGCTGCTCGCACGGCCACGCCGGAGAATGCCCGGATCAGCAGCAGATCGAAAATCGAGCAAGACTCTGTCCATCTTCCCCAAATCAAGAACCCCGTTGGCTCAGATCCGCACATCGTTCGCTCTGCCTGGAGCCGGTGTCGGTATCAGGTCCCTCATTCGCATTGTTGAATGGCTGGGCATCACATCTCCAAACATCGCGCACTCCGGTGCCCGTGGAGTCCGAATCCCAGGAAGCTAAAATATGACAATTTCAACCTCTCTTGGCTTTCGCCACGCTCGCGGGCCTGGCTTCTCGACGACCAGGGTGTATGCAACCCCCCTGGTTGCTATTAACCTAGGACCCAGCCGTGTTTCGGACGTGGCTTTATTGGCTTGCTCCCACCGGAGGACAAATAATTTTGCCAGAGACGGGCTGGTCGGCCGAAAGGCTCTACATAGGTTGAGTATTCCTTGCGTGCCGTTCATTTCCTCTAGGGAGACGGGCAGGAGAAGGTGTGAGCGCCGTTTCTCGAAGGGAAAGATGGGATATCGTCGGGGCCCCAAGAATTCTTCTCTCTTTATCCGGGCTCGTCGTAGTTACCATAGATACTCCATCCAATGCGAGTCAGGCCTTGGCTCTTCTCGCAATGCCAGTCTCACGGTAAACTCAATTATACAGGCAGCCATTCTCGAAGCGTCCAGGGTGCCATGTGGAAAATCCTTCTTGCGCTCATGGGACTGACCGATAGGCCCATCGCCATGGCTCCAGGTCGAGTGCGAAACTTTTTCCCACAGTTTACTGTTGGCCCATTTCTTCCTTCGAGTCTAGTCGCACATAGAGTAGTGGCTACATTATTATTGTCTGGAGAAACTTTTCTCTAGTCAGCCCCGAACGGCGGTTCCTAGTCCTGCTCCATTCGCAATTCTGTTTGTGTACAGTAAACCCGGTCTTCAATAGTTCCGATGAGATGAACCCTGGGTCCGTCTCCGTATAAAGAAGCAATCTCTCGACATCCGCATATACGCCCCCCTCTTGGCCCCTGTGTCTGTGCCATCCTGGCTGCTTGCTTGCATACTTGCTTGCTGCTCTTCCCACTCATGCGGTGACAACAATGTCTTCTTCGTCAAATCCACAGGAAATCGATGCGTCGACCATCGATTTCTCGACACATGCGCCAAAGATCCTTGCCATCACGGGCACTATGACCGGGCTCGCGTGTTTGCTGGTGGTCCTGCGATGCTACGTGCGGATCTTTGTCCTGCGCCGATTCTATGTCGAAGACTGGATCATGGTAGTCTGTGGGGTAAGTTGCTCTCCGCGGTCGAAGATTTCCCAACCGCCTCTGCTCCAACTGCATTATTGCTCATACTATTCCGATCTCTAGATATGCTGTTTAGGAGTGCAGGCGTGCTTCGTCGGGGAGGCCCACGTGGGATTGGGCCAGTTCTCGAAGACGATCGCGTTCAGAGGGACGTATGGGAAGATCAGCCAGTGGATCTGGTGGCACTCGCTGATTGTCGTGCTGGGCATCAGTCTGGTCAAGATCTCCATCGGCTTTTTCCTCTTACGGTTTGCGACGCAAAAGAAGTGGCTCAAGTGGCTTATCATCGGCTCCCTCAGTAGGTTTCTGCCTTTTTCTACTGACATCTGGTGAGGTTTAGTTTCTGACTTGATAGTCTTTTTGACCGCGTTCACCATTGCGTCTCTGGGCACGCTGATCTTCCAGTGTGTCCCTGTCCGCGCCGCGTGGGACTTTGAGCTCAGGGCAAAACCAACTACAAAGTGCTTCTCAGCTCATATCTACCTCAGTATCGGTCGATTCAATGCTTGTGCGTGATACGGTTTTTGGCTATGACTGGGATGTTACTGACAGAGCCAGCCATCAACATCGTTACCGATTTCCTCTACGCCACGCTGCCCGTCTTCATGTTCTACAATGTCCAGGTCAACCGACGGACAAAAGCTTCGCTAATGGGTATTTTGGGCTTGGGTTACTTGTAAGAATCCTGCAATCGTGTCTGACAGCGGGACTGACCCATGCAGTGCCTGCGCGGCCGCGATCGTCAAGGCAGTTCTTCAAGGTCGTGTTTTTGAAGAAACGGAGTTGTATCGGTATGGCCACTTCCTCAGACTCGATCTGGACGAGCTTCGAACCAACTAACGAATTCACCTCGCACCTACAGTGATGACACCTACCACATCTGGAATTAGTATGCCCCTCCTTCTCCCGTGACTCCACATACGATAGCAATATCTAACCATCGGTCCTCAATCAGTGTCGAACTCGCCGTTGGCGTCATCGCCGCCTGCTTCCCAACGATCAAACCCCTCGTGAAGAGCATAATTGGCGGCACACGCAGCCTGACCAGCTACGGACGGTCCCGCAAACGCACCGGCGGCGACGCCTACTACGGACCCAACAGCCACGCCCTGAGCGCGATGGCGCGCAGCCGGCAGGACCCCGAGGAGCAAAAATACCACGTGCAGATCCATGCGAATCACCCGAGCCTGTCCGGGTCCGACGGCGGTAGCGAGGAGAACCTGGCGCGCGATCGCAGGCAGAGTCCGATCAATTCGCGCATTGTTCAGACGACTGAGGTGATTGTACATAGTGAGGATAGCGCGGATATTGGGCCGTCGGGGATTGGGCCCAGGAGGACGGTCGAGGATCGGATATGACGTTGCCTCTGGTCGGGTTTCTTTTTTTTTTTTTTTTTTCCCTTTCTCTTGGGGATGAGATCCTAGGAGTAGGGGGGTATTATATAGATATAGCGGTTGCAACCTGTTTATGTTACGAATAATAGACGATTCTGTCCTGTCTAGCGTAACGAACACTACAACTACGTTTCTGCAGCGATCATGACATAGAATACCAGGCCCAGCCCATAAGCTGCCCCCTGGTCACATTGTCTGCAGTAGAGGACGCCTAACCCTTGGCAACCTTGTCCAGCTTGGTGATCATGGCTTGGGTTCTGAAGGATCGGTTTGCTTTCTCTGTTTTAATGGCCCTTTTCACGCGTAAGGCGTCTTCTAGCACGTAGCCAGGCGTCCTGCCAAAGACCGCCGAGGCCCCTGGAATTCTTGGTAAGTACGCACTTTGACAGCCTAGGCACATATAGTACAGTCCAATTAGGCGTTGCTTTTGAGGCATGACCCAGGTAAAAAACCATGACTAGTGGGAGCCGTCCATGCATTGAGCGCTCAATGCAAAGCACTGTGTACTGGTTGCCTGCGTTTGGCTTGAGGCTCTGACGGGAAGCTTGCGTCCTCGACCGGCGGGAAAATAATGATAACACTGAACCAATCCAGCGAATCTTAGCCTCAGACATGGCGTTTGAGTTTGGCCAGGCTTGAATCGAGCTGGTGGGTTTGACTCTGGGTCATCGAGTCGGCTGTCGTCCGGGCACGCCTCCCTGGAAGCAAGAACAAATGTCGGGCAGTTCCGAATGAACATAAATGACAAATTATTCCTAACTCGAGTGTCACAGAGTGGAACCATCGTACTTATCGTCCCAGTTGACTGGATCGCCAACAATGATCGTGGTCGAAGGTGTGAGCAGGGGTCATACGTATAAACTTATATATTCCGATATGCAGTGGCCGATCAGCCCCGACTGGTTGGAAATTCTCCGAGCCAAAAATATACTCTGTGTAACGTGGGATATTTCGTGCCTATAGATGCCCGTTCCTGAGTTTGTGACATGCTCTTGTGTATCCAACGATTAATAACTCTCTCTCGAGGGTGAGATCGAGTCAATGTAGCTCGAGTCTTGGAAGGTGCGACCGGAGGCGTATGTACCCACTGCCAGTCCCACTGAACCCATCGCGTTTGAGCTTGAGTCCTCGAGTTTCAAGATAAAAGGATGCCTCGGCTCGGCAGCACCAACGTTGGCAATTGTGGAGAGTCCGCCTTGCACCTTTATTTTCTCGCATAAAAGCACTGGAAATTGCTGACCGGAAACGCGGGTTGGAGGGGCGGCTTGTGTGAAACAGTCGCTCGTGTTGCTTCGCATTCTATTATGTACATACGCGCAGCCGCGAGATGAGGCGATGATACCCTGTACTCAACCCTAACAGTCGGAGTCTCGAAGATGGATCGCAGAGTCGAATTTTTGTATTTCTCTTTGTGCGGTCCTCTGCCTGTGGACAAAGTACGAGCTGAGCGGGAAGCGGGCCGCAAGGGCTCCTTCGCTTCGGCCCAGACGAACACCCCCTCCCTCCTCACTGCACTGCGGATCCGCTCAATTCCATTATGAATGCACAAGAAACTGACAATGCCATTGTTGTCTGGCGCCTGCTCTGCACCCCGGGTCCCAACTCTCTGGTAACTCATGTACAGCCGCCGTAAGCTGACTGCCCCCGGTCAGCGTCACCAGGACAGCGAGAGAATGGGTGGACGTCATGGGCTGATCGCCAGCCAAATCATCTGGATTCCTGGATTCCTGTGATGCGCTGGCTAGACCGACCAGGCCTGCATAGGCTAATGGATAGCTTCGCCATACCCCGCACCCTTCCTTCCCTTCTTCGCTGCCCTTCGGTCGCCTCGAATTGCTGAACCGTTGGTGGTCGCACACACCTGAAACTTGCAGTGTTGAACAGAATCCTTCAGCAACCCAGCTTACAGACGTATATTTAGCTCGCGAGGGCTGATTTCCGCCATCCGCAACTGCGGCGGGCTTAGTTGTCTGACCGGCGACCGCTGCGAACGATGAGTGGATCTTATGCAGGCAGATGCACGCCAGACAGGAAATGGGAAGCGCGCCGCTATCAACCCGCTCTCTGATCCCGCTCCCTGCCGCTGTATACAACCAGTCATGCGGGAACGAGGCAGCGGTGTCTCCCCAAGCTCCCTTCCCATCAGACCAGAGCCTGGAATGGCCCCCCTCGACCGGTCGAGTCTGCGCAATTAATATCGCTGTGCAGTCGAAGAAATGGTCGCTGTCGCTTTAATTCCTGTCATGTTCGCCTCCCGAGCCATGGATGCCGCCCGCTAGCTCTCTGCCCTAGCCACGTCAGAGGGCCACCATGGACTAGCGGATCCCGTTACATTGGGAATCCCCAGTTCAACACCACCAGGTGGATTGAAGCGAGCCGAGCAAAGGTCAAGGCTTCTCCAATCCTGCCCGGCGCAAGGGTCGGCTACCCTGCCCCCTTGCTGAAGAATCCAGGAGCTCATGCGAGGGAGATAAGCAGTGAACGCTCGTCGAGACGGGGTTTCCTTGCGATGTAGTACTCCGTCCATCTCGCATTGAAGACCTGCAACATGGCGTTCGCTCTGGGGCCAGAGGCTCGGTGCCATGGATTGGTGAATTGCCTGGTCGATCTCGAGGAATATCCATGCAACCCACCTCGTTAAATTCCAATGCGGACCAGCCGGGAATCAAACCAGCCTATGGGACTGCAAGTTGCTTGAAAAGAACAGTCCTAGGGAACGGCTCCGGCTACTGAGAGACTCCCTCGGCGCGCGGTTTTTCACCAATGATGACCGCCACAATCCTGGTAGATTCGAGCTGACGTCTGACTGGGCTGCACGCCGGCGGTCTTTTGGGAAATGCAGGATCGGCCAACGTGCGCCTGGCGGACGTGGGCGCACGCATGTGCGGTGCAGGGGGCCTGGATTAAATACTAGGTCTTTCCAAGTTTTTTTTCCCAAGGTTGCTGTAGCTTCTGATCATCCTTTCTGTTGTCTTGCTGTGCAAAAGAGTGTGATGAGTGAAACCCTTGTATGTCGGTCATGATTGGAATGTCGGGTGACCAGCAGGGTGCAACCTCCGCCTACAACCGGAGCATTGAACACATTCGAGACGACGAGTACCCCGGCCTCACAGATGTCGTCTACCTCGACCATGCTGGGTCCACGGTGTATGCTCGGTCCATGATCCAGGCGTACGCCGATGATCTGCAGCAGAACTTGTATGGCAACCCACACTCCGACAATACACCGTCTCGCATCTCCGGTGCTCGGGTAGACGCCATCCGCCTGCAGCTGCTTCGCTTCTTTGGCGCCGACCCCAACGACTTCGACCTCATCTTCACAGCAAATGCCACTGCTTCAATCAAGTTAGTAGGCGAATGCATGGCACATTATGCACGTTCGCCACGGACGACCTCGTTCTCCAGCAAGCGACGAGGCTTCCGCTATGTGTACCACCAAGACTCTCACACAAGCCTAGTTGGGCTTCGACAAATCGCTAGCGGAGGCAGCATGTGTCTTCTGGGCGATTCTGCTGTAGAGAGCTGGATCAGAGGAGGTGGAAAGTCGAAAGTCGCCACTCTCTTCGCCTACCCTGGCCAGAGTAACATGACGGGGAGACGCACCCCACGATCATGGTAAGTGTACCGTCCCAGTCTGCGAAGACTGCATGATCTGACAAATGTAGGCCTGCCCAGGTCCGTAAAAACCATAGCGACATCTTCGTTTTGTGGGACGCCGCTGCCATTGCCTCGACATCGCCCCTAAACCTCTCAGATTCCGACTCCGCTCCTGACTTCACTGCCCTCTCGCTGTACAAGATATTTGGATACCCTGATGTTGGATGCTTGATAGTCCGTAAGGCTGCGGCTCACGCTCTTCAACATCGACGATACTTTGGTGGAGGAACAGTGGACATGGTCATCAACTCGCCTTCGGTCCGCCAGGAGGCATGGCACGCTCTCAAGACCGATTCACTGCATGATGCTTTGGAGGACGGGACATTGAATTTCCACTCCATCGCGGCAATTCCACATGCCATCGAAACGCATAATCGCCTCTTCCGTAGCATGAGCGACGTATCCTCCCACTGTGCCTTTCTGATAGCGCAGCTGTATAGACAATTGAGGTCGCTCCGACATTCAAACAATGGCCCTCTCTGCCGGATCTATACCGGGTCAGAACACCATGGGTTCGGGGACGCGTCGCTCCAGGGCCCAACAATTGCGCTCTCCGTCCTTGATCCGTCGGGGAATATCCACGGATACGCCGACGTTGAACGCGCTGCAGATCAAGAGCGGATCTATCTCCGTAGCGGCAGCGTATGTAACCCTGGAGGGATGGCGTACCTCGGTTGGGTACGCATGGAAGACATGAAGATGGCCTGGAATGCTGGCCATCGGTGTTCAGATCCGATTCAAGAGGTGTATGGACAGACAACGGGCGTTGTGCGAGTGAGTCTGGGGGCGATGAGCACAAAAGCAGACATTGACTGTTTCCTCGAATGGTTGAGTCGAACATACATCGACCAAGATATCAAGGCGTCATGTTCCGAAAAATCGCACGGGTCTGAATGTTCGCATGGATCTGAATGCTCGTTGGAGACGCCAAAGGCGCGAGAAAGTGCCGGTAAACAAGGTACATCGACGAGTACCGTGAGAAGACTTCTTGGTCGGTTATTCTGTCAGCGATCGATATAGACTGTTTCCTGTAATGGATTATATATAAGTATGATATGAGTCATGATAGTAATGAAAGAAAATTATCTTTTGAAGTAACCCTGGGGAGAGTGGCTGTTGGATATAAGCACCCTGTTCACCTCCCCCTCCACTGCGCAGCCGCAATCCTTCGACGGCACCTCTCACCACGTCACATAGATGGCGCAATCTCGGCATTTCTGTCGTGATTCAGATAGAGAAGATTCGATAGGCCAGAGACTCGCTAAAAGGTCTGCGTTGGGCGAGGGCGTTCAAGTGGCGGCGTTGTGGTGCGGGAGGTAGTTGCATGGGTGGGCAAGAGGGGGATGGGATGTCAAGGGCTGATTATATCAGCCTCAGGCAACGGCTAGGTCATCACAGCTGCCTTAAGTATCTAGTCCGATTTCAACTAGTTCATCAAGTCAGGCGTCCAGTCCTTTATAGCAGGGAGCTAAGCAAGCCTCTGCCTGTCACTTCTGCAAACGGCGCGTTGGTGCGCTTATAGCCTGCCAGCCCTGTGGGACCCCTTACCTCGACACGCAACAAAGTACCTTCATAACCTCCTCACTGGAGCCAATGTCATTGCTAAGCGGGAAATAACCGCCCTGCCAAGTAAAACAGACAACGGTCAGGAGTGACTCGTGTGCCAACCTGCGTGTGATATGTGATATGTGGCGGGTAACCAGCGGTTAAGTCTGTATGTCGGTGTCTAGCGCCAACATTCGTACAGTAGTGTGAGAAAGAGATTGGATTCACCTACAAGATAACTTGCAGCTAGCACCGCGGCATTCTTTTGGCCCAGCCTTATAGTTAGTTACCTTGGCAGTGGTTGGGTTTTCTAGAACTTTTGCTGATTTTCAGGGTCTTGGTCGGGGAGGCACGATCTACGAAGTACTCTAAATTTTCACTCTCCACCTAAATCAAAATTACCCGAGACAGCCGATTGAAACATGTATTGCTCCTCAAAAGCTGCCCTGTCGTTTGTTCGCGAACACCACACCTGTGACTTTCACGCATCTTCAAATCTATACCGGAGACTCACCAATACTTGGCTTATTCTGCTATTGCGGCTGTGCTGTGGAAACGTGGCCGCTCGTTGCGGAATGGAGATGTCGAGGGTACCCAAGAGCCTGCGATGATTCGCCATGAAAAATCACTCTTCCGTAGAAACAATCGCTAGGTAGATGTTTTCTTTTCCTGGTGCCAAGTACATACACTAACTGTACAGTAGCCCCGCCCCTGATTTTGGAGTGAAACAGCACCAGAAATCTCTGACCTCGCGAAGATCAGCCCTGTCGCTTTGTATTGTATGGCTTGGCTAAGATCATCGCGGTTGATCTTGTATCTAGGATGATTGCAATGTATACTACAAGTATCGCGGGTGAAGACTGACGGACATGGACACTTTTGCGTCTTACCCCACCGTTGGCTGGGCAGCCAGGGCCAAATCGCGAACAGGCTGCTGTCGGAGCTCGCGGCGTACGTAATATTCGGTCCACAACCGCAAGAATATGAAGGTCTGATTCCTTGAATCTAGCAGCGATACTGCACTAAATACAGGGAAAATAGGGGTAATCTAACTAACTAGAATAGGACGTAAAAACGATACAAGCAAATGACTGGATATGACCGAGCGGGCGCTGACTAACGGTAAGTTGGGCGTTGAAGCAATTACTAGCGGGTACTAATGGTCGGCAGCTGCACTGTGTGCAAGTATGGCACCCTCACTATTAGTTCATGGTTCTTGTCATGAATTAACTTTGCTCCAGGTACTTGGGCCGGGTTACGCCTGGTTATAAACTCGAGCTTCTTACGCCGGGCCCGCTCCAGAGCCTCGTTCTCCCAGTACTATCAGTTCCAATTCCAGGGGATGCTACGGGTCCCCAGCTTCCATCTATATTTCACTTCTCTATTAACGAGGGGCCTTGCAAATCTTATCGGCTCTTCACTTTTTGCACTCTTACGGCGTCTACATTCGTGATTTCTCTCGCGATAGCGTTTGGATCCGCTCCGATTTCTCGGTCGCAGTTACCGGGTTCATCCAGGCAGAGCTCCCCACCGGCCGAATAATAGATGCAGAGGACTTCTGTCGCGCTGGCGGGGGAGGTATCGAGTTCTATGAAGCTGAGAGCGAGTATGATGAAGAAGAAGAAGAAGAAGAAGAAGAAGAAGAAGAAGAAGAAGAAGAAGAAGAAGAAGAAGAAGAAGAAGAAGAAGAAATCCAATTCCATGAGACCGCGCGTTCCGATATCTGTGACTGGGCAAATCTCATGTGGGAGCTTATGACCAACGGTTAGTCCGTATCTTCTCCTGAGCGGCCTGGCATCTGTTACTCAATTGTCTATCCTGAAGATCCGAAGAATTGGCCGGTGGTGATGGACTATGAGGGTGAAAAGGAGAGGGTAAGGTGGAGGAGGATTCACCAGCTAGAGGAGGCGGAATTGGGGCCTATACTTGTCAAGGCTTTGAGTGGGGACTATAAAGATGTCGTCGAGGTTATTAGCGATGTTCGAGGAGTATTGAACAAAAGAGGCGTTGAGATTATCGGTGAAGACGAAATCCTGCATTTTGGAGAGGTCAATGCGAGATGGGCGGATATTTTGATCACTGTGCCTCTCAGTGACCAACAGTCCCATTCCACGGAAATCCGACTTCGCGACAGTCGGGGCCTTGATTGTACTTGGAGGACAAACGTTCCTCAGCTTGCGGAGATGAAGCCTGAGTGAGTCCAAGCTGATGTATTAAAGATAATAAATGGCTTCATATGCAACCCTGGAACATTACTCATTCAAACGAGATAATGCAATTATCGCAAACACACTTCGGGGCCTCCAAGGCATAGACCTGGAATTAAAATGGTAGTACGGTCAGAACTAATGCCCTAGTCCGAGTCCGAATCCCAGGGCCCGTCCAAAATAGCCCGCTGCAAGTCCCTCTCTGCAATCTCCGCGTACTTGGGCCGATGTGCCAGAAAGACATCGACATACTTCTTGTATCCTCGTCGCGCAGCAAGAATAACCGGCGCGTTACCTGGTCTTGTAGCCCCACTGTCAACATCCGCCCCGTACCGGAGCAAATGGACGATACTTCCCGGCCTTTGACCATTCGCCGCTACAGCTGCGCGGTGCAGAGGTGTCTCGCCCATCGTATCCGCCCCATTGGGATCTACGCCTAGATCGAGCAGGACTCTGACAGTTTCCTCGGAGCCCATCCAAGCCGCCTGGAAGAGGATGTCCACTCCGTCTTGCGAGCGTGCGATTTCCGGATTCCATCTCAGTAGCGTGTACGCGCACTCTGTCGCGCGGTCTGTTAGTGCTCGGCGGATAGCGTTGGGACTAAATCTTGCGCCACGCTCTAGCAGCTGTTGCAGGAGTGACAGGTGCTCGTCGGAGCATACTGCGCCCATCACAGCGTCGTACAGGACTGTCGCCCGGCCATCGGGGGATGTCTGCAGAGATAGGAGCGTCTCGATGATATCGTGTCTGCCTGCCTCTCCCGCGGTGAAAGCGGTCTTTGGCTCCCTAGCTTTGCTTTTCGCAGGTACTGCGGGTGGAACGACGCGATTGCTGGTGACTTCTGGTCTCTTCGGGCCAGGCTTGTCGGCCGTAGGTTTCGAGAGAAGGCCCGACTCCGCTGATGGAGGAATTCGCGCCTTATGCTGTAGGATAATTTCTTCGCCGAAAGTATCTCCACGAAGAGCGCTGCCGCGCTCGGTGGCAGTGGCTCTACAAGTGAACTTGGCGAGAATATATGCTCGACCTGCAGGGTACTGCGATTTTAGTTCAAAAAAAAAAATCGGTTTTCCTTCTCTACTAGTACAATTGTTGAGGGCGTGTACGAACGGCATGTATGTGTGATGATATTTGGGAGACTCTCTCAAACCAAGAGACATATCCCAAACTTGTTGTTTTCCATCCACCTTGGGCATTTCACTTCATAGTAATATTAACCGGAACAATTTTATCGCTCCAATCTGGATTATTGGTCACCCGGGGACTGCGGTCTTCGCGCTTCGAATTGTATTGTATCCCTCGCCGGAGGCTCCATCCAAGGCAAGACATAGTCACCATATGTCGTCGTCACGTACTCAAACCCAGCCTTCTTCATAACATGAACGGACGCTTCATTCTCCGTATCGCAGTATGCATTGAGCACATGGATCTCCGGCCTCATCCTCCAAAACAACTCAACAAACCCACTCAAGGCCTCAGTCGCAAACCCTAGTCCCCAGGTCGCGCGGTGGAAAATAAATCCTACTTCGTTTTCAGGCTCCGATTTCCACGTGCCTACCCAGCCTAGAAGTTGCCCGTGCGCAAGGATATCGCTGCTTCCGTCGACGGAGGCCTTCTGGCGGCGGAATTGGTCGATAGTTTCCGCGTCAAGATCGGGGCGGAGAAATACACCGTAGTTTTCGCCCAGCGGATTGGACTCGGGGAGGAGAGACGACATCCAGTCGGTTGCGGAGTCGAGGGTTTCGCAGGGCCCGTGGGAGCTCCACCGGGTGGTGAAGGGGTCGGACCAGATGGCAAAGTAACCTGCCGCGTGGTCTTTGCTCAGGCGGACTAGCTCGAGACGGGATGTTTGCATTGC
The DNA here is from genome assembly GCA_027569055.1 of Aspergillus baeticus. Lineage (NCBI taxonomy): Eukaryota > Fungi > Ascomycota > Eurotiomycetes > Eurotiales > Aspergillaceae > Aspergillus > Aspergillus baeticus. The sequence goes on from JAPDEI010000021.1 coordinate 457,607, forward strand.
AGGGGTATTCTGGTAGTCAAATGCGATGGCTAGCGATGGTTGATTCTCGGGTTTCTGATTTTAAATGTTGCTTTTTGTCTAATTCCGATGCCACAGCCAGTGACTCAAAGAGGGGCTGCTTATCTGCTGCTGCTAAGCCGCTTTCGATCCCCGACCATCAAGTGCCCGTGAGGGAGGAAATTTGATCACAAATCTGAAAATCCATGGTTACGCGGCATATTTCTTCACAAATTCCCCGCATTTTATGAATACATGGTCCACTGCTGTAGAATCCTGCGAGCCAAGACTACCCCCCTCGATGTTGAAGAGAAAGTTAAACCCCAGAATGATCGACATTCCCCCGATCCATTTGGACACGGCATGCGCCCGGTTCTTCAGCCGGGCCTGATACTACACTGGGTTTATTTAGCCTATACTCTTTTCCCCGCAGTCCTTGATCAAAATGGGCCTATGGCCTAGAGGTTACAAGAATCATGATTGGCTAGCCCGCAGTGTGAAGAAAGCTTCGGCACAGGGGTTCGCGGTTTGAGATTGGTATATAGCCTGCAACATCACAGCGGGTCAGACATGTAGGGTTTCCGCTCACCCGACATGCTTCACTGCCATGAAACCGGCGGCTAAAGTCGCTGTCACTTACAATTCTACGGATATGAAGGTACTTGTGCGCCGCACGCCTTGTTCGGGGGAACGGAAGGGTTCAATGCAACTGTCGTCGGAAAGCTCTATAAAGAGACGATCTCCACTCCATACAACCTAGAAAGCAGACAAGCCGAATCTTCTCACCATCTTCACTTACAATTTTAAAATGCATCTCAAGACTCTGCCTCTGATCCTCCTCGGTCAAGCTCTGGCCACTCCGATTGAAGAGCGCCAAAGCTGTCCGCAGGTCCACGTTTTCGGTGCCCGCGAAACAACCGCTTCCCCTGGATATGGCTCGTCCAGCACCGTTGTCAATGCCGTCCTGAGCGCCTATTCGGGGTCGACATCCGAGGCCATTAACTACCCAGCCTGCGGTGGCCAGTCCTCCTGCGGCGGCACCAGCTACTCTGCCTCCGTGGCCGCTGGTATCACCGCTGTAGCCTCGGCCGTGAATTCGTTCAACTCGCAGTGCCCAGACACTGAGATCGTGCTCGTTGGGTATTCGCAGGTATGTATCCTAATAATTTTCAACCTTATGTTCCGCCCTTGTCTCTAACTAAGGCAATGCTCTAGGGAGGCGAGATTATGGACGCCGCCCTCTGCGGCGGCGGTGTCCCGAACCAGGGAATCACAGACACCTCAGTCAAACTCTCCTCATCCGCTGTGAACATGGTCAAGGCCGCAATCTTCATGGGCGATCCCCTTTTCAGGGGCGGGTTGTCGTACAGTGCTGGCACTTGTACCGCGGGCGGGGTATGTATCTTCCAACCTAACCCTCCCTTTTTCTTCTTTGCTCCCGTCGCCTCTCGTGTTATAATCTCTAACTGATTTTGGTTTTGCCAGTTTGATGCCCGCGACGTTGGGTTCACCTGTCCCTCGGCCAGCAAGATCCAGTCGTACTGTGATGCAGCCGATCCGTACTGCTGTAATGGAAGTGATGCGGCGACGCACAATGGCTATGGCGCTGAGTATGGGCAGGCGGCCTTGCAGTTTGTGCAAAGCCTATTGTAGTGTCCAAATGAGTAGGAGGGAAAGGATGTTGGAGTAAGTGGGGGAGTATTCATTGTGCTCGTTCATGATGGTTACGAAGGATGAGAGAGGTGGACTAGGGTAGCTAGGATTCATGACTTTCTGAGAATATATCGTGTTACATTGGATCATATATATACAGTATGTTGACAAGATGGTGATCAGCCATCTATAGTGTACGTACATCTTATAGCCAGATAAGAGACATGCCAAATGCCATACCCAGGGACAAGGTACCAGTCCACGCAAGGAGTAGGCCGCCATTCACGGAGATGGACTTCGGCGCGGCGGAATCACCACCACTGCCACCGGGGCAGCGTCCCCTCCTGCTCGTTGGCACGCGAGTAAAGACGGCATCTGCATCCGGATCCGCTTTGGTCGACCCGTTTGAAAGTCCTCCATCGATAAGGATAGTGGTCGTGCCGTCAATGGAGACGGTGCACAGCTTTGATACGTTCTTGGCCTTACGGTCTAAGCCGAGGTATGACAGCATTGTGGGGACGAAGCTGCTGTTTTTGTGGAAATCGTCGCATCCGCAGAGACCATACGGAGCGCAGGCACAGTACACAGGGGCGTTGCCACTGGACAGACTGTAGGGACTCTCGTACTTGTATGCGTAGGATGTGTTGGGAACCGCACAGGATCCGTCTCTTATATTGTCCTCGTCGACCGTGGCGAATGCAAGGTTATCAAAGCGCTTAGATGACACCCCGTTAGGTGAGTCATCGCCCGATTTGTAAGGAACTGCAGCGCCACCGAGGTAGTTTAGGTATTTCTGGTTTTCGTTGTCCACGTCGTTGGCAGCAGCATCATCCTTGACCACAGTCCATGCTCCAGTACTGTTGTCGAAGCGAGGGGCTGTGCCGGAGCCATCGCGAGTGCTACCGCCGGATGTGCTGTTCTCACTATAATCCCAACGTCAGCATCCTTCTGTCCATTTTCGATAGCACCAGTATAGTCCGCCGCGTACCTGCCGATTCCCGAAGAGTAGTAGTGACCATAACCGTCGTCATTTGTCAAGATACGGGTCGAATTTTTAGTTTTAGTACACACCCTAGTGTCACTCGAGCTGGTGCCGGTGGAGGTGTCATCGTCGCCATCGTCATCATCGTTGTCGTTGGTATTGGAGGACGTGCTGGAGGAGGTGGCTGTGTCGGAACTCGAGTCAGAACTTGAACTCGAGTCTGAATCCGAATCTGAGTGGTGGATACGACGCTTCCAGAGACCCTCTGCTGCACCCAGCGGTTGAGGGACTGACCAGAGTCTCGTGCCTGGGCGAAGTTGTTTTGAGGTGGCCCCATCGCAGGCAGCGCATACGCCAAGTAATAGCAAAAAGGCTGCAAGGAGAGGTAGAATAAACGATCGGGGTATCATGATGATGTGTTTTATGATTCTTGGATAAGTGCAAGGTTGTTAAGCCATGGGTCAAGCAGGCAGGGCATTATATGTCCTAGGCGCAAGGCGTCCCAAGGAGATACCTTCCTCAATATAAGAGGCTGTGTAGACTTAACTTCTCTGTGTTCCACCTGGGTCTCCATTCCAATATTCAGTTCCAGAAAGACTCTACGCACGGTGTGATTAGAAATATGAGAGTGGATGTCTCGTGGGTCTTATGTTGATCGCTAAAACTTTGGCCCCCAAACTCAGCCGCATACTTGGAGATTGGCAGGCAATCAGAACTCACGACGTCAAAATAAAGGCTTGTTGGTCTCCATTCCGTGAGAACCGTGTCAAGGTCGGCCCCTCCACATGCAGCCCTAGGGAAGCCATGGATGGCTGAGCCCTCTGAGCTACTGAGCGGTTCCTGAGACTGGGCTGACTTTTCTTGCTGCTTCGGGACAACAGCGGCCGATCAGGTCGAGGTTGTGGCAGTGGCCTCGGGGTTTGGACCGGGATATGAGCTCGAGGACAGAGGCATCATGTTGATACTGAGATTAAGGACACCGAAAGAGGCAGGAGTCGTTGCCCCAGAGGAGCGTCACGTGGCAGCCACGGTCGCGGTTTCCTTTTCCACCTCCTCGCTTTCGCTTTCCCCCTCTCTTTCCCCACCGGCACACTCTGCCCCTTTGCACCACCTTCATGGACATTGTGCAATGCGTCCAGCTTCGTCCTGCACGCAGTGTCGGTATGGACTACACCCTATCCACCGAATGCGACTGATCAAGCTCCCAGTTCTCGGAAGAAACGATGTATAGTGCCAGAGTTGGGGAGCTCATGTTCTCTCTGCATCAGGAAGAAATGGAAATGCGATCTCGTCAACAATGCCACTGTTTCCGTCAGCGGGATCACATCTCAGGGTGGGCGCTGTGTTCTTCCTCCGCGTGGACAAGGTAGCGAGCTCGTCCCATCGCCACCGGAAATACCAGCAGCGTCCCCGCTGTCGGAAACAAACCTCCCTCCATCTTCAGTCTGCAATGAGCTTGTCGACCTATACTTTGACCTGATCGACGAGAAGCAGCTGATATTATTCCATCGCAATACCTTCGTCTCCGCCCAACGAGCCGGTCAGGTTCCTGACTTCCTCGTGCTTGGAATGGTCGCTATGGTGGCCAGGTTTTCCCGCAATCCCTACTTTGAAGATATTCATCCGTGGGATAGAGCGAAGTCGTGGCTGAAAATTGCCATTCGAGCTTTTCATGATAGATCGGAACTCATAAACCTGGCCTCCCTCCAGGGAAGCATTCTTCTATCCTTCGCCGCTTTTGCCGATGGTGACCTCGAACAAGAGGCCCTCCTCGCTGCGCAAGCCATGTGTATGGTTCGCATGCTACGCTTACCTGTTAATCTAAGTTCTGACCCCATCCAGCGCGAGGTGGAGATACGAGGTTAGTGTTTAACTCAACCTCCGCTGATATCTGTCACTAATGTAGATGGCGTAGCCTTCTGGAATATCTGGATGATTGGCAATTGGGATTCAGGCCGCACCCAAATACCACGCCAAATGACGGTGAGCTCGGAGTACAATCAGCCACTGGAGGAAGAAATATTCCGTAATATGGATCCAAGCGACCCGCCAGATCGGTATTCTGAAGAGAACATTGAAGCCCTGGGCCTCCGGCGATCCGGCTTATGGAGCTCTATGCTTGCTATGTCCGAGATCCATCTTCAGGTTATGCGGTTCAATGACAAGATTGGTCAGAATTCACTCAGTCCGGCGGAAACCAGGCAGCGCGTCAGAGACATCGCTGGGCTATTGGATGGCTGGCTCTGCGGGCTACCGAGTCACCTTCGTGACACTCCAGAAAATCAACACCGATTTGCTAGCCGTGGGCTCGGTCGAGTATTCACCGTTCAGTGGCTGGTCTACCATCATCAATCACAGTTGTTGTACTACCAGTTTCTCAACAGAGATGCGGAATTCCCAGGGGGTCGTTCTGATCCTGAAGCCTCAATGTATGCCGATCGGTGCAGGAAACATGCAGCAGCTTTGAGTCAAGTTATGTGGGATACTAACTCGGTTCCGGGAATGGAGTGTCTTTGGTCTCCCGTCAATGGACATCTTCTGGTCGTCTCATCATCCATTCTGCTGTACACCCTGTTGTTCGACACAAATGAGGAAGGTATTGCTAAGGCGAGGACGCTGCTGGAGCAGAATTTCATTATGCTTCTCCAATTCCGCAAATACTGGCCGCTTGTGGAGCTTTCCATGACCCGCCTTCGCGCCTTTCATCGGGCTTGCCAATTGAATAGCACGCAGGAGACCTTTGGCATAGACCACTGGATGATTGATTTTCTTAATCGCTACGATGCGCAAATTTCGGACAGATACAGCGACATCTTGCCACCACCTCTGGACGCTGAAACTGCCGATAACAATCCCCCTTCCGTCGACTTATGGCTGCAACTGTCCGAGGTCCATCGCTAATTCCAGATATATCGACCGCTCAAATCTGAAGCCAACTCGATGACCTGCGAAATTACTATTTGAACCTTGCGATTCCGCTAAGATTCCCCAACGGCCCCTATATCCGAACTCGGTGCCTACAGAATCTCGATCGACCCTCTGTGGATTTTCCCCACACGCAATGATCTTTGCAATGAGAAACAACCGTTTGACTCTAAACTTAGTCTGAATAGGAGCACTATTCGTCTAAATTTTCAATTTTGCGCCCGAGATGCCCCCGTCTGTGCACTAAGACTATTTAAAATTGCTTAGACGCCTGGCCCACACTGTCATTCCACCGTTGCCTCCTCTATTTGCCCGGAGGAAATATGGCACATACAACAGCCCTTTCTCATCACCATAATCCCATGGAACTGACGCATACAATTGGGGTTTACAAGCAACCACTTCCCTCCCTTTCGCTCTCACCGGGATCACACCCTTAACACTCGCGATGTCAATCGGATCACCATCGCTCACAAAATCGTCGAGAATACCAACGTGGTCAATATCCACATCGTTATCAACATCTTCGATGCAGTATACCAAGGGGCCCCGCATAATGCAGACTTCATCCTTCCCCAGGGCAGGGTTGGCATATATCCTCCGAGGTTGTACCTTAAACGATAACCTGACGTTCAGATTTTCAGATTCAGGTATGTACAGGTATCCTGCTTGGACGTCTCCTTCGACTGAAGTCGTGTATCCCTCTGCCCATGTTGGGATGCGTAGCGCCAATGCTGTTTTTCCTTTGACCTTGATCTGGACGTCTCCTGTCCAAGGCATGTTGGTTGTTTGCGAGACCACAACATCTGTGCCAGGAACTGAGAATGTGCTTTCAATGTAGAGATGGACGGCGACAACATTATTTTTGGTGGAGTAGATGAGCGAGCCCATAGAGGCAAGTAGCTTCGCGACGTTGGGCGGGCAACATGCGACTTCAAACCACTCGCTTCGCTGCTTCTGATGCCCAGAATACGTTCTCAACGGGTTTTCGTAATAGAAAGAACCGCCGTCTAGACCGACAGCACCGAGAAACCCGTTATACAACGCAATTTCCATCACATCAGCGTACTTGACATCTAGTTCGAGCTGAAGCATCCTCTGGCACCACAGGATCAGGGCGAAGCTCGCACAGGTTTCTGCATAACATGTGCCAGACTCTTCCGTGTCACCGAGGACATACTGTGCGCCAAACCCTTCCCACTGTCGCATCGCACCAATTCCGCCAGTCACGTATAATTTCTTTTCTGTCATGTCTGCCCACATGCGATCCAGGGCTGCCTTGATTTTGTCGTCTCCGGTCAGACGGACCAAGTCTGTTGCTGCGATAAAATAGTACATAGCACGCACCGCATGGCCCTTTACCTCGGTCGCGTCGACGAGGGGACAGTGCGACTGGTTGTAGCTATAGTCCCGAGGGTACTGGAACCAGGCTTTCATTTCACTCCCCATGTGCTCGTATGGATCCCCACCACGCGCTTTGGCTTCGTGGTCGAAGTACGTCTCGCCATTTGCGTCGCGATAGCCCCGTTCACTGATGAAGTATTTCGCAAGCTTCAGCAGTACGGGCTCGGAACATAGCTCGTATAACCTCAGCAGACCTATCTCAATCTCCTGGTGTCCCGGATAGCCCCTTTTCTTTCCTGGCTCCGAACCGAAGACACTGTCAACATGCCGAAGGGCCTTAAGAACAGGCTCCTGCAACCGACCACTGTTTGTGAGCGTTTCATAAGCGACGCAAGCCTCGGTCAAGTGGCCGAGACAGTAGAGCTCATGCATATCACGAACGTTTGTCCACCTCTTGTGGATCCCTAGGACGGTATAATATGAGTTGATGTATCCGTCGGGGTGCTGTGCCGCCCGGATCATGTCGACGGCTTCCTCCACGGTCGCCATCAGCTCCTCATCGCTATTCTTCATAAGAAAATAGCATGCAGCCTCTACTATCTTGTAGATGTCACTGTCCCAGAAGGGCTATATCTTGTCAGCGCTCACAAACTATGCCCTTTCTCAAGTACACGACCAACGTACATGGGGTTGAATCTCATGTCCTTCCTTCCACGTCAGACAGTACCAGTGCTGCAATGACTTCTGAGCCTTGATGACTGCGGGGATTGTCTTTTCCTTGGAGCATTGTTGCATCTGTAACCAGAACCCAGACGTGATGTCAACATTGCGGACTGGAACTTGCTGGAAAGCCATCTTCGGGATACACGGCACGGATCAAGTTTGGGGAATCTTCAGGGTGTGTACGAAGGGCAGAATGAGCAGGATGGCGACGCGCCTTTAAATAGCACCATATGCTTGTGCTTAGCGACCCAGCATAGTTTACATTGGAACACGAGCTCGGTTAAACTCGTAATCGTGCTGCTTCTGCATGGGCAAGCTCATAAACAGCCACATTGCGCTTGCAGGCAGGCTTATCGGTCAGTGGCCCCGCATTGTTGGATCTCCAACTCGGTGGCAGCGGCGGCGGTAATTCACCGTGATTGGTGCTTATGGCGGGATTCGGCGGGGTTCATCATCTCCAGACTTGAAGGACATCTCAAGCTCCCCAAAGCCTCAATCAGGGGAGTATTACCCGAACAAACTCTGGAGTGTCGATGTTTTCCGAGCGCTCAGGCTAAGTTCACAATCGTCGGAATACGGGCGCTACTACCAGTCACCACTCTTAGACGGCTACTATTTTTGAATACAGTCAAAAATGGTCCTCACGAATCTTTATTTGCATTGCCCAACTATCTGCAAATCTAATCTGCAACCCTGCGCCAGTACTTAACTCTAGCAGCTGCTACTGAGTCCAATGTTCCCTCTAAGAGTCCTACTACGCCTGTTCTAGTACAACAAGTATCGTCTTCAAGCGCTCTCCACGTGCTCCGTATCTCTCTTGGATAGGTAGTCTCCACCATGAGCGAATTCTAATATCGGTCAGTAAATTATACCAAGGTTCGTCTGAGGAAACCATACGGTCGACATGTGTGGTCTTGAACTTCCTTGCTGGCACGCGGTGAGTGAAAAGCAAGTCAATTTCGCCAAAGGTACGGTCCTTGGTTTCAGGAAGTCGGAACCAACACCAGATATTACAAAGGAGGTTTGTTCCGGCGTAGAAAAACGCTGCTTTGGATCCCCAGTTCCAGGCTTTGAAGGTTAGTGCTACTCTCTTCGGGGCTACCCAATTTCGATTACTTACAGGTAGTAGATAGCATGCGCGGCGTCACAGAGTTAGTAAAGATGCTCGTAAGGTTGTACACGAATCGGCCGATCGTGATCGTTTTGTACCTCAATCGGCCAGATGGCGTCTCTGCCACGATTGGATAACAAACCGGTCCGATAGTGATCATGTTGCACAAGGTGGATATGACCAGGAGAATCCCGATAGCTAGCTGAGCATCTATGCCCGGGCCCCAGGAGAGACCTCCAATTGCGACAAGGCAGCAGAACATAAAAGTCAGCCCGCTCATGTAGATCGTCGCCCTTCCCACGTGTGGGAACAGAAGCCAGCAGATAATACCTCCAACAATATAACAGGCCGAAATCGATATGTTGATGTTGAAGGCTTGAAGCTCGCTGAAGCCCGCAGCTTGGAGGAAAACGACCGCATAGCCAAGGATGGCGTTTCCGCAGAGGATCTGGGCAGCCCAGATGACGCAGTTCTAGGAGACGTGATTAGACTGTGCTCGGCGCCCGAAGGGGTTACACTCACAATTTCTGTTCGCCGCAAATTGGTCCCTTTGAAGCATTCGAGGAAACTGGCGTCGGCTGTTTCCAGTTTTTCCATCTCGGTGGTGTATTTGATGTATGCGAGTGTCTGCTCCACACGTTGCTCTCTCTCCGGCATATCTTGGTATAACCGCAGCAGACTAGTTCGTGCCTCTTCTTCTTGGTTGCGACGTACTGAGTTCCAGGGTGATTCAGGGGCGAAATAGGTTCCGACAATAAGTGGAATAGGCCATATCCACTGCAAGATAAACGGGAGTCGCCAGCCCATATCGCCATCGATCCCGGCTACAGCTCGCACGACGCCTGACGAGAGAAGAATCCCAGCACCCCAACACATACAGACATATGCGGTCATGTACGGCCTGAGAATTGTGGGCACCACCTCAGATGCGTAAGTAGTTGAAAGTGTCTGCTCGCATTAGGCAAACTCCCTACTAGCGTTTTTATGGGAGAACTTTACCTGGAAGACACCCCACGAGATACCACACATGGATTCTCCGAAGGCCAGCACCGGAAGAGACGGGGCGAACACAGGGATGAAGATGACCACAGCCATCCAGGCCATAAAGAACATCATCGTCCGGCGGCAACCAAATTTGTCTTGGCAAATGGCGTTGATCACCAGGCCTGCCAGTTGGCCGACAAGGGCAGAATTTGCGAGGCCGGATTGCCATTCAGCGGGAATCAGTTTCTGGTCAGATGTTGGATCGTAAACGCCGAATCGCTCTTTGAACTGGGTTTGGCCGTAGAAGGAGCTAACCTATATGGACCAGTATGAGTAACAGACCAAGAGACGCGAATGTAGTTCAGGAAATCTCTTACAATCACAAGATCGTAACCTTCCATGATCAGACTCGTGGACAGAAACATGGCCCAGAGCACTGCCTTCTTGTACTTGGCCACAGCCTGTCTGATAGTCAACTTTCGATCGGCTTCGTCACTCTCCTGAGCATGACGAATAAGTTCTGCTTGCATTCCTGCTCGCTGAACCTCCTCGACCTCGCGGTCAGAAGGTACAATGTGCTGCGCTGCCATGTTCGTGGTACGGTTGTGGATACAGAGAATTGTAAGTGGGCTTATAGTGAGCTGTCACTTCTTTCTCAGGTGGAGCCGACTCCTACTTTATATACGCGAGGTATGCAAGGAGGTTCAGCAGGATATTCGGCTATCAATCACCATACCATTGGTTATCGCACGTCGGTGATACGGTTAAAAAAGGTCGGGTCTTCGCGATTGGCGAGAATTATGAGCATCGGATAAAATGGGAGCCGCCGAGAAGCGAAGTTGCATTGATAATTCGGCGTCGATCTTGGAGTCATTTCCACAGTTGCTCCCGGCCATCGAATGCAGCTCTCCGCATTCTCCACAGTCTCTTCTGGCGGGAATCTGGAGTAGCCAGTACCAGTGGAGTTGTCACGCTGCTTCAAGTTGCGGGGAAGGCCTGAATCCCGACACACCAGCCAATCACCGTGCAACAGCCCCGACAGATCAAGACGCTTTGTTCCAGATCCTTCGCCTATGGGCTTCGAGATCTCGCCAGGGCTGAGGACAAGCCGTTCCTGTCCGAGTCTCAATGTTACAACATATAGCGCCACTTTGAACAACATCTCTGATCAGATTCCTGCTGTCGGCGCCACAAAATATACACCGGTAAGATATCGACCCGTATCCCGTTCACCAGGGTTCCTCGGTTAATATGGGGTCAAATTCACATTTGGACTGCAGGATGTTATTCCCATATCGCAGGACGTGGTGGACTCGCATAGAGACCGTCTATGATTGGTCACCATAGACTTGTACAAAAGCCTCAAGGGTAGAGACAGCGTTCAGTACGAATATCTAGCTACCTCTACCTATGGGTCCGATCAGCATAGGGTCTCCTGTCTCCGCGTGTGTCTGCCAGATATACGCGTTATCGAGAATTTCCGCAGAAGCTCATTTCCAATACACGGTGGTTCCTGCCTCGCTGGACTCTCTGGCCAACTCGATGATCCTCAGAACATCCCGCACCTCCTCAGCACGTACCGCCAGGTCGGCCTCCCCTCGAATTGCCTTGGCCAGATCCTCGTATACGCCTATCCACCGTCCTCTTGTCGTGGGATATTTCCCAACCCACCGCTCCGCCTTATCATCAAATGTTTGCAGCTGCCCATCAAACTCCTCATATGTCGTCAAAGTTCCGCTAAGACTATCATCCTCAGCACCGAATTCCGGATCGAGAGGCTGCACCCCACGCGCAATTTGTTCTTCCTGTGGACATGTACTTCGTTGCTGAAATTTGAGATATGAGCCTGCAGTGCCCCGGATCCAGAACTTGAGCTGTTGCGCCATGGGTGACACGACGCTGGTCTTTATCGTTACGAGCAGCTTCGGGTGCGATGAGGACTCGCCATATTGTAATACAATTGTGAAGGAATCCTCAACCTCGCTGTCAATCGAGCCGCGATGCACGCGGTAAAAGGCTGTAACTGACGTAGGGCGGCCGAAGAGAACATAGGCTTGGTCGACGCTATGTGTTCCTGTTCTTCTGTCAGTGAACAACGCTCAGGTGAGTTTGCCGTGCTAAATTGGTGTCTCTCACCTAACCCAAATGCCATTCCATCCCCAGGAGTATATTTCTTCTCGGACATGTGGTGTAGCCACGGGGCTCTGTCGAAATCGTAGTGGATTTCGGCTTCTGTCAGGCTTCCCAGAGCATTTTTCGCGAGGAGTTCGCGGACTGTTCTGAAGTCGCCATCCTAGATTCTGGTCGTCAGTGATTTCGTCGTCAATTTATATTAAGGACGTTCTTGGGTTGGATATGTCACGAGAGGCATACATATCTCCGATTCTGGAAGCAAGTAACCAGCAGTCCTTTCTCGCGGGCGAGTGCAATAACCCTATCTGCTTCCTCGGTGCTTCTCGCAAACGGTTTGTCCACGATAACTAGCGATTATTAGATTTCGGCCTCGACAATGATGTCGTTTTGCCTCCTTGCGAATGTGACGAAAGTACGAACCATGCATCCCAGCCCTCAACGCCCCCTCCGCCAAACTCGCATGAGTATCCGTATGCGTCGCAATAACCACGAGATCTACCCCCGACTCCGCAAAGAACTCTTCCGCCGTCCGATAATGCTTGATGCCCGGGATATCGACGGTGCAATGCGTCCCCTTCGGTGCGGTCGCAGGGTCTGCTGCACGCTGGAGGATCGCTATCACCTCGTACTCGGGGATCGCGCGAATAAAGGGGAGATGGAACGACTTGGCTGCGAAGCCGTAACCGATTACCCCGACTTTTATTTTGGGCGCCATGGTGGGTGGATAGATGTCTTGAAGAGAGGAGAGGGTGGGAGGGCGAGGATGTCTCCGCCTTTAAGAGATAAGCATCTGGTAATGTAACCGGACTCCGGGTATTATTGTAGTCGGCGTCCCTGTTGGAAACGGTCTTGATCCCGTTTGCCGTCTCTCCCCAGACTGGCTCTCTGGGGGGAAGACTGCGTCGCGGAAACTCGGCAAACCTCCGATGATGCAAGGCGTCCCCCACGGTGTCAGCAACATGCATGTGCCACGAAGCCAATAAAAGAAGATAAAATCGTATTGTACAGGGGTGTCCATGGCTTGGCCAATGGCACTGATGTCTCGATTGAATCAGGAAATACCGTGCACTTCGACCCGCGATAACTTACTATGCTTAGACTTGCCACTCCACGAACCTCTTCGATGGCGTTTTATAGGAAGAATGGTATGTGAATAAAGTTATATTGTTAATTATCTACTAAAGCTAATATATAACAGTCTATCCTGCTCGCCCAGCGTACGTTTGAGACTCTACATTGCAGTCATGAGGTAAATCGCCGTCCGTTTCGGAGGGTTAACGGTGAATCTGAACAATACGCAGGTCCAGTGTTTGTATCTGAGTCTCTAGTAGGCGGTGATTCGTCATCATCAGCCGATACTACGATAGTCGGCGAGGTTTGGCCTCCGGGTATAGTGTAGGTGGAACTCGATATGGACAAGACTGATGGACTGCACCGCGTTGGAACATGATGAGCGGGAACTGGGACCTCTAGAGTATTCGTCCGCCTGCGTGGTCGATTCAATGGATCTTCAGCCGAAGGCGACACAGCTGTATTCTGCAGCTCTGATGAATTTCGAACACCGGTCGACCTAGAAGGAGACGACGCACGAAAAGGAGAAGGTGACCGGGAGCGCGTTGATTGTCGCGACGAACGGGGCGAGATACTGTACGATGCCATACTAGCATTCGAACCGACACGGGAGAGAGTGCTGTTGCCACTAGAGTCGCGTTTACGGTTATACTGCTCACGAATCTGTTGCAACGCTCCGTTTCGCTGTGGTTCCGCTGGTATCTCAGGGAAATCAAGGGCCGGTCCCTCCTTAAACTCATAGTCATGGAGACGGTCATGAGCAGCAATACTTAATGAAGTACCCAGCCGCACGAGCACACGGGTGATTCTTCGCCGGGACCCATGATCAGGGGTTGGCCGTCGCACAAGACGAGTATGCGCATCATCAGGAACAGATACGTCCGTCGTCTCGAGATTTGCTTCAATGCTTGGTGAACTGGGGTGCCTCTCTGTGCGGGCTGGATTCTGGCTTTCAGATGGCTCGTGGCAGGTACACTTGCACGACAGCTCACTCTTATTCTCATCATCAGAAGTTAGGAACACATATAACGACCCAATAACGGCTAGCCCAGTTCCTACTATGGGTGCCCATTGGCCTAGCGAAAGCATATATCAGTATAATGGTCTCGACCAGACGATCGGCTGAAGTAACACACCAATACTAGCCATCGGTTCTGTCCCGTAGTCAACTGGAGTGCTGAAGAAGTTCTTCTCGCCGAGGATAAGGATAGCCAGCACAGCCGCAGCCAAGACCGGAGCTTCGACTGTGCTGAGTACCGTGCGAACCAAGCCATTTATTTGCTGCATTTTTCCGACAGTGGCTCCGTTTGTACCCTCGATGGGCACTTCTCGTGGATCTGCCTCGCTGCTCTGCTTGAAACGCGAGTCCCACGTTTCCTGGAGTATCAAGGACCAAAAGTAGAGGATGGACACTATCGCTGGTATGCAGCAGGCAGCCGCTAATAGTGTAGCCGTGCCGAAGGTGAGCTTGTTAGGTGCAGGAACTACATAAATTTCGTTGGTAGCACCGCGGCGAATGGGTGAGAAGGGACCGTCTTCGACCGAGCAGCGGAGGTCACATGTTGTGCCATAGGGGAACTGGGAGACATGGCCGGTGAGAGGGTCTCCGTTGTCGTCATAGGTACAGGTTGTGGGCTTGACACGGAAGAGCTCAACAGTAATACTGAGCAGTCCTAAGGAGCTGTTAGTTCACTTCTGGCATGCAGGTCACAATCGGCTTACCAGAAAGAACGAGCCCTGTCCACAAGAATATGATGTTTCGCCGCGGATCCTTAAAGTATGTGCCTGACATCCTCGCTGTGAGAGGGGCAGTCAGGATTCCAACGGAACAGAGCTGGAAGGCACCATAAACGTCCATATCGATCGCGCCATCCACATGCACCGTAGCAAGAACGATTCCGTGTAAAGCTGCTATGGCGGGAAAGAGCAAGGCACCGGCCAGGCATGCATTCCTGATCCATTCCTCTTTGCGTGCGAACACGCAGGCGGCAATAAGAACATAATATCTGTCAATCCCGGACATCAAAATCAGCATTTTCCAACAGCGACCGGGAAACGATTTGACATACAAAACTCTTGTGCCGGGGCCATATTGACCCGACACGGGCCATGCACAAACGACCTCTAGACCAAGATCAGTAGCATTGCCGGAAGTGCCGGATCGGGGCAGAAGAGGGAAAGATAAGGGAGAAAGAGGTGGCATCATTTCTCATCCCCTCCCATGGGTATAGGGAAGAGGAAGCGGCGGAATTAGCTAGCATGGGTGATATAACTTAAAACGGGTTGTCTTTCTCCATTGATGGCGCTCGCACCGTCTATATATTTTGCGGCAATTCGGCATCCTACGAGCAAAAAATGGAGCAGCCAACGAAGAGTTGGGGTGTACCTCGGGACAGCGCTCGGGCACGACACAAAGAGTCAAGAGATCAAGGGACTCGTCATTGAAGAGCCGCAGGGTCATCTTTTAGTCGACAGAACCGACGAGTAAGGGACGCGAGCTGGGTCTCTCCTTGCCTCCCCGGGATCGTAGGTCGCTTGGGCTCGCATGACTTCCTGCCTGAAAGAAATGCTTATCCTCGTGGACTTGACTTTGTCGGCCAACTCCGCCTTTCCAATAACGAAGATACGGGGCAAAGATGAGGGACCCTGGCCATGAGGAATGAGGGATGAGGGATATCAAGCCTGGACCGCCGGGCACAGAAGCGGGGTTGTAGATACATAGCAGCCAATCATTCTGCAATGTGAGAATTAGCTCGCGTTTAACCTGCTTCGCTGCAGTGCCCCATGGAGGCGGTGCCGCAACCTTCAACTTCCCCCGCGCCCGTCATGACCCTTTTTTCCTGTCGCAGATGCGATGCTAGGCCTGGAGATCCATTCCGGCGCTCGAGCTGAAATCATGGCTGACCGTTATTCTTTCGCTCCGCCTCATTTTTGAAGCAGTGTCGATCCTCTCGCTCGGTATGTGCGTTCGTCATTGATCAGCCTCAGGCAACCCATTTTCAAAACACATCAACCCAGACTCGTCGCTATTTTCACTCCCGGCTCTCTTCATGGCTCTCAATACCGACTCTCTGGGGTAGATAAATGATACAGCCTCGACTTCGGAGGTTAAGTGACCAGGCGTCGCACAGTCGCACAGCAGACAAAGCGGGGAACACCACCGCGGGGCACTTGCGGAGATTATATTATCGCCTCCAACACCTCGGAGGGAAGCACAGAATGGATCAGGACCTCGACACAGACAGAATCAAGGACTGGCGTTCAATCGTCACCTTAATAGTCTTTGTCTTTGCGAGTGAGTCTTGGAATTTGCGACCATCTTCTCTTGCTAACTAGCTTGTGTTACATTATAGACATTGTCGTCCTTTTCCCCTTCCACATCCCCGTATACCTTCCTCGATTCCTCTCAAATGCCGTCCTGGATGCTCTGAGCGTGACGAGAATCATCACACCGCGGCAACATGAACGCCATGGCACCGTGTTTGTGCGCTTCAACTTTCCGTTCAATTTCGTGACAGCTCCATTGATCGCAGACTTGTTCCTCCTGGCAATACTGGCAATTGGGCGTAAAGAAGTGCACGACGGGACTCTTGGCGCCGACAACATTTCCCCAATTGATATCATGGCCTTCTTCCTCACGCTTGCATATATCGCCATTTCGATCGATGCATCGGGCCTTATCCGATACCTGGCTTTCAAAGTGCTACAGAAGGGAGGAAAGGTTGGGCACCGCTTGTTCTTCTACCTGTACGCCTTCTTCTTTATCCTCGGGAGCTTCATTGGCAATGATCCCATCATCCTGTCTGGTACTGCTTTTCTGGCGTACATGACTCGCGTCTCGAGTAATATCTTGCACCCGCGCGCATGGATTTATACTCAGTTCGCGGTCGCAAACATCGCATCGGCCATTCTGGTTTCTTCGAACCCAACAAACCTTGTGTTGACGAGCGCCTTTGAGATCAAGTTTATCGACTATACTGCCAATATGATTGTTCCTGTGGTAATCACAGCAATCGTCCTCTTCCCCTTCTTGCTGTACATTATTTTTGCGGATGAGTCGCTAGTTCCATTGTCGATTGAAATGCATGAGCTACCGGAGGACGTCAAGGCTCGCAAACCTGTCAATCCAAATATTCCGAATGCGCGAGGCAACACCGAGGAGCAAGAGAAAGAAGCGGCAAATGGCGAGGAGGGTAAACTCTTGTCTCTCGAAGAAATTCTGAATCCGTTTCTGGACAAGCGCGGAGCAATATTTGGGGCAGTCATCATGGCTGCAATTCTCATTACTGTGCTCGCACTGAATGCAGCAAGCCAGGGACACACACACCCGGTGTTTTGGGTTACTCTACCCGCTGCGTTCGTCCTGTTTTGCTGGGACGTTGCATATGGCTGGCACTATCGGCACGAGACGCGTGAAATTGCGCGCAAGGGGCGCGAAGAGCTACAACGGACACACGTAGAACGAGTTATGGGAGATGAGGAGGCTACAGGAGATTATGTACAACCCCAGTCGACAGGAGCTCTGGTCACTTCTTCCTCAGGGGCTCTGGAGCATAGCGCCGAGAGTGCTGTACTTCCTTCTACCGGTTCAACAGAAGAACGGTCAACACAACAACGGTCTCCAGGCGATAACACTCTCGATGAGAAGCCGGAATTGGGCCTTGCGAACGTCAGTTCTCTGTCCCCAACCCCCGCCTATACTGGACAAGGCGAGAAGGTGCCATTGCCGCCAAACGATCCGTCGCTGAAGTTGCCACCCCAGGGCCACATGCAAAAGTCTACACTGGAGTCGCTGTCCATGGATCTATACCGGTGGCTCCAGGAGACGTTCCCCACGGTGACCGCAGTCGTGTCGCATATGCCCTTTGCTCTTGTTCCTTTTGCCTTTGCCATGTTTGTCCTCGTGCAAGCACTAGCGACAAAGGGTTGGATTGAAGTTTTTGCGTATGGATGGGACCACTGGGTTAACCGAACCGGTACAGTCGGAGCAATAGGCGGGATGGGCTTCCTCTCCGTTATACTTTGCAATGTAAGAATGCAAGTTTACCATGATCTCTTCCTTACTGACTCCTTTTAGTTCGCTGGCACGAACATTGGCACGACGATTCTCCTCTCGCGCGTAGTACAGACCTGGCAAGTAATCCACCGGGTAAACGGAACTCCAATTAGCGATCGCACATTTTGGGCCACTGTATATAGCATGGCTCTCGGGGTTAACTACGGTGCCTTCAGCACAGCGTTCAGCGCGTCTTTGGCGGGACTCCTGTGGCGGGACATCCTCTTGCGCAAGCATATCCGCGTGCGAAGCCTGGATTTTGCCATGGTCAATCTGCCCATCATCGCAATCTCTATGGCTGTAGGATGCGCGGTGCTTGTTGGCGAGGTGTATATTATGCGAGATAATACTCCTTACGATGCATGATGATGATGATGATGATGATGATGATGATGATGATGATGATGATGATGATGATGATGATGATGATAGATACAGCTTAGAGAATCTATTAATGAGAGCAACAAACTCAATTATTATCCGAAGGGGCTGACTGGAAAGTAGCTGACTCGGAGAGCAATCCAAAGAGATCCAGAGTCGTCAAATCAAATATGCTCGATGCATCCCCGAGGATATCTCCGAAGCCCATCGCGCCTTCCCCATTCGTAACCAGGTTCACTCTTTCCCACTCCGGGTCCAGGCCCGAATACGTCCCAGGGGCAGGAGCGATCGAGTTCGCTCCTTCCTCTGCAGCAGCTGCCGTTGCTCCAGCACCCGATCGCCAGCAGTCCGCCCGGGTCGGCTGCGCATTTGTCCTCTGGATATCTCGCACGTACCGAACCCTCGCCATCAATCGCCTAATCGGCCGCCACATGCTCCCCTTCCTCTCCGTTTCTATCTTGTTCCACTGGTCATACACTACATTCACCCATTCCCACGCGTGATCGCATTCTGCGGACGGAGGCCGCCAGCACAGATCAGCGAGCACAAACGCGACAGCGTGCCACTGGATGTGCGTTTTCGAGTGCCATGCCCATGGCTGCACTCCCTTATCTGTTAAGAGGAAGCTTGAGAGCTGAAGGACTTCGATCGAATCGTGGAAAAGTCTGTCGCGGGTCTGGCGGTCTTTCTGCGACTGTGTGAAGAGGACAGCCATCCACATTCGGAGGATCATTAGGCGGGCAACGGTGGATGCCACTCGAAGGAATGGTACAGAAGGGTCGCAGTGCTTCAAATACAGTAAGTCCAGGCGGGTTTGCAGCTCCGTTGCTAAGGTCTCTCGATCGTGGGTAGGTTGAGGGTCGCGTAACGAACTGGGGGGCCTGGTTCGTGGAGCCATGTATCCAATCTTCCAGACGACCCGCATCGCCTCGCATCTCATCAAACAGAGCGTCATCTCTGTGGCTCCGTCACGCTCCGTTGGTGGTTGGGTCGTTTCCGCGGTTATGTCGGTGTCATTTATGTTCAGGGGGATCTTTGTGTCAAAGACGCATTCGTGGACGATGGGTTCGCAGCCGTGATACTCGGTCGATCGGTTGTCCAAGAGGCAGATGTGCCACCACAGCCGTCTTCTGAGCTCCGTCTCCAGTGGTCGTAAGCCGAATGCTTCGCCGTCACGATGCAGTCCCATTGCTTGGGCGATGTGGTATACGAGAGACGTCAGAGACCACACTGCCCGGGAATCATCTTCGTTGCGCAAAGCTGTGAGAAAAAGTACTGCCGCTTGGAGGAGAATCAAATTTTGCGTGTTTAGTAGGTCTGCGCGAGCCAGGGCTTGCTCAACGGCGAATCGGTACGTCTCCAGAGCGGAGGCCCGAGGAATACCAAGAAGGTTTTGGCATTGATCCGGGTCCATACTGATGACTGCAGAGTAGTATATTGCAAACAACAGGGCTTCTGCATGCTTATCGAGGACGTCCATTGCTGCGATAGCGTCCCAAAATATTCGATCCAAAGTCGGCACATGAAAGATCCGGACCAGGGACGCGACGTTTGTCTTGAAAACTTCAAACAGTGCCACTGACTGCGACATGGGTGGATGATATACATAAAGTGAATGCGCCAGCGCTCGATAACCCATAATAGCAGCATTCATTCCCAGATCTTCCATGATCAGAAAACCTTCATCCTCCTCGGAAGTTGTAGTAGTATGAAGCAAGTCCCGGAGTTCCTCAATCTGATAGTTTTGTTTTAGTAAATGAAAGATATGCCGAAAACCATACGTACCTCGTCCCCTAACCGGGTCCACGGAGTACTACTGACGTAGTAGCTCTGCATGTCATCGATGACCAACCGGCCAAATTGCTGCTCAATCGCAGGTCTGAGCGGGTCTGAGGGCGTTTCGAGAATAGTGGCTGGTGTTTCAATGGGCGACTGAGGCTGCCCTTCCATACGCTTGACGATTGTTTCCAGCTTGGACAGCTGAGCCAGAAGGCGTGTTTCAGCTGCTTTTCGCGGTCGCTTCGGGGCGCGCCCGTGGCCGGCGGGATATACACATTGCGCCTCGACTCGGTCACAATTCCCACACGGCTGCTGTCGGTCGCATTTGATTTTTCGCTGTCTGCACAGCATACAGCTACGGAGAGGGCGCGGAAAGTCCATTTGGGCGAGATACTGAAGGAACAAAGTGCGAAAGAGGCAAAAGGAGCATTTGATCCGGCGCCAAGCCGCATAAGCTTATGCGAAGCCGATCCGGAACTGGCCGAAGAAGCTACACCTATTTACCTACACCAGGTGGGGGTTAAGCCTTGCCGGAATTCTCCTCGTGACTGCTGCTCGCTGCGTCCTTCTCGAGGTCCCTGTTCTCCTGCTGACCTCCTTCCGCTGGAACTTCACTAAATCCTGTTCGATACCACGGCAGAGAGAAAATAGCCCCGACACTCTCCATGCTCCGACCTTTGCACTCAGGAAAGGCAAAATATACCCAGACGGTAGCGCATGCTGTAAAAGCCGTGAATAGCGCAAATGGCCCCCACGCGTGCATGCTCACCGTCATATTGGGGAATCCACGTGTGATACCAAAGTTCAAAAGATTTTGGTATGTGAATGCGATGGCAACGATGGGTCCGCGCAAGTGCGTTGGACAAATCTCAGACGCTGTCAGAGAGAATACCGGGGCCCATCCAAAGCCGTACCCAATCGCAAACAGGCAGATGGCAACGATGGCAATCCATGCTGCAGGGGAAGGCGACGCTGAATCGGAGACGTTCGCAACTCCCAGGAAGACTGCAAGATATAATAAACAAAGGGTGTTTATGGTGGAGCCGATAAGGAGCAACGGGCGACGGCCATATCGATCAGTGAGAAAAAATGCATAAAGAAAGACGGATATCACTTTGATCAAGCCATAAACGGCCGTGAAGAGGAGGACTTGTCGAGAGTTGAGCCCAATAGATGCCAGGATTGTCGGGGCATAGTAGGTAATCGAGTTACCTCCAGACATGATGAAAAATGTTTGAATCAGCAGAACGAACAGAAGAAGATGGCGTGTGGCACCGTCTTGGAAGCACTGTTTTGCCAGAGACTTAAGAGCATCCAGAGCTCGCTGGCTTTCAAAGCCCGTCTCAGCCATGCTCTGTAACTCTGCATATTCACGTGCTAAGTAGGGTTCGTTTTCGTCGAGCCCGCCGCGGAGCCGAGACAGGCTCTCCCGCGCAGCCTCAACCCGACCACGCATGAGCAGATACCGAGGGCTCTCGGGAAAGAAAGCAAACCCGATAAAGAGAATTATCGATGGAATCAGCTGCAATACCAAAGTGGTGCGCCATTGCCAACTAGAGCTCCCGGAGATGACCTCGAGCGAAGCATAGTTGATCCAGTAACTTCCAGCAACTCCAGCCATGATGTTGATGTTGTAAAAGGTTGTCATCATGCCACGCAGCTCGCGGGGTGCTACCTCCGAAATGTATACTGGCCCAACTGTCATGCCGAATCCAGAACCCACTCCGGAGAGCACTCGTCCGGCCAGCAGTTCAGCAAACGACCCAACATTGGCCGCCATTAGAATGGCCCCGATAGTATAAAATATAGCAGCAGCGAGGATGACAGGTTTTCGGCCGCGACGCTCACCAAGAGGGCCTGACAAGATCACGCCGGCGGTTTGACCCTATAGTGACCGTCGCGTCAGAGCTATCGACTAACTCAACGGCAGAGTGTACTCACAAGTAGCATGGAAGAGACTGCCCATCCTTTATTGTTTGAGATCTGCCCGTCCGTCAAGTCGGTCCAACCAAAATCACGGACAAAGGGAGCCAGGCTCATAGCCCCGGAAATATTGGCAGTGTTGAAACCATGGAGACCACCACAGTAGGAAGCCCAGATGACAGCGAGCCAGATGTATGAGCCTCGAGCTGCCCTTGGAACCTTCTCCAAGGCACTGCGATCAAAACCGCCTCCAGCTGCTGGCATGATTTATTGTCCTGAAGCAAGAGTAGATAATCAGGAACGTTCTGTTCAAGAGATTTAATCCATCAGAACCAAGAAGGATCACACTTACTTTATATAGAGGAACTTGCCATATGGGATGCTCGTGCGGTGCTTAAACCAGCCCGGTCAATGTCCAATCCGCGAAACATGCCCCCGGTCAGAGAAAATGCGGAGAACGGGACGCATCCGCAGGCATCTGGATGGCTCCGGCTCCACACCAGGAGAAGGAGGACTCCGAAGTCTGGGGTCGACGTACGAACTGGACGACTCAGATCGCCAGTATTACCAAGTATCCACTTATAGCGTGGCGTTTACGGGTTGGCAGAAGATTAAGAAGTTATTTGAAATTATCCTATTGTGTTATTGGGTCAAAGCAGTGGCCTTGATATGGTTAAGGGCACTCCCTGCGCGGAGCCATGGGATCTGTCCAGCATGATAGCTGTGGTTCAACTGGGCCTCCCAGGGATCACCCCGTCGGGGCTGCACTCGCATAGTCACCTGCAATCCAGGCCGGAGCTCCCCGTCCTCCACTCCCACCAAGGTGACTCGGTCCCCCTCTGCAATACGGTCATATGTGGCAGGGTTGGCAAAAGTCAGCGGAAGCATGCCTTGCTTCTTGAGGTTTGTTTCGTGGATTCTGGCAAACGAACGGGCAATGACTGCAACTCCACCCAGATATCGAGGTTCAAGAGCTGCGTGCTCGCGTGAGCTCCCTTCGCCGTAGTTATGGTCGCCAATGATGCACCAGCGCACCTTTCGATGCTTGAGATCGCGAGCCACCTCAGGGATGACTTGCAAGTCCGACGTGAGAGGGTGGTGTGTGTGTCCCAGCATTCCTGGATCGTCAACCTCGAGGAATGCATTCGTTGCAGTCGTAAGCATGTTGTTACTAATGTTCTCGAGGTGCCCTCGGTATTTGTACCATGGACCGGCAGGGGAAATATGGTCGGTTGTGCATTTGCCCTTCACCTTTATTAACAGCTCCATGTCATTGGCGCATCCTGACTCCCAGGCCCTGAATGGTTTCAATAGCTGCAGTCGGTCAGAGTCTGGTCGAATCACTACCGAGAGTTCTGTACCATCCATAGAGGGCTCTTGGAACGTATCCTGCCCATTATCGAAACGCAGAGGGAGTTCCTGGCTGACGGGAGGGCTAAAGCGGAATGCATTTGCGGGATTCCCATCCACAACGACAGCGTCTTCCAGCGGATTAAAATCTAGACGACCGGCATAGGCAAAGGCAGCCACTAGCTCGGGCGATGTCACAAATGAGTGAGTTGCAGGATTGCTGTCGTGTCGTCCAACGAAATTCCGATTGAAGCTGGAGATGACAGAGTTTTTCTCCTTTCCACGCACGTCAACATCCTTCCGGTCCCATGATCCTACACAGGGCCCACACGAGCTACTGAGGACAATAGCTCCAGCGTCTCGCAATTCATCAAGGATACCATCCGCTTCGGCGGTGGCTCGAATCTGTTCGCTACCTGGGGTAACCATGAATGGCGTCGGGAACTTGGTGATTCCTGCTGCCCGCGCCTGTGCCACAATCTGGCGAGTTTTGTCAAGGTCCTCGTATGAACTGTTTGTGCAACTCCCCACCATTGCGTGACTCAGTTCTATTGGCCAGTTCTGTCCAGCCATGGCAGAACCCAATTTAGAAATAGGATGCGCCAAGTCTGGGGTGTACGGTCCGTTAACATGGGGCTCCAAGGAGTTCAGATCGATTTCAATGACCTGGTTGTAGTATTCATCTGCGCCTTCATCGGCGGTCAGCAGCGAATCCTTTACTTCATTCGCCCTTTCAACAACATGCGCGCGCCGCGTGGCTCTAAGATAGCGGACCATTGCTTCACTGTAGGGAAATATGCATGACGTCGATCCAATTTCAGCCGACATGTTGCAGATGGTAGCCATAGCTGTTGCACCCAAGGTCTGTGCTCCAGGACCAAAGAACTCAATAACACGGCCTTTGCCACCGGAGACCGTCAAGAGGCCAGCAAGCTTGCAGATGATGTCTTTTGTGGACGTCCAACCTTGAAGCTGACCCGTGAGCCGAACACCCACAACTTTGGGCGCGACGAGTTCCCACGGCATCCCTGACATCGCATCGACGGCGTCAGCACCCCCTACTCCAATTCCCATCATTCCCAAGCCCCCAGCATTAGGGGTGTGTGAATCCGTGCCGATAATGAGGCCGCCAGGTCTGCCAAAGAACAAGGCCAGTCAGATAGGGTTTTCTTATAATTATGGACAGTCTTACGTTGCATAATTTTCGAAAATGACGGTATGTATGATTCCTGAGCCCGGCTTCCAGAACCCAATCCCATATTTGCGCGATGCACTGCTAAGAAAGTCGTATACTTCAGCATGCTCACCCAATGCGCGCCGCATATCATGTTCCGCGCCCTTCTCGGAGATAATCAGGTGATCACTATGTACTGTCGTGGGTATTGCGACTCGTGGAAGCCCCGCGCTGATGAACTGCAGTAGGGCCATGGTCGCGGTCGCATCATGGCAGGCGGCCCGATCAGGGCGAAGTTCCAGTATGGTGTGTCCACGTTCAATACGGTCGACATCCCACGCGCGCTTATCGGATACAATGAGGTGGCTGTATAGTAATTTTTCCGTCAGGGTCAATGGACGTTTAGTTCCTTGCTTCAAGATCTCGAGGTTGTGGGCTTGCTTAGCGTAGTCAACGCCGAAGAACTACACAAGCATTCCACCAATTAGCGCAAGTGTAAAATGAATCCTTCTAGTAAACACACCTGAGACGTGAGTTTATGTGTCGCCAAACCCCTACGGCTCGAGCTAGCAGCGACATAGCGCAAGACACCTTCGCGTCGCAAGGTCACAGGTATTCGCTGCATATTCACGTAATATTAAGAGGCCAAAATATGACAGAGGAAAGCTGAGAAACGATGAAGTACAAAAGACAAAGATCTCGCGAAATAATCCTGCCGTTCTAGTCGCCTTCCCCAAGCGATTGCGGAGGCCAGGATAGCTCCGCGTTCCCCAGCTTATCTCGGAACACTCCAGCCGCTCGCAATTTTCAGTGAGAGTAGCCAGCACCAAGAAGATGCTCCGCGTTTCGGAGAAATCAATAATATCAAAACTCTCTACCTCATTTCAAGTCTCTCAAGCAAGACAGTTCCCCGCAACCATGGCCTTGAAAACAGAAACTATTCGTGCCCTCCGAAAATTTACGGCGTGTGACGTATGTAACTGCCCAGCCCAATTGCGTGGCATACAGTTAACCAGCTCTTCACAAATAGATTGGCGACGCCCTTGTCAAACTCGGGGTTCCTAATGGCGGATACCTCGCTGGCCTAAAAATGTTTTCCCCTGGCGTGATGTGTACCCAGAGCAGAATGTTTGGGCCGGCCTATACAGTACGCATGGTGCGGGACTCAGACAAATCATCGCCCACTCCTCCGAAACACTTTGCAGACGCTATCTCCAAAGACAGTGTGGTGTTTGTTTCGCAGCCCAAGGGAATGGTTAGCGCTTGCTGGGGCGGACTCATGAGTACCAGGGCCAAGACACTGGGAGCCGCCGGCGTGGTCATAGACGGCCGATTCCGCGACCTAGTTGAGCACCAGGGATTGGGTATATCGCTATTCGCGCGCGATATCAGCATCCTGGGCTCAGGAAGTTTTACCCGTTCATCTGAGCTGAACGTTCCTGTCACGTACTCGAACAACGAGGGTGGAGAGGCTGTTGTTGTTCGCCCCGGAGACTACATTGTGGGAGATGCCGACGGGGTAGTAGCTGTGCCAGTGGAAAAGATGGAAAGCTGTGTCGAGCTGTGTCGAGAGCGGTATGATATTGATGAAGAAACTCGAAAATATCTGGAGATGGGTGACGAGATGGGTCCCACGATCAAGAAGCTGAGAAAATGAGCTTCCAGTCATTGCGATAGAGCATACGCCATTGGCTGAGTATCAATGAACGTTCCCCGGAGGTGCTGTACTTTTAACTATTTCAAGTCCTATGTCTCCTAAGCATGAGATATAATGCTCAATATCGAGACTCGTAGATGAGGCGCGAGATAGGGGACGAATGAAGACCAGAAGCTGTTTAACCAGATATGCCAATATTTGCGTTCAGGGAATTGAAGGATCTAGCGACGCCGAAAATGGATCCCAACTCCAATCGCCATGTAAGTACTCTGCAAAGAAGTTCTCCATAACGGATTCCATAGGGGTTGTTCCATCGAGATCTGAATCTAGCCCAGCTTCAAACGGAAAGGGGTTGGATACCGAGAGGTACGGGTCCTCGGCCACAGGCAGGGTACTGGTATCGATAAGAGTTTCTTGTCTTCCCAGCTCGGTAGCTTCAAGTGAAAAAGACATCGAGGCAGGTCCAGTCCCCAGTTGGGATTCACTTGGTAGCTCCCCACGTTCACCTCCAGGTCCAGTTTGTAGATGTTGCCGGCGACGTTTCGAAGAGGTTTCCAGGTTGCGCAAATGGCTCAAACGTTTGATCGTCAAATCCACCATCTTATCAAAGTTGTCCTTCCCATTCCGCACCGAGGGCCACCATTGCCCTCCGATACTAAGGAGATTAGAACAAACTCGGAGGTCGCGGAGGGCTTCGGCAAAAGGAATCATCGACTGTATCTCAGGTGATGCCCAGAAGCAGTAGACAATACTTGCTCCGGAGGAGAAAATACCATGGATATTTCGCCAGTTGTAGTACAGGTTTTCGTCGTTGTTTAATTGGTTGTATATGCGAATTCGCTCGCTTGAGCAACGGTAACATCGTAAAAGTGCCGACTGAGGGGGAGACGGACACACTTGCGATGGTTGGTAGAGCAGAACCACAGCACCGTAGTACAAAGTTTCCATCTTGAGACGTATACACTGTGACCTAGAAGCCACTTCTTGTTCTTCTCCTGGCATGTCTGTGGATGGGCAGATGTTTTTGATCTCCATCAGCCAGGCGTCAAGAGCGTTCTTAATGTGCAGTTGCTCTGCCGTGGGATCAGCCGGCCACTTGAATACCCTTCCGTCTGTCGGAAGATGATAGAACAACAACTTGATTTCCGAGATGTATCGATCCAATTTGAAGCGATGGATGGATACTTTCAGATCATCTGACAGTCGGCGATGCCAACCGGCACCGGTCAGACCGGTCGCCATCTGAAACAGCTCGTCAGAACAAAGATCAGGAATACTGGGCATTCTGATATCGAAAGTCTCATCGCGGATACCGAGTGGACGCCCCTGTATGGTAGAAATTGACCTAGTAGTCATTAGAATGTCTGCCCGGGAGGCTTGCTTTGGTATACTCACCGGTCCAGGTTGTAAACAGTATAGAAGATAAGTCTCCTCACAAGGAGTGATTCCGGTGACGAATCCTCAGGATTCCGCGGCTCTCGATGCAGACCCAGGTCGATACAATGAGACATAGCCACATGGACCAATGTCCATATGTTGAGATTGGCCGGCGAGATCATACCCTGCACTGTGAAGAGCAGAATGCTTTGCAGTGATGTGACTGAGATACTCGACAAACATTCGGAAGCTGCACTAGCGGCGACTTTGTAGAAACGCGCGGGTGAAAACTCGAAATTTTTGGTTCGCGTGAGAAGCGTGGCGGCGAGGGAGAAGGCCATAAATACATGTAGCACAGCAGTGAAGACTGAAATCGGAGTAAGATCCAAATCTCCAATTCTATCAAATCGTCCATTGTACGGAAACGGCGTCATGTCTTTCGGCCATCCATTGGAGTCGATGTTGTCGTAGCCACGTTCCTCACAGAAACGAAGAGCCTCGTACGCTTTGAAGAGGGACGTCGGTTGAAGGAAGGGGTGGTCAATGTGCACTTCCTGTAAGTAGATACTGAATAACGCGCTAGCGTCTTCGGCAGAAGGAAGTTCCTAGTCCATCATGAGGATTCGAATCATAACAGACGGACTGGGAAGGAGGATCAAAAATGAGGGGAAACGTACTTTAGTTAACTTCCGATACAGCGAGCGGAAGATCTCCAAGGATGGACTATTCCCAGGCTGCTTTTCGCGAGGAAGTGGGCGGTTGAGTTGGGAAACGGCACCAGGAGAAACTGGGCTCGTGGTAGAGAGCGCCTCGCTGCCGGCACCAATCAAGTTGGTGAAGAACAGCCCCGACGAGGAGCCCAGATAGTGTTTTTGGCGAGAATCAGAATGGAGTGAAAGCATTCCCAGGTCCATAGCAACCGAACGTGCCTCCACAGTCGGTGCGGGATCAGACATTCGATCTTGATCGGAGCAACGCATCACAGAATGTGCTCGCTTGCGAGTGGAGGTTGTTGATTGCTCCCGTGCACCTTGCGGCAGGTTTTCTGGCACAGTGAGAGACTCCACCTGCGGTCCCTGAGACAGATCAAAATCCGCGTCGAGCAATCTGATCTGTCCCTCGAGCCACTGAATGCGAGCAACACATCGGGCGGCATAGTCGCGAGGGATAGAGCGATCATTATTCCGACCATCAACATCCACGCAAGCCACACCGGCTCGAGCACAGTTTGAGCATGCTGGAATCCCTCCGTCGCACTAGAGTTCATCAATTAGAAAAACGATCGTTTTACATACCTGGAAGGCGACATACCTTAACACGTTTGGCCCTGCATCGGACACACGCCAAGCGCACCTTCTTGGGCGGAGTCGGAATGGAGCCAGCTTCGTCCTCTGCCGGCCGCATTTATAGTCTTGATTCAGGAGTTAATTCATTCCAGTCAAGTCGCGGACGATAACAAGTTGAATGTGGGAGAAGGAAAGAACGACCTAAGAAGAAGGTGCCAAGGCGTGCAGTGTCATGTGGTGTTGCAGCCTGAGGCCGAAACTACCGCCATTTTCCAGTCTCTAACTTTCGCTTCTCCACAACCTCATTCCCCAAATCTCCAAGTTCAGTGCCTCCCCGCCCTCGTCGTCCCTGGCCAAAGATATCTCTCTGACTTCGCTTCCGGACATGGCTCCGCTACTGGGAGTCGCCCCTCGATCTACGCAGTAGCCTTGGTCGACTGAGCGAGCACAAACATCCCTTTCTTACCCTCCTGCGCATGTTCATACTGGTACTTTCCGGTCCCCGATCCGTTACCCCTCCGCGTACTCATCGAAGACAAGAAAA
Organism: Aspergillus baeticus; assembly: GCA_027569055.1. Classification (NCBI taxonomy): domain Eukaryota; kingdom Fungi; phylum Ascomycota; class Eurotiomycetes; order Eurotiales; family Aspergillaceae; genus Aspergillus; species Aspergillus baeticus. The sequence continues at coordinate 487,057 of JAPDEI010000021.1, forward strand.
ATGGCTTGGGTATTATACAATCGTATTTCGGCGATATCCACAATCTTCGCGCGATCCCAATTTGGTGCCTGCGTGACACGCCGGTACGGTCCATCTACCGGCTTTACGAACTGCACCTCGCCGACCGCTATGCGCTGATAGGATGGGAAGCCGAGTAGTTCTTCTTTCAATCGACTTGGAAGTTGCGCGAAATACCCGACCCGATGGATCCTGTCCCCCTTCGATATGCAATACTCGCATCGATTGTCGAGGAATTACATGAAGCCGTCAACTGGAGGTTGAGCTTAGGCCTAAGGAGAAACCGCGAGCACGGTTATCGGGAAGAGGAGAGTGACCAGTTGCCCGCGTTCATCCCCGAGGAACTCCCAGGCTGGACACACAAAGTAGGTCCAATTGACAAAGATCTTCTCGGGCGCTCGGTGCCACCCAAAATGCTAGATGAAGAGGGGAATCTGGTACTCAAGAATGGCGGGAAAAGCCCCAATTTTGCTCGTCGCAATATTCTCACGAACACGGGATGGTTCTATACGATTCAGGTTGCTATAATCGATGCACAACAGCCTATCCTACAATCGCTAGTCCTTTCCCGAAAAATCTCCTCGTCAAACTTGCGACGATACGCTTCGGCCACCTGCTGCATTATGCTATAACCGGGTACCATGTCGAATCCATTAAGGTTCATCGTCCGAATAAACTCCGCTTCAAGAGGGCCACCATTTCTCTCCCTCAGATGTCTCAAAAGAGCAACTGCATCAGCCATATCTAGTTCTGCCCCGATGAGCGGTGTATATCCGCCTCAATTTACGCTCCAGAGCCCATTCAATCGGACCCACGAGGGTCTCCAGATTTTCTCCCTTGAACAATATGATCCCTTGTGCTTCGGCTGCTCGAACAGGATCTCTCGAGATTTCTTTGTAACAAACACGGCCATGGCTTCGTTGGCCCAATCATCGTTATACTTGAGGCGATGCGCCACAGAGCGGATTGCTCCATGTAGGGCCTGTTGGATGTCCCGGTCCCCGACAAATTCTGGCTCGATCAGGTAGTCTAGATCTCGAGTGGTGTCTCGACACTTGAGGTACGACAATGCGAGAAAACCACTCGCAGTAACAAATCTGATGGGTGCAAACGCAGTGAGCCCAGGATTATGACCCATTTCAGCGTCAAGCGCTATAAGTCCTTTGTAATATGGTCAATTTTATACGACGTAATGATCACGAGCAGTTTACCATGTTCGAAATCCTTCAGATCCAGGAATTGCTTTCGTTCGGTCATGCTTGATGCTCATCGTCGGGGTCGAAGTCGAGGCGCATGAAGGGGAGAAGCGGGACTGTTAGTCCATCTCAAGTTGCAGTGAACTCTCGCCTGGGAGAACAACCAATCCCGTTAAGCCAGCAAGTCTGCAGCCGCCATAACAGGTAACAAGGTGTACATCACATTCACTGCATCTTATTGTACATCCTTCTTGGGTCTATTTTCAATCCACCCACGTAGAAGCTGCCTACAGCTCAAAATTATCCCTCACCTCACCCTTAACTGCCATAGAACGAAACGACGAAGTCCATCGGATAACCTGCTCATATATACTGAAACTCAGAGCTCCAGATATCTAATCCGGGTCAGCATTTACGACATACGACCTTGTGAGTCTAAAACTTACACTCAATCTAACCAGCCGTGGCGTTGTTCCACGCCACAGAACAGAAACACCTTCCCGCGAGATGATTGAACGCAAGCAGTCGAGGGTTCCCGCGTACCGCTGACGCCCATCCAGAGCCTGGAGGCGTGTTTTTATTGTGTCGAAAGGCATTGTCGCGTACACTGTTACAATTCCAGCCATTGCACCCGCAACAGCTGCTGATCCAGCCAACGGAGTTCCATCGCTCCCCAAAGCCTGCAGCTGTCCGAGGAAGAAGCTGTAGCTTGTAAATCTAACCATGGCGTTGGCTGATTGCTTTAGCGTAACCGGAACAACGCCGCGGTAAAGCCCTGCGGCACCTTCAGTAGTAATCACTGAGCGCACTGCATGTGAGGCCGAAGTATACCGCTTCGGTCCGGATTGGTCGTCAATGATCTTGGTCTTCAGAGTTTCGCCCGGCGTGACGACGAGGACGCTTTCCGCTGTTCCTGCGATCATACCGGCACACAGATTCCCCCATGCTGTTGTTTTTCCGGATTGATATGTAGGCATCCATTGACGTGCAGTATCAAATGCGAAGAACCGGACTCCGGATTTTCCTGCGTTGGACACGCAGAATGCAGCGCTTCCGGTGTATATGTGGCGGAGTCCATGTTGTTTGATTGTCTGGATTAGAACCGTTCCTGGGTTGAGCGGCTTTCCGGTCGAAACAGCTTGTAGCTGCTGTCTTGTTTTCAGGTACTCTGTCGGGTACTGTGTTGGCAAGAGTCAGCGTTGGTCTGATCAGATGGCATAATAGCATACGGTAAGCAGGCTCTCGAGGCCACCAGCAGCACCGCCGGCCAGAATCGACTGCCACGGCGAGGGAGATCGTTTCTGCGACATGGCCACCTTGCTACTTGCCACACATCGGAGACAAACAACCCCGATGAACTATATAGTTCGGGCCGCCTCCGAAGAGCGTGGCGGAGGGTTGCGGGCTATTCCGGATCGCTCCACCAAGCCTGGATCACTCCGGCCGCCCCCATACCCAAACATATAGGAGACGGGTAGGAGAGGGGATCTTGAACAACGTAAACAGTTGAGGTACAGAATGGACGTCGCATCAGAATTATTCCCGAACGGTGGGTGGGATGTCCACCACCACATTTTCGATCGTACGTTGTTGCTGCCTCTGTCACTTCTCTCCAGTGCATATGTACTAACTGGCTCCAGCCGAGCGCTTCGCATACTCCCCAACCCGCCACCTTACTCCTCCCCCCGCTACAATCGACCAATTCGTCGCCTTCAAAAAGAAAATCGGAATCACCAAGTCTGTACTTACACATGGGTTGTCGTATGGCTCCGACTGCTCATCGCTCCGCGGCTTCGTCGCTGACCTCGGGGCGGGCAACTCCAAGGCCATTGGTGTCATTGACCCCGATACGATAACCCCAGAGGAACTACGCGACATGCATCAAGCAGGAATCCGCGGTATCCGTGTCAATCTCTATAAGTATGGCGCAATGCACGATGTCGAGCTCCAGAAGGTCGCGTTGTGCGCTCATGCACGCGCAATTCAGAACGAGTGTCCAGGCTGGAGCATGGCCTTTACACATACACATCCGGAGTTCTGGGTCGAGTTGAAGCCGTTCATTGAGAGTGAGATTGTTCCGACCGGGATTCGGCTGGTCACTGACCACTTTGCGCTTCTCAAGGGGTCGAGTATGGATTCCGTAGAGCATTTCACACAGCAACCTGGGTTCCAGGAGATCATGGAACTCATGCGTGCTGGTCATCTACACGTGAAGATCAGTGCGCCATATCGGGTTAGCACCCAGGCCCCGGAGTATGAAGATCTCAAGCCGCTCGTGCGCGCATTCTTCGATGCAAACTCGCAGCGCGTTCTGTGGGGAAGTGATTGGTGAGCTCGAATCTTCCCAATCTGTGGACACAGCTAACAGCCTAGGCCACATACGCCTTTAATGAAAGTCCGGTCGCCAGAGGAAGCACTGACGGAGACACCGTACCTAGATGTGGACGATCTGGCCTGGCTCCAAAGTCTACGGTCGTGGCTGTCGGATGAAGAATGGAATACTCTCATGGTGGCAAACCCAACCGTTCTGTATGACTGGTAGATATCATTCGTGTTGCTATATAGATGTGTATTTAGTGGCCAGCTGCCCGCTCTCCTGTCATTTTTTCCACGGCATCCTTTGCCCTGCAATATGTTAGTCTCATCTTTCAATGACTCTCGAGGCACGTCACATACATATCTCCCAGCGCAACCATACACACCGTCTGCCAGATCCCAAGCCCAATCCTAGGCGTGGCTCCACGGTATAGCCCTCGAATGCCCGCCTCCTGGTAGATATACCGCAAGGCCTTTCCGATCGTCAAATCGGCCGGTCGGCTAGGATCCTTCTTCATACTCTGCATCTCGACCCGGATCACCTCGATCGGCTGGTTCCAGGCAGAGAGACCACCTCCCACCGAAGACGCAAGGATCTTCTCCCACGCGCCCAACTTCTGACCGTCCTCCTTGCCAGTAACCCGCCGAATCGTGTCCTCAGCCAATCGCGAGAACCCAAACCTCGATCCCCAATTCGTAACCTGTCGGATCGCAACCGCGTTCACGCCTTTGTTTATCCCACGCAAACCCTCGGTCGCGTAGATGTTTCGGAACATCTGCAGTGTACTCGGTGGTTTTTCACCAGCACTAGCGAGTTTCGACCGCGTGATCTCGGCGGTCTTCATCGCGGTGCAGAATCCCACTGTCGCGTACGCCTGTGCGACTCCTCCGACCATCCCTCCTGCCATCCCAGCGAAAACGTCTGCTGCGCCGAGGCGCTTCGCGTGATATTCGGCTTCGGAGGCTACGAAGAGGAGGACGGCTCCTTTGGAAGATGCTTCGATCCATGCCCACGGAATTAGGCCCTGGTAGACTACACCGTCTTAGCTTCCTATCGATATGATTCTAGTACAACTCACACCCGAAGAGACCGCCACGCGCCCAGACGCGACGCATCGCCGCAGGAAAGGAATCGGCGCGATTGGCCGCCATAGTGGTCTTGATGACCTCCAAAGGCTTATAGGGTTAGCATAAACCGATTAGGAGGGCAGATGGTTGTCATACCTGTCCGAGGGAGGTAACCCTGAATGACAATGTCAGTATCCTCATTGGTTATTTCGAACGGTCCACATACTCGAACATGTTCAGGGTGGCGCCGACTGAGAGAGGGTTAGCATTGCGGCACACTGGAGATTCAGGGCAACTCACGGAGAAGATTGCTGAGAGAGACATCTTTCTTCTTGATTTCGACTCTTCGAACCTCTTGTGCAGACATCCTGGGCAATTACTGCACTGTTGGTTGTCCTGTGCATTGCGTAGTATATAGAAGTCCCATGCCGATAACCGGATGATGCTCGACTTCATCTCCAGAAAAAATGGGTCCAAGTGGAGTTGGTTAATCAAAAGGCAACGGTCAAACTCCCGAATATCGCCTCATATCGTTATATCGTAACACTCCCGCGGGGCGATAATAGACCAAATGAAGGTAGGTTTCGGAAGTACCCCGTTACGTCAGGAAATCATTGAGATGTAAAATAGATGCCAGTGTACTCCGTATAGGAACATGCTCAGTTTACCCACTCAAAACGCCAAATCCATGCAGTTAGAGATAAAAAAAATCAGCCGTATTCCATATCACGTTCCAATCCATTTCCACAATACACTCAACAGTTGATCGCGATGAACCGGTTTGCCGATGCAGTCGCTCATCCCCTTTGCAATGTAGCTTTCGGCGTCGCCCTGCAGCGCGTTCCCGGTGATAGCGATAATCGGCATTTGCAGCCCCATATCTCGGATGTGTCCCGTTGCGACAAGCCCGTCCATAACCGGCATGGAGACATCCATCAGCACGAGTTCGTACGATAGCGGCTTTTTCTTGACCATTGACAGTGCTTCGGCGCCGTTCCAGGCCCCATCGATTCGCGCGAAACCTATGCTATGAAGCAGCTTCAGCATCACCGTGTGGTTGACCATGTTATCCTCCACCAGCAAAACATGCTTGTGGGGTGCGATCGCTCGCATTTCCATGCTGAGGTTGCGGCCCACGGGCGTTGAGGTAGAGGTGGGAGCTTTGGGTGAGGCTACGATAGATCGGCCTCCCATTCTGGCCGTAAACCAAAAGACGCTGCCTCGGCCTTCTGGGTTGGGTGCGTACCCCACCGTTCCATTCATGAGTTCTGCTAAACTTTTACAAATGGACAACCCCAGTCCGGTCCCCTGGTATTGCCGAAGCGTCGAGTTGGCAAACCGGGTAAAGGGTGTAAAGAGAGTATTGATCGCATTATCAGGTACGCCTATCCCGGTATCTGCAACCTCGGTCCTTACCGTGCAACAACCCTTCTCGTCCGAATCGGGCGTACAAGTTGTAGAGACCCGGACATAGCCATTCTCAGTAAACTTGACCGCATTTCCAACCAGGTTCTGCAATATCTGGCGGTAACGCAGCGGATCCCCTCGGAGACGCTTAGGAAAGTCTGGTGCAATGGTCGCTGTCAGGTCAACCCCGTGTTCCAACAAAGGACGACAATTCCGTAAGACGGCGCCGACTACATCGTTGACATCCAGAACATCAGAATGAAGTGAGAATGAGCCAGAAGAGAGTTTGGAGTAGTCGAGCACGTCGTTCACAATCTGCAGCAAGAGCGACATAGAGTCCTGAATGATTGTGGCATGCTCCTTCTGTGCAGAGGACAGCCCGGTATCAGCCAGCATGGTCATGGCAATTTACATTCCGTTCATAGGAGTACGAATCCCGTGGCTGATGTTGGCGAGAAAGTCTGTTTTCAGGCGCGACGACTCCTCAAAGGCAGCGATCATCCGCGCCTCAGCTTCTTTACGCTCAGTGAGATCGCGAGTGATTTTGACGAAACCGACGTGCTGGTCGAACTGGTAGATGGGGGTGATGAGCACATTGGCCCAAAATCGCGAGCCGTCGCGTCGGTACCTCCAGCCTTCGTCTTCCATGCGGCCCTCGCGCAAGCACACGGCGAGGGCTCTCGTCGGTTTTGCGGCCATGCGATCCTCGGGGCTATAAAAGACAGAGAAATGCTTGCCAACGATGTCCTCCGTTTTCCATCCCTTGAGAATTGCAGCGCCTGAGTTCCACGTCGTAATGTTCCCATGTGTATCCAGCATGAAAATGGCGTAGTCCTTAACGGTATCAACAAGGATCTTGTATGTCTCGTTCATATAAGCGTGTTGCACGCTTTGAGCTTCCTCGGAGAGCTTCAGTGCCTCGAGCACGAGGTAGATCAGGGCGGATCCATCAAAGATCGGAGTGACGCGAAGATTGTGCAGGAGCTTGTTGGCAGACAGGATTCTCTCGACGACCTGGACTTCCCTTGTCGAGCATGCTGCGCACAAAGCACCGTAGAGGGTAGGGATGTTAGGGGCGGGGATCTCGGCGGGCAGGATGTCACTGATGGCCGTGTGAAGCAAAGACTGGCGCGTCCTTCCCGAGAGAGCGTGGTGGCTATCGGAGACCTCGACAATGGTCATGGACGCATCGAGGACGATGGTGGGGGTAGGCGTATAGCGATAGATGCAGGCAAGCGACGGTGACTTCACGGGCGCATCACCGTCTCCGAGAGGCGACTTTGGGAATCTGGCGTGCTTCTCCTCAAGGGAGAGCGCGGACAGGCGGCCGTCAAGGAACATGGCGGCTCGTGTGGGCGAACATGAAGCGCGCAAGGGGGAGTAAAAAGATCATGTCCTCCTCCTCCTCCTCGTGGTGTGGCGGAGGAAGGAGACTGTGAGTGGTGGAAAGGCAGGCCGAAGCCAGTCATGACGCTTGAGTGTTTCCATCGACGCCAGGCGGGCACATCCAGTTTCCAGGCCCAGCGACGCGACTGCTTCCGATCAATCGTTGTTCCGCTCCGGCCATCTCTGGAAAACCACAATCGCGAGAGAAATCGAACCGTCGCCACCATTCAGAGATTCGGCATCTCCGTTGTAGATGAAAATTTAGATCCAGCCTCCATGTCAAAGACCCAAATTGGTGTAGATCACCAAGTATTAGCAATAGACAAGTCCAACGTCGTACATGACAACTACTCAGCAACAATATATATATTCAACCATCCGGGTCGCCACAAGATTTCTTAAGCAGAGAAAGGCCGCGCTTCTGAGCCTTACAAAGAAAAATAAAAAATTCAGTAACTAGTGTACGTTCTGTCTACTTAGTTATGTACAGCTGCAGCTACTCTGTAGATTTGTTATTATTGCTTGAGCGCTAATATTGCGACTGTTCTTCGGGGCGGCATGAGCTTCCGCCAATCATCACGCAGCGTTGGAGCGGAAGAAGGTTGTGATCACGTGCGAAAGAAGTGATGCCTCAGGCTAAATACCAGACTCCGGACATTTAAGCCATGTGACAGCCGTCAAAGCGCGTCATTGTTTTGGGCCTCCGCATTTCCATCAGCGACAAACACTTTGCTTTCAAACAACCACTTTCTCCGACCACTGCTTTGAAAGACTGAATCCCTGACTGCTCTCCGCTTCATTCAAATTCTTGGGGCTATCATATTACGTAGATTTACCCCCTACGATGAGCCAAATCGCTAGCATCGGACCTCCGGACGCCCTCCGAAACCGATCGGAAAAATCCCGCCTGTATACACACCATCGATGACAGTCATTTTAAGAAGGGCACGCGCCCGGCTCAACTGCTGAGAGAAAGTGTTAGCATCGCTTCAAAATACGGCACTATGGGCTCTCTCGGACCTCAAATCAGCGTCAACTCGCCCTTTCGGGCACGCGTCACATCAGGCCAGGTGACCCCCCTCATGTCCTTCAAGTTCTGGACGGGCAATGAGGCCGCGCTCATGGCCCGCATGGCGGGGTTCGAAGCGGCGTTCATCGATATGGAGCAGTCGGCGCTGAGCATTGAGACGGTCGCGCAGTTCATCATCGCCTGCAACATGGCTGGTGTCTCACCTGTTGTCCGTTCCCCTTCCAAGTCGCATTGGCACATTAGTCGGATTCTCGACGCTGGTGCTGCCGCCGTTGTCATTCCCCACGTCGACTCCATCGAGGAAGTCCGTGAGCTCGTCAAGCAGGCCAAGTACGGTCCGCTCGGAACCCGCGGGTCTGCGAGTAACCAGCCTATCCTCAACTACAAGTCGGTGCCGACGTCCGTGCAGAACGAGGTGTTGAATCGCGAGACAATGTTGATTCCGATGGTCGAGACGCCTGCGGCTGTTGAGCTGGCGGAAGAATACCTGTCTATTGATAGAGTTGATGGCATTCTCATCGGGTCGAACGATCTGTGCACCGACCTGGGCATTCCCGGAAAATACGACGACCCAATCTACCAACAATCAGTCGAGAAGGTTATTGCCGCGGGAAACAAGTATGGCAAGCCGATTGGCATTGGCGGTATCGGAGGACGTCTAGATCTCCTAGAGAAGTGGTTCGCAATGAGCGCAATATGGTCACTCAGCGCTGGAGACGGAGCGATTCTACAAGCAGGGCTGAAGGAGGTTACACGCAAGTACACAGAGATTAGTGCGCGGTTGGAGAAGCAGTGGCCGACGGCTTAGCCTTTATCATATATATTAGACTTTGATTTTAAAATGAAGAAACGCTTAATGCTACGCTATGATGGGTATGCCCCCCCGTTCCAGAGCGAAATCTCCGGCGGATTGCCGTACGCGTACTCGCCCAAGCCAGCCTCCATGCTCCACATCGTATCGGCCCAAAACAGCGATCTGAAGGAGAGGGCATCCTCTGCTACATCAATAGCTTGGCTGTTGAAGCCAATATCCTGGATGAGAGTTGGGAAGAAATGCGAGTAGGAAATCGAGGCTGTAGTCGCCATCTGGAGACAGACAAACTGCGGTAGTCACGCAGGGCTCGGCCGATACCGTGCGCAATGGGCACCTTTTCCTCGTCCAGCAGGTCTGCACTCCCCACGTCGACCGCGAGACGCGCTTGTGCAATGACACGTTCTGCCTCGCTCAGCCACTTGGTGGTCCCTGGGAAGTCTGGAAGGACTACTATGGCAACCAAACCAAGAAGCACCGTTGCAATGCCTTCAAGGATGAAGAGCCATCGCCAGGCTGCCAGGTTGCCCACTCCGGCCATCCCAGAGAGGATATCTGTCGATATCAAACCCGCAAAAGCATTGGAGAGGAGAAGGCCGCAGATGAGCAGTGCCATTCGCACTCCGAGTTCGCGCTTCGTATACCAGCAGCTGAGGAAGTAGATAGCCCCCGGGAAGAAGGGTGCCTCTACTAAACCTAGGACAAAACGGAGGATGAGGAGACCGGCCGGACTGGTCATCGCGGCAGTGCAGCCACTGACGGTGGCCTAGACGATGATACAGCAAGTCTGATAGGGTTAGTGTATGGAGGTGTGCAGGGGCCAAGAAGCGTACCAGGTATAGGGAGGGCTGGAGCTTGGTCATGAGCATGGCGGCGGGCAGTTGCATCACGATATATCCAGCGGAGAAGATAGAAATGGCCGTCTGATACTGCGCGCCCTGAACCCCCGTGTCCTCCTGCAGCCCATAGAGACGTGCCTGGGTGATGGAATTGCGGTCCAAGTAGTTGAAGAGGTAGATAGTCACAATCATTGGAAGAATGCGGGTGTCAATCTTGCGTCGCAGTTGGGCTTCCGTGGTCTTGACAAATTCTTCATCGTAGGAATGAAAAAGGGCCATTACCTTCGAGGGCCCATTTCGGCGATTAGAGTCTTCGATCCAGGCTCCTTTGGCCGGCTTGACCTCGGCCATGTCTTCTTTTTCGTGGAGGGCTGAAGGTGAAGGCTTTTTGAAGCGATACTGGGAGATGAATAATGACAGACTCGGCACGGCATCTTATAGCCAGCATATGATCCGAGCAACTGGAGGAGCTAGACCCCGGATTTTTTTTTCCAAACTCTTGTCTTGGGCTTCGGACATGGACAGCCCCATCGGAAAAGGTCTGGCGCAATCAGCAGCGCCTATTCAACGCCTTTTTGCACTAGTCTACCTCTTAACCACCACAAGAATACCAAGCAAACGTCGCCTGGGGATTTTCACTCAGCATCTTCCTCCATTGGGCGTCTGTCAGCCAATCTTGGAGCAAACGAAGTTCCTCGGCCGCCTCCTGTGGGCCTCGCAGCGGGGCCAGTTGGTCTCCTCCAGCGGTGGTATCGGAATGCGGCCAGTCACTCCCCCAGAGGAGGGCGTCCGAGGCAACCTCCGCAAAGCGCTGAACAATAGACCTCATAGCCGGGATATCGTCTGGACTGCACCGATACAGGGCGGAAATCTTCACTTGCACCCGCTTTGACCGGAGTAATTCCAGAAACGCCTCGAGATCAGACTCTCCGATGTCAGCTGTGGTCGCACAGCCATTGTGATCTGCGATTAGGCAAAGATGAGGCAGCTCTGGATCCTGGAGCAGCCTCTCACTTAAGGCTGCCCATGTTTTGAGGGGTAGCTGTGCAGAAACCGTCTAGCGGTGGGTTCGAAGTGGGTATGACATAGCTAGAGATCGCAAGGTATCAAAGATGGCCGTGGAATCCCCCACCAGAACCCCCGTAGAAGCCATGAACACGGACCGAACGTGCACCTAGCCCGTGCAGCATATCGAAGGTTCTTGTATCGAGATCATCCCAGTTGCTCTGCTTGGCGACTGTGCCTCAGATGGTAGAGCCAGGGTACTGTTTTCGAAAGTGGACGAGACTGTGTATCAAGCCAGCATATCCATCCTCGACCGTGGATTGCACAATCATTACACGAGACATCGGACTCTGCTCGACGACGGAGGCAAGCGAAGCGGGGGGTGGGGTGTAAGTGCGCCCGGCCCTGAAGGGGTGCTTCTCCGGATTGAAGGAGTGGATGCGACAGTCCCAGCTGTCAGAGGGGAGCTCTGGCCACATCTCGCGTAGATTGGCAAAGGTGACTACTGAAAGTGTACGAGCGAGATTATCTTTGTGAAGGCAGTTATGTACATATACCCCACCGGACAAGGTCTGAGGCAGGCGGAGCACCACCGAAAGCGTGGCACAAGAAAAAGCTCTCCTTTTGCAATCGCTACATCCATACAAACTATCGCTGCAGGTGCGCCAGTCCGATGTCCGCCAGCTCCACCCCCTCTCGGCGCCCCCAGGCCTGTGAGCGCTGTTGGAAGCGCAAGCAAATGGTGCGTCCCTCTCCCCGGCGCTGACACTGGGGCTGATTGTGGTAGTGCGACCGGCTGCTCCCTGCCTGCACAGCCTGCTCTGAATCCAACGCTCAGTGTGTTCTTCGCCAATTTCGCGTCGAGCCCTCTAGTGAGGATAACAGTGGCCTCTCGCATGCCGCATTACCGGGGTATGCGGCCGTAAATTTGCGATGGTTTGTTCGCAACTGACCTCATATGTGTAGCTATGTGGATGCCTTGAAACAGCGAGCGCACGCGTTGGAGACTTTCGCGCAGGAGAGTTGTCCCAATCTGCGCCACAATGTACCAGCTAAACGACACTCCGTCCCTCTGCGAAGGCAAGAAACTGCTCACAGACTACTGTAGGCGAATAGTTTCGATCGTGGACTGATTGAGGGTAATCTCTACCACTCCAGTCCGCGCTCTGCTGCAGGGCTACACACACTCGGACGCAATTCTTACCCATTTTACTCCTTTGCCACTGTAAGAATGCTACGAGGCTTTTTGTAAGATTACAAATTGTCCTTGGGTAGTTAAGCAAATGGTGATTCAAGAGACTTAGGCAGTCGAGGACGATGTGAATAATCCAAGTCTGCCAAGGAGGTCCGATGATGCCGGGAAAGGCAGGGGTAGGGCCAGGACGCGATGTACTACCAGCAGCAAAGGTGCAGAGAGCACTCTCCTTTTTAATTCGGCAGTCCAAAGCTGACAGGTTGAGGCTCATTTGAAAAGCCTCTCAAAGGCCGAGATTCAAGGGGTGGCAAGGTACGCGGTGTTCGGACGATTAACTGAGCTGATCCAATGGTATCCAGTAAAACAAGCATATTGACCAAGCACCTTCAAGCCTATGGCTTGGTAATTATATACATCTTTGAAATCACCAACTAAACCGATACAATGATTGGAGCACTGTTTGTGCAAGTCTCCACGCCCTGGGAGTATGTGCAAGTGTACTCGTCATCCTCGGTGACAGTCACTGTGCCCTGTTGAGGAACAGTCCCAGACACCCTCTCAAACTCCAGAGTAAAACTGCTGATGCCGGGTTGGCCATTCGCGAAGCGAACAAGGTACTGGCCGTTGTCGCAGGCGTCTTCCCTTGGAAGACCGCCATTTGGGCCCCTGAGAGGGAAAGTGGTTAGCAAACATCGTAGCTTCAAGGCTTGTGGGCAAAATGTACCAGATGAGTTGGCAATTCGTGGGAGTATCATCCGGGTAGTTGACGGCGTCTTCGAGGGTGAATGAGATGGTGGAGGTGCGAGACTGGCTGGAGGCGCGGGCAGTGAAGCTGGTCAAGGTTAGAGACCCCTCGCGGGCAGCCAGAGTCGGCAATGCAACAGCAGAGCTGGCTGCGAGGAGGGTGGAGAAGGCAATGAGCTTCATGTTTGGTACTGTGATGATTTGGGATGAACGAAAGGTGTTGGAGTAGATAGACTGAAGATGGGAGGCTATTTATGCACGGGACGGTGACGGTGTAGGTATACGAGCCATCTGAGACAATACATGCGCCAAGACAGTAGAGGGATCTGAGTAAAAATACTTTAGAGTTGGCCCTCGTAAGGCCTAGGCCAATGAGGCTGGAGCACGCTGGTCAGGGCACACAGCAGGATGAGACATTCAGCTTGTGCGCCGTGAAGATGTCTCAACTGCACAGGAGCCAGTGGGATCGTCAGGGATCACCACCATCGCCAGTGGCCGAGTTAGGCGCACCGCATTTTCTTATTCAAGACTCAGCTGACTTGTCAACCTCATTCACACCGGAAAATATTAGTTGTCCGCACAAATCATACGAGCCTGCCTAATAGAATCTCGCCATCGGGGATGCCACCACCCTTTCCCACTCCCCTACGCACCAACCACAACAGCATATAAATATAGTCTGCTTGCGCCGTCAACGGGGTTGCAGCCTGCCCAGAGGAGTCACAATGGCCTAGGTTTGCCCGCCGTGTTACTAGCTACTCAACTGCCATCACCTTCCCTCTGGAGGTGGCAATGAGAAGGGGCGTATTACCGTATTTATCTTCCACCTCGAGTACAGAGGGCACTTTTTTTCGCCACCTTCCTCCGGATATTCTGCTGCAGCACGTCCGTGTTCCCTCCATACGCTGCGTAGGGCAAGGGTGTACCACTGCCAGCATCGAGGTGGTTTTGCATTAGCCCCGTAGGGAGGTAGCCCTCGCACAACGCCCAAGAATCCACATTGCGCTGCTAAGGCTAAAGCCGCTTGATCCCTATCGTCCCTGGCAGCCGTATCTAGAAGGAGCCTGTGCCCGTGATCTCGCATCATTGTGTATGCAAGCCACTGCCGTTTCGGCTGTATGGTTGCATGAGTAGAGTCCGTCCTTGCTTGGTTTTGATCTTGAGATTCGCGCCACAGTCAATCAGAACCGAGCGCCTTCAGACTTTTCTGCCTTCAAAGTACCCCGAACACAGTCGTCCCTTGTCGAAGTCCCTGGCCGCATTCAGTATCCAAGTGTGCACCTGCTGCCACAAGTAACTTCACTACATCGAGCGACCGCCGCAGCACAGCGGTCATCGGATGCGTACAGCCGCTACAGCAATCCTCGGTTGATTGGCCGTATTCAAGGAATAGCTAGACTAGATGTTCTCGGTCGTTCTATATTGCTATTCAGGGAATCGAGGTCACAGCTGGTATGGCCTTTGGGATGCCTCGCCCGGTGATTAACTAGGCTGGTGCGCTTTGCCACGAGCTGTCCTTTCTTCATGGTATCCAAGCTGGCGGTTGATGCACCGGATTTGAGAAGCATTTCGACGATCTGGAGATGACGCCCTGTCGCTGCTTCGAAGAAGAATTGCCCTTCGTCATCTGGTCGAGCGCCAATATCGGGCAGCAAACAGGCAAGTACGGCACCACCTTTTTGGCGAACGACCAAGCAGAGTCTTTCAGCATGTCGAATGGTGGTGCAGTGTATTGAAAGGCCCGTCGCGCGATGGGTGACTTACCCTGTTCTGCGGCCCATCTAAGAGGTGGCTTGTCGAGACACAGGCCATGGCGATAGAGTAGGGGATTGAGCAAACATCACTGCACGCAACACCTGAGCACTTTGGAGTGTGGAGGATAATCTCGTTTGGGAGATGGAGGAGGCTATCCACGGTTGGGTGATGTGGACGAGGTGGCCAGGCGGGGCAGCGAGCTTAACTAGATTTGCTGCCTCGTCTACAATACGAGGCGCCCGAAACTGCAGTGGCTGAGTAGAAGGTCATTCTGGCGTCAGGGCGATGTGATGCTGGTGATACCACCTCCGCAGGCAGCTGCGGTTCTGACCACCGGGGAGAAGCACCTCAACAGGGTGTTGGAGAGAGAAGGGAGGCCTTGTTGGCCCCAGACCAGACCAGACCCGGTTAGGGAGATGGAAACAAAAGGCGCAGTCGATTGGGCGCCGTTTGGCCCCCACGCTTTAGGCGAGTCGGATCGACGCGCTCCTCTCCTCTCAACCCAGCCCAGTCCAGCTGAACTTCACTGAAGACTCATCTCTCTCATCAACATGCCGCAACAACGCCCCAAGCGACAAAGAGCCTTTGCAAAACGCTCTCGCACTGGATGTCGCACCTGCCGGTTCGTTCTTCCCAAGTAGTCCCCCAGGAAAACTCGACTGATCCAGCCTACAGAGTCCGCCACGTCAAATGCGACGAGACGCCGGGTGGCTGTCGTAACTGTACCTCCAACGGATGGGAATGCGATGGTTACGAGATCAATCGACTACCGCGACCACGCGATGTAGTCAAGTCCCCCACCAGGATTCTGCAACGTGCGCCGATTGAGTCCGGGTTTCGCTGGGCAATGACCTCGGACGAAAAGAGATGCGTCTCGTTCTTTCTGCATCGGACGATTCCAAGTCTGACCAGCTACTACGACTCGTCGCTCTGGCAGCGGCTGGTGCTCCAAATGTGCTACAACGAGCCCGCTGTCTATCATGCAGTAGCTGCGCTGAGCGCAGTGAATCAGGATCTGGAGACGAAGGGCATCCCTATGCCCGGTAACGCATTGGAAGGCACATGGCACGGGTTCGCCTTGGAGCAGTGTGCGCGCTCGTTTGCATTGTTGAGTAAACGACAGATCTTGCAAGATCCCCAGCTGCGCGAAGTCCTCCTGGTTTGCTGCTTGCTCTTCGTCCTGCTGGAGCTGGTCTGCGGTCGCTTCGACGATGCCACCGCACATTTGCAGAGCGGACTGGCGATTCTGGAAGAAATGCGAAACCAGCGTCTGAGCAAGGGCCTGCCCCTCGTTCCGGTCGAGGAGAGCCTCTTGGAGGCATTTCTACACTTGGAATCCCAGGCCATGCATCACGGAATGGTGCCTTCGCTCCTTCGGCTGGAGACCTACGGCCACTGGTACGGGGAAGAGTCGCACGACTTTTGCTCTCTTCGAGATGTTCAGCAAGTATTGAATCCACTCACCGACGTTGGCTTCTCATTCCTAGCCCACTGCTGGAGCGCGCCAGATATCGAGGTCCTCGCAAGATACGTAGAATTGCACACGGAACAGCATCGGCTTCTATCTGCTTTGGACCAGTTCGGTCTCGATTTCACTCAATTCAGCGGCAGGTTCTATCACCTGCAGACGGAGAAAGAGCGACGGGGGTCGGATACTGCATATTTAACCTACCTGAATATGAAGCTGGCCTGCAAAACCGCCTTGTGCTCCAAGAGCTGTCCCCTCCCCGAGTCTTTTGTCGGGGAATTTAAAGGACTGCTCTCAGTAACGCTGGCAGCCATGGACAAGCTGGAGGACCGTCCAATCATGACGATCGATAGCGCAATATGTCCGGCGTTGTTCACCATCGCCGCTGGATGTCCGGATTACTCGGTGCGCTGGCAAGCAATCGAGGCACTGCGGTCATGGCCGCACTGTGAGGGATACTTGAATTCAACTTTGACAGCAGACGTAGCGACCGAGAAGTTGAAGAGAGAAATGCGATGCCTGTGGACGGAGACGCAGATGAATGAGACCCTGTCGCCGCCTGGACTGCTGTTTGAGGATTCGCAGGTCTGGATTGAGGGCCACTGCCTGTCGCTCGAGCCGGACAAAGCGCTGGTCAGCTCACTCCGTAGCGTCTCGTCGGCACAGTCCTGGGCCTGTGTGAAGGCGTCGGGGATCCTAGCAGAATCTGAAATAGATTAATAATAATAAATTGCCTGAATCGGAGTTACATCCTGATTAGATCTCGGAGACACATCGTGGATCCATCTCCGACCGCGCCAACTCCGACACGGTAAGCCGAGATCCTTATTTAAAGAGATTTTCTTTTATCTCGGAATGAACGATGCAAGAACAGCAGCAATGGCGTTTATTCTTCAGTATGGGCACTTGCGCCGCTTCGTCAAGCAGCAGCTCGAGGCTGTCAACCAGCCGAGTGAAGAATCCGTTGGCATCTCCGACAAAGACGCCGACCGTTACACTCGGATCCCTGGCATTTCCGTGCAATTGGATCATAATGGCGAAGAGTATTTCCAGGTCGACTGGGCGACGCCTCACGATCCCTTTTGCCCGCAGCAGTGGTCGACCACGCGGCGTGTCTTCTCCACGTTGTCAGTCTGTCTGATCGCATTCGTCACGACCATGGCATCTGCGATCGATTCGGCAGTGATCAAAGAAGCAGCCGCCGAGTTTGGCGTTTCGGAAGTCACCGAGTCTCTCGCGACCGGCCTCTATCTAGTCGGGTTCGGCGTCGGCGCCCTCATTGCCAGCCCACTGTCCGAGATGATCGGCCGGTATCCCGTCTACTTGGGAGCATTGTCCATCTTCGGGGCTTGGATTCTTGGCGCAGCACTGGCCCCCAATATTGGAGCTCAGCTTACCTTTCGCTTTCTTGCCGGCCTGGTTGGCTCTGCCCCGCTGACCGTTGCTGGTGGCTCCATCTCCGACGTTTGGAACACCCTTGAGAAGACGTTTGGCTTTCCCATCTTTGCCATTCCTGGTTTTGGAGGGCCTATTCTGGGTATGCGCCTCATTCTGGAAAATATACACCACAACTAACCCACCATGTTAAAGGCCCCGTTGTCGGCGCATATATCGGATACAGCCCCCACATCGACTGGCGATGGACCGAGTGGATGATGCTGATTTTCGACGGCCTCGTCATCGCTGTAGTTTTCCTTGCTAAACGCGAAACGTTTGCCCCGCAGATTCTGTTCTACAAGGCTCGATTCTTCCGCCGGGAGACCGGGGACCCTCGATTCAGGACCAAGGACGAAGCGTCGGGGGAGGAGACGTTGTTACCGGTACTCAAGAAGCACTTTTCGCGGCCGTGGATTCTCCTGATGGAACCGATTGTCATCTGCTTCACGTTTTATCTGAGTGTGGTCTACATCGTCCTATTTACCTTCTTAGATGGGTGAGTACCCCGTTGCCTTGTCAAGGATGCTGTTAATACCATCCCAGATACCCATTCATCTTTGGTGATACGTACGGCATCAACGATGGGCTGGTGAACATTTGCTTCGTCGGACTCTTCATCGGCATCGTTGTCGCCATGTTCATGGTCCCTGTCGTCTACCGTATCACTGAGAATCAACTGAAGCGTGACGGGGATGACGGTTCTGGGCACAAGGTCAAGCAAGAACTGCGACTCTTGTTCGCCTTTTGCGGTGCACCAATCTTACCGATCGGCTTGTTTTGGATGGGCTGGACTGCATATGTGAGTACCTTCAAACCGTAGGCACCATCGTGTGCACTGACATATCGCTAGCCTTCTATTTCGATCTGGTCCCCTCTCGCAGCCACCATTCTCGTCGGATTCGGCATCATATCCATCTTTCTTTCGGCATACATGTATACAATCGATTCATACGGACAGTATGCAGCATCGGCACTAACGTTCATTGCGCTCGTCCGATATCTCGCGGCGGGTGGAATGACGGTCGTCGGCATCCCGATGTACCACAACCTCGGAGTACATTGGACTCTCACGGTTCTGGGAGTAATCAGTAGCCTCGCCATGCCGATTCCTTATGTGCTGTACAAGTGGGGGTATAAGTTGCGGAAGAGGAGCAAGTGGGCGGTTAAGCGGGAATTATAGATGCGAGCGAGGCGAAAGAGACGATACGAGAGACAAGATGAAGAGATTGGGCAAGAGCAGGGAATGTGAGCCAAAGAAATAGCAAGTCTTTCTGGGTTGTACCCCTGCCAAGTGCAGCTGCCTTGACCTGGTTGGCGGAGAATACGAGCAATAGATTGATTAGACGCGTGATATCTCGCATCCTCCTCGTATTAGGCCCCACCTCAGACTGACAAAACATTCAGTTAAGAAGGAGAGAAAATCTTATCGAAAGCCTGCAGTCTTTTTTTATTTCGCCCCTGGCTCTGCACCTGGTCTGAAAATGAGCTGGTTGCTGTTGAATTGTTCGCTACGCCAACGTCGACAAAATGATCCTCCAGCTCGCAGCCCTCGTGCTGATACAGAGTTTCGTCACTGCCAACGAGTTCAAGATCCCTGACGGCGGTTACGAATTCGTCGCTGGAGAGCCGACAACAATCCGCTGGGATCCCTCCACCCCAAACGGAACAGTAACCCTTGAACTCCTCTGGGGAAATATTGTCGGCTCATCAGACTCTGAAGACATAGACTGTAAGTCATTTTCTTCGCACCAAGACGAGTGGTGAATCTGACCCTGATCAGCACAGGTCCCCAACGACGGAAGCTACACCTGGACCCCTGCGGACGACCTCCCTGACTTCTCCAACTACACCATCTGTCTGATACCGGACCAGCCGCCTCAGGATTTCCAGTGCATGCCGCAATTTTCGATTGCTGGACTGGGCAATTCGACAGACGAGAAGCCATCAACAACACCCTCCGCGACATCTTCTGACAGGCCAGAAGAGACCGGAAGTCGCTCAAATGCTGATGAGGAAACTGATAACGGGAACGAAGGTCTTTCGGGAGCTGGGAAAGCTGGTATCGGCATTGGTATCGGGGTGGGAGTCTTGGTCCTCGTATTTGCGGGCTTCTATTGCGGTCGGAAGCGCAAGCAATCCAAAAACGAGGGCAATAATCAACAGCCTGATATTCCACTGACATCAAATCCACAAACATCGGCTGGACATCTTCTGACCGGGATGTCAGCGGCGGAGGCCCCGACGAGCCGAGGACTGAATGAGCTGGACACGAAGTGGCCTGCGCCTCAGGTGACGGAGCTTTCCGGGCGGCATATTCGTGAAATGGGTAATACGGCACCAGGATATGACGCTGCAGAGTTACCTGGCCGTGGCCTTCAAGAGATGGGTGGGGGATATGGACGAAATGATTCACGAGAGGCGGTTGAGCTGCCAACTATTGAGCATAAGTTTGTGTGAGAGACAATATACAAGCGACCTGGGTGTATAGCATATTGCTTCAACCTCAGAGCGATAATAGTCCCATTCCTCGTCCACCAAATGGCCAGAAGCCTCTACGACTACCCTTAATCTCCTCACATACCATCTTCCAGGGCTACACCTCATTTAGCGAATCTCCACTCCGTAACATTGCCACTGAGAGCCTCCGCCTCGTCCAACTGCTTATTCTTCCGTGAGCACCACCATCTCGCTGCATGACAGAAGATCGTCGTCAACCCGCAGCCAGCGATGATGATACCCCCTCCAGTTTGGTACCGAGGCTCCTGCGAGCGGAGGAAGAAGTAGGGTGTGAACCAGTGCGAGACGGAGGAGACGCAGTTGGCGATGGCGATCAAGGCTGCTCGCTTTGTTCGGGGACGGGGGATGGCGGTTGTTTTCCAAGAGATTTGAATCTAAAAGGTTCGTATTAGACATTATCCAACCAGAGAAACGAGTAAGACGTACGTTAAGACCAACAAACGGGCCCGTGCAAAGCAAGATAAGACTAAAGTAACGAGCGCCAACATTGAGGGTGGATATCATAAGAGCTGCACCACCCAGGGCAACGAGAATCGGAACGATAACATGCCAGCAGTGTTCACCGAGGCGTCCGGAGCACCAGGAAATGGCGAGTGTTGCAAAGTACGCAATCACATAGGGCGGGGCCTGCACGAGGTATGTGATGACCTCGGAGAACCTCAGCGCTTGGACAATCTTCGGGCATCAGCAATGATCGGATGAGAGTGGGATGGGAACATACCGAGGGGAAAAAGTCCTTGAAGGACTGGCCGATGATGAGCGAGAAGTGAATGGCAGCGAAGAACCAGGTAAACGGGTCCTTGGCTGCGAGAATCACTCCACCCCAGTAGGCGCCCTCGCCTTCAGATTCCTCCATGATGCCACCAGCTGAGACGACCTGGCGGTACTGAGCCATCGCAATTTCCTCCTCGTTGAACCAGCGACTCCCAGTGTTGTCGGGGAAGTTTGGGATAAACCGGTAGGCGACCACAGCAACCGTGACGCTGACAATGCCCTCAAGCAGGATGAACCACTACCACGCTCGGAGATTGGTGATCCCGTCCATGTTGGTCAGGATGTCTGCGGCGAGGAGACCAGAGAAGGCACTTGAAATGATGTTTCCTGCGTGCCAGATGCCTATCCGCAGACGCGACTCTTGCCTTGTGTACCAGGACGAAGTGAGCAAAGACACGGCTGAAACAAGCGCCAACTAGAAAGCGGCACAGGCAAAACCCCCAGCCAGAGGTGAGAGCGGGCATGCAGATTGCCACAGCCGACCAGGCCAGCATGATACTAGGCATGAGGATGCTTGGTTTGCCCTTGGCGATGAAGACGTTTACGGGCACCTGCGAGATGATGTATCCCACGTAGAAAAGGGAGATACCGGCGGACCAGGTCGTGTCGTCCATACCTAGGTCGTCCTGCATGCCGGCGAGGCGTGCGTTCGAAACGTTGATTCGATCGAGATAACTGCCGGCATAAATGCTCAGCCACTTGGCACAAGAACAAGAGAAGTCGACGTTATCCTCACCTCACCTGCAACATCAAAGTCACACATGGGAGAAACCACCAATCGAGCTTGCGCAGAACGGCCTTGTTAAGCTTCTCCAGCTCCTCGGGAGTCTTATCCTGGAGGCCAGGGAACAGGGCAAGCAGTTGGTCGGCATCACTGACCACTTTGCAAGCCTCGAGGGTGGGCTTGTCATCGTCGGTGGGAGCAATTTCTGGTCCGGGGAAGTCATCTTGTCGGCTAAGAGGGTCTGAGAGGCAGTACCTTGCTCTCGTTGTCTTTCCAAGGCATGATACAGCTGCCTTTATATAGATTGCCTAGATATAGCTAGTGGAGCTTTTCCGTGCCCAACGCCGGACTGTCCTTGAAGTCTGTTGAATTCAGTTCAGTTTCCCCAGCATTTGTCAACTCTGGAGATGGACTAGGCGACCCTCGTGGAAGACACAATCAACAATCAACAATCAACAATCAACAATCAACAATCAACAATCAACAATCAACAATCAACAATCAACAATCAACAACCAACAACCAACAAACAAAGGCGGGAAAAGTCTGCTGGGGAAGCGGGGGGGACTCCAATATCAGGGTCCGACTTGGCCTCCGACTTGGCCGGAAAATGTCCGCCGACTCTGTTCCCCACGGGGTGAGGTGGAGATAGACCAAGTTACTCTATACAATCCCCCTTTCAAGCGTACCCCACAAACCAGCTTCCCTAAAGTTTCTTGACCTTGTCGCACCTATTCGTCTCTGCCAAAGTAAAACTTGTTAACACAATACCGGGCCATCATCCGCCGGTGGAGAGATCTCAGCTAAAGCATTCGCCAGAAGTGCGATGTTGAGGACGATAGCCCGGAATATCCCCGCTCTGGTGCAGTAATCAAGGCAACAGCCATCGATGGGGGGTGCAGTACATCGGAATATTTCCCAGTGAGCTCCGATCGAGCCGTCATCGAGCTGGAACGTGAATTTAATAGGATACTCTTGATGTGTGAGTTAACCGGAGATGCTGGGATACAGCTAGTTTGAGATCTTGTTACTGTTGGTCTTCTAGTAAAAACTCTGTGGTATGCAGGCAGCAGTGGGCCTAGCGCCTGGCGAAATGCATTGTGGTATATAATAAAAGGCCGAGTAGCAGCCAAATCCGAGACGCTCAATTAGAATTATGTGTACAGGCTAAAAAAAGAGGTTCGAAACAAAAACTTTTTAAATCGACACGGCCACGAAGGGAGGCAGATCAACTACCGCGCTCCGTCAACAACGTGTACGCCTCCATGTTGCCCTCTTTGAGAGCAACCTCAGCCGGCGTATGGCCCCGCGCATCTCTCACGCGTGTGTCAATGTCTGTCCGCGATAGGAGCAGCTTGACGCTCGCGTTGTGCCCGCCGGCAACTGCGAGCTGCAGCGCCGTCCGAGCATATCCCAGACTCCGGGGCAACTCGGGCTGTGGTAGAGAGTCGGAATGGATTTTGGAATTGACGTCCAGCTCTGGGAACGATAATAACGACTCTACCACGGCTCGGTGGCCTTCTCTCGCTGCGCAGGATAGGGCAGACATGCCGAGGAGGTTCTTGCCGTTCATCTCAATGTCCTTGTGCGATAGGAGCAGGTCGACAATTTGAGCATGCCCTTCCAGAGCGGCCCATATTAAGGCTGTGTTGCGGTTGTTGCACTTGTGCATGTCGTTGATGTCCAGATCGGGGTGTTGGAGGAGAAGTCGGACCATGTCGGCGTCTCCGTTTCTGGCGGCGCAGATGATCGGAGTCTGATAGTCGTAGATGAAGTAGTCTTGGGTTTTTTGCTTGGTGAAGACCATGGCGTGGGCATTGACATCGACATCCTCGTACTGCAGCAGGAGGCGAGCGACCGGGAGATGGCGGTTGGTGGCAGCCAATAGGAGCGGACTCTGCTTGAGGGCGTTGCAGCTCCGAACATCGGCGCGGTGGCGTAATGCTAAACGGGCAGTCGACACATTCCCCTTATCTCCAGCCCATAGCAGCGCAGAGCTGCCGCCAAATCGGGCGTCTTGGCGGTAGAGATAAGGGTTCAGCAGGCCAAACAGCTCGTGGTTGGCCCTCGCAAGCGCACTGACGTGCCGGGCAGAGGGCAGAGCCTCAGCGATTAGCTCGAGTAGTTCGTTTGGAAGCGCGAGAAGAGGCATCTTGAGGTTTGGATGTTCTACAACTGCTACAGGAGACGTGCAAACGGGCCTCCTTTTCTATGACCGCGCCTTTTGAGTCAATGCGCGGGGTAGGTCTTGGCCGGGGCAGTCACACGCTGCGTTTACCTAAAAAGAATGGCGTCACTGGGCCTGCTCGCTCCATTCGAACCTCTGATTGACTCGAATCTGCATCCGCGTCTCCTCCCGTGACTTGAGCGATTTTGCGCTGGCGGTCGTTTCGCCTCTCCCTGCTCGCCCTACGTCAGTCGTCAGGCAAATCTCGTCTTCTTCCGGTCGGAAATAGCCCCTTTTCGACGGTCCAGACCCATCTGCCGAGCGATTTGCCACCCTGTCCGGCTCGCGGCTGGGGTTGTTGGATTTGCTATTTCGAACGTTCTCGCTCAATGCGCTACCCCTGCTGGAGAACCCCCGGAGCTGGGGGATATGGCGCAGCAGGCGCCGAAGAGTTGGCAGGCACGCACTGACGATCCCAATGCACGGCTCGACATTGGACCAGATCATCGCGTCACCAATCACCCAAGTAATGTCGACTGACGACTTCATCTTCGTGATGGTGTAAATCCGCACAATCGTTGCGACGCACACGCTAAGAATAGATCAGTCAGTCAGCCAGACGGACAGACACCGCCAGTTCAGTTCGACGCCAGGAGAGGGTCTAGACTCACAACCCCCCGAGCAGGAAAATGCCGCTGATCGCCCATTTTTGTGATCTTGGCATCTGCAGTCTCCAGACAATCGGCATGGGCAGACACAGAATTATTACGTCGGTAAACAGGTTTGCGACCCCGTTCCAGAGATAGAACAGGTACAGGTTGATCCGACAATGGCCGCCATTCAACGGGTCGACCCATTGCGTCCAGAAGTATGACGTCGGCACGCAGGCGAGCGAAATGCCGGCAGTAACCGCGATCATGTAGCCAATCGAGAGGAAGGCGCAGAAGTACAGGGCCCACGTCAGGCGAAAGATGCGGCGGTAAAGGAGGAGGACAGAGAGCTTGACCATCGGAACTGTTGTCGCATAGAGGATCACGTAGGCGAAGATGATCTACGGTACATCAGTTAGCAGAGTTTGATAAGGCTGAACAGTCCAGCCATTACCCTCATGCTCGTAATCACATCGTCTGGTTCGACCACCCAGATGTGTTTGCCGATGCCGTACCTGCCGCCGAGTATACAACAGATCCCCGTCCCGTACGCGAATGCCTGTTGCGGTTTCTGTTAGTTGTCACTGGCCCGAGGCAGTCATCAATCAGCACACGTACCAAGGATACTAGCAGAGACCAATCGTCGTATGCAAGGACGTTCTTATTCGCCGTTCGTGCCCAGAATCGCAGACACACAAAGACGGTCGCGATCGCCATCACCGCAGCCACAGTGCCATTGTTCTGAGCGATCCGGTTTGCCGTCAAGTCGATCCCATCTGGGGGAGGTCCGATAACAAGGTCGAGGCTTGACATGCTGAACTCATCTACGGCAAAAGGAACTCCGGCAGGAAAACGCTGAGAGAGAAAGTCGCGGCATCTCTGAGTAAATATTTCATCTTCCTTCAGGAAGAGAAAAGGGATTTCCCCCATGTCCCACTATACTGAAGCAGCCGAAGCGAGCTAACGAGCCGTCAAAATTTTAGCTCTGTCTGGGGTCCCGTTTGGCTCATCTCCATTATCTTCTTCAGGGCCGGGCCAGCGCTGATCCAACTTCGGTGAAGTATTCATTAGGTACTGAAACCGTGTCCGTTCCCGCTGTGGATGTCTCCCCACTGCGCGGCTCCGCAGCTTTATATTGCCCCGAGGCACAGAGTCACAGAAAGATCGGTAGAGCTCATCTAGATTTTAGGAATGGCTCAGAAGGAGCCCTCGGCCCGAACGACCCTAACGACCCTATTGAGGAATACAATAAGAGCAAAGGGGCCAGTTGATTCGCTCTCTCATGCGGCGAATTAATCTAATTAAATTTGGCCTGCGCCCTTCTCATCCCATTCCAGAACTCTGGTCGGGGCTGTGACAGGAAACGGGTGACGGCATCATCTCCTACGACCTAGCTCTACTCGCTAATCACTCCCGTGATAATAGCCCTAACGCTCAGGCCTCCCTTGTCTGGCCATGGGGTGCCAAAGTCGCGCGCAAGCTCGATCTTGGCCTTTGGTGTTTCGTGGAGATCCATGTTGAAGCGCCGGACCATTGTGGCTATCACCAGGAACAGCTCTGCATAGGCGAGGCTGGAAATGTTTTAGTACGGGGTTATGATAAGGAATGATTGACTCACTTCAAGCCAACACACATCCGAGTCCCCTTGGAAAAGTTGACCAGGTACTTGTCGAGACGGGTGCCCTTGGCCGCGGCTCTGCTCCATCGCTCAGGGTCGAATTCTTCTGGATCGGGAAAGATCTCGGGATGCATCAGGATGAGGCAATGTGTCTCGCTGACCGGAGTCTGCATCATGCATTGTTCTGAGCCGCTGTCCCCTCGTGCTTCAAGGTTGTGGGTCACTTACCCCTGGTGGGATCCTGTACCCATTATACACCAAAGCTTCGGTGGGAGCAACACGCGGAGACCGATTGGCGATGCCCGTTGACAAACGGAGGGATTCGTTGACGACTCCGGACTACGACCGTGTAAGCTGAGCATTTGCAACAAGCACATGAACTCACCAAATAAGGCAGCCGCTCGAGTTCATTCCAGCGTGGTCGCGATTCAGGAGAGGGCATCACCGTCTTCAATTCCACCCGCAGCTTCCGCCGAATGTCTTCTCTGGAATAGATGTGCCATGCGCCGACAGCAAGAGTGCGTGCTGTCGTCTCGGTCCCTCCAATGATCAACGCAAAGCCCTCGTTCATGAGTCTTTCCGGCGACCGCATGTGCTGCGGCATTGTCGTTGCTGCGAGACTGTTGATCAGGTTGTCGCCCTTCTTGCCATGGGACAAGTCCGCATTCTCCAAGGCTTCAACAGCCCGCAGATAAAGGTCTCTCTTCTGACTAGCCAACGCAAAAGCCGGCGGATTGATCTTTTGCAACAGTCCGATGGGCGTGGCGTTCAGGATAGTCCGGAGAATGGGGAAGAAATAAAGCAGGTGGGCCGAGCGGAAGAGACCGTTGATTCCATCTCTGACACTGGCATTGAATCCCTCTTTGTCGAGACTGTGTGGGTTATGGCTGTACACATACTCGTAAATTGTGTCCGAGGTCAGCGCGGCGAACCCGGCGTCGAGGCTGACCACGCTGTGTGCCTTGTATGCCTCCTGGAGGTGGAAAACAAACTTGTCGATATTCTCTTGGATCAAGCCTTCAGTATTCTCGATTGCACGCTTGGAGAAAAACTTGTCGACCGGCGCTCTGCGCTCTCTGTGGCTTTCTGTATCGACGCTGCCGAACCCAGATCCGGGCAGGTCAAACTGTGCGACCAGGACGGGGTCTTTTTCTCTTTTACGGGCGCTGGAGGCGTAGATCTCATCGTAGTACTCTGGGTCGAGGATGTGCACTTCCCGCGGGTTGATGCGAACAATGGGTCCTGTACATGTTTATTGATTATGGCTCACGGTTGCTCCAGAAGGGGCTTACCATAGACCTCGTGTAGGCGTCTCACTTCCCAGATGAACAGCCCACCTCGGATTATGTTATGGTAGAACTCGTAGCCATGCGTTATCGCCGCGAGTTTGGGGCCGGGGATGTGACTGAGAGGGTGAAAGTACAGCCGGTAAACGCTCACCGTCGCACAGTAGACAAGCAGCCCGATTGCGAGTACCAAAAGCAGCGCCATTGCGGTTGAGGCTTCGACGTCGAGAAGGAGGAGTGTCAAAGTACCCCGCCCACGCAAAAGGAGGACGCATTGCGATAAACGTGGCTTCACATGTGAGAGACGATATCCCTACTCATATCGGTCGTAACGTCTTAGAGGGGATTGGAGGGAGGATGGTTGCTTTAGCGAGATTGTCTCGGCCTGGCGTGATATCCACAGGGGGGTCAATGTGAAACGCCGGACGCTCACCACACCCACAGAAGAAATACGCGAGCGGCATGACTCGATCATCATTTCTTGCATACATCGTTTTATCTCCAAGGAATAATGGAAGTTACAAAATCGCCTTGCCCGACTACCTCGCCCCAATAGCTGGCCCAGTCAGCTGCGAGACGCATCCAGGATGGACAGACTCCAGCTTTGACACGAGCTCATCCCAGAGGCACTTCTGCAAAGTCGCCCCTTCACTGTTTGTGAGCCACGACGGGACCCAAAACTCCTTAATTTTGCATCCGGACATCAGTTTCCCATGGCCCTCATCGCCCACCAGGAGGCCGTGGAGAATGGTGCGGCTCCCCTCCTCTGCCGTACGCGCCATCAAGGCCCGAATCGCTCCGTGCATCACCTTTGTGAATGTCCGCGCCTCATGACCCAGGCCGGTGGAGCAAAGCCCGGGTGCAACCATGGTGATGATGACCCCCGTGCGCTCGACTGGGCACAAGGCAGCAAACTGGCGTACCGCGCACTCTTCTACGAGTTTTGTGAGGGCATATCTGCAACAGTGAGCCAGATTCAGCCAGCAGATGAAACACCAAAGCTTACCTGGAGTCCATATTGGCGCGCGCCTGATCGTTGAACCCGTCGAAGATCACCCCGTTGCGACTCTTGTCGAGCTCGCTCTTAACGGTGTACCCAAGGACACTAACGATGAAGACGAGGGTGGGTTTTATTTTGAAGTTTTTAGCGCATTCCTTGAGCTTTGGCATCATGAGAACCCCCAGGTAGATGGTGCTGATGACGTTAACGAACATACTGGTCTCCATGCCCTCGGACAGCGACCATTCATCAATCATCAGCCCTGCGTTGCAGATGAAGCCGTCGATCCTGTCGAGCTGCTCTGTCGTCTTCACAAAACTTTTGACGGACTCATAAGTCGACATGTTCAGTTGCCAAACCTGAACAACGCCCTTGCGGCCGGTTGTCTTCTCGATATCCTTCCGGGCGTCCTCGCCAGCCGCCAGATTTCGCACAGCCAGTACAACGCATTCGGCCGATGCCGCGACAAGGTGCCGAGCCGTTTCGAGGCCTAGACCAGAGTTTCCACCTGTGATAATATAGGTTTTTCCAATACAGGTCTTTTCGTCGACTAGAATCGGAAGCTTCCGGTATTGCTCTGCTGTCAATCGAAGCATCACCATATTGAAGATGATGGTGTTTTTGTGTGGGACGCAGTAAGAGGATTCTGATCGTAGATTCTAAGGTAGGAATGGGCGCACAGAATGAGTCTTTGTCCTTCTCTTCGTAGTCCCTTTATAGTCACAAGCAGCTCTTCCTCCAGAGCGACTCACCAGTATGATATTAGCTTCTAATTTGGGACTAGCGGATTGATGCGCTCCACGGCCACGTCCAATCCATCCAATCAGATATTAGCTTCTCCTTTGGGAATGCAGAATGCAGGATGAGTCAGCGCGAGGGCATTTGGAGGCGGACGTCCTCAGACGCGAATCACTCGATAATGTCTTCGTCAGGATGGACTTGCAGTTCATTGAGGAGAGCCCCAGCGGGATCGGCGAATCCAACAGGCGCGTTATCCGTTCCCATGTTATGCAAGGCAAGAACAAGGGCAGGCCACGTCGATCTACCAAGAAGCCGAAGCGTATTGAGGTCAAGGAACCTCTAACCGCTCCAAGATTTGCATCTAAGATACCACGGCCAGTTTTGTGGGGCGATCTATGCCTTACCTCCTTTCCCAGAGAGCTGGACTTAGAGTCGATGAACCTCATGCATCGGTGTAAGCTATCTCTGCGCTGCAGCTGTTAATCCACTGACACCAGAGTGGCAGGGTTCTTCGATATTAGCGACGCCTTGTTCCCACCGCAGTTCTGTAACAAGTTTGATATCATTCAGTCGATTTGGGTCAATTGCATTCTAGCCGATGAAGCGTGTGAGCTCCCTCCACCCCGTGACTACCTTCCTTGCGCGGCATTGCTGATCGCAAAGCCAGATTTCCATTCCACTCTGGCAATATCGGCCTCTTACGTTGACTTTATTCAGCGGAACGCCTTCCTGTCGCCGAGAACTCTTCATCACATCTCGCAGGCTTATTCCCTGGTCAACGCTAAAATCTCTGGGCCCTCCCGCGTCTCCGATAGTGCCATTGCCGCTGTCGTCAGCCTCGCGATCTACCAACAGGTACATCGACAGCCTAGAATAGGGCTAGTACACCTGCACGGACTTTATCACATGATCTCGATGCGGGGTGGTATTTCCCTACTGATGCAAGAGAACCGTGCACTAGCATTAAAGCCATTAAGGTAGTTGCAGCTTCACTGGCTTGTGCCTTTCCCTATGAGCGATGATAAGGAGATTGCCGGCTAACTCCTTCCAGACTGGATCTTGAGTTAGCCATACAGAATGGCACACCTACCCTGTTTCGCAGCGAGGAACTCCCCGTCTTTCCAGTTCTCTGTAGTACTAATGCCAGCACTGGGCAGCTTACTTTTGCAGCTCCTTGGCTTCCAGATACAATCACGGATCTTTTGAGCTTTTCGTCATTACTCAACCAGGCGGAGCGAGGACTAATACCGAAACTTGACCCTCTTAACTA
Source organism: Aspergillus baeticus (assembly GCA_027569055.1). NCBI lineage: Eukaryota > Fungi > Ascomycota > Eurotiomycetes > Eurotiales > Aspergillaceae > Aspergillus > Aspergillus baeticus. Next base: position 517,479 of record JAPDEI010000021.1, read on the forward strand.
TACTGAGACACTTATATCACTCCTATATCATGTGCTAGAGACTACAAACTTAGTCGAAGCGTCTCTGATCACCGGAGACATGTATAGACATTTGACGCAGCTTGCGATGCTCGCGTTCATGACGACTTTGCTACCCGAATACACACGTGGGGGATACAGCTGCTCTCTGCTCGCTAATCGCATCGCAATTGCTCTCAATGGTTCGCGCACTGTGTCGCCAGTGTTGTCTGATGGCCGGCCATCTTTACTCTTATGGATCCTGATGATAAGTGCGATATCGGTGTTAAATTCCACTGACCACCCATGGTTACGGTCACTCCTCGCCGACACTAGTATGAGACTTGAGCTGGATGATTGGTTAACGGCCCGAAACCAACTCGGTCAGTTCCCTTGGATATTCGCTTTGCACGACGCTCCTGCCCGCCGGTTGTGGGAGGATATGCGAGGGGGGAATAGCACGATCATGCGCCATGAGAAGTATCACACAGCTAAAGATGGATGAAATATGCTGTGATTATATTGATTGCGAAAATAACAATACATTTTCTGCACCCCTTTCCTATTTTCCATCGGGGAAGTGTCCCTTGCGTGCAAGCAATTCATGATGGTTATCACCACATAGATATATATATTGGTGTCCGCCCCTCGTGTCGAACCAGGATCAGCGCTAGAGCGAATCATCCATGCCTATGAAGAGAAAGAAACTTACGCATTATACGTGTAGACTATTTGGAGACATTGTTCGCCTCCAGCCTGCACAAAAAAAAAATATGTTTAAAAACAAAGCATTGACTGATGGCAAGGGCGTGGTGATACCCGACGGGCTCCAAAGATCGGCTGGAGTATGTATGCCAAGTCGCTAGTTCTACTATGTAATCAAGGAAAGCTATCCCCGTGCCGATTCCCTCGGATTTATTTCCACACCCGCGGTCAGGGGAGACGCGTCAGACCACACGCTTTTCTACATTTTTGCACATTCAACACATTCAACACATTCAAGCCAAGCAATCTCATTACAACTATTATCAGACTTGGTCTATTCTAATGGCTTATGCTCATTCAGTCCCCTCAAATTCCCCTCACCTCGAACCCAGATGGCAGTCATTGAAACCCCGCTGGTCCTGATTGGACACGCGTAGCAGTGGTTAAACGTGCTCCTTTAATCCACCCTCGTGTTGGACTCATCATTCGAGTCCTCCTCGCCCTCCGCCTGTTGCGCCTTGCGACGCCGGTGCAAAAGCGTATCGACGAATCGCGCGATGGCAAGAGACAGGCCGACCGAGAGTACGCTGCATGCGACACTGAACCCACGCCGGTAGAGGGGCTTATCGTCCTTCCGGAAGATCTGAGCTCCGTAGATACCAGCGATATTGGCATTCATGATGACACTAGAAGGAAAAGTTTGGGTCAGCCAATGCCAGTACTTGGGCGTGGGATATCTTACCCTGCCATCGCGAGGGCGCGCTGCTCCGAGTCCTTGCAAGTAAGCGAAAGCCACGCAATATTCAACGGGTGAGAGAAAGTCCCGAAGACCTGTGTCCAGACTACACCAAAGTAGCGGACTCCACGGAGGTTGACGTCGGTGAAGGTGCGGTTGAAGATGTAGCCCAGCAGATGGCAGAAGAACCCGACAATGACAGTCTCGCCTCGGCGGTTGCTGCACGAGATTAGTATCGGTGCTATATTAAGGCCAACTAGCGACTTACTAGCGATCTGAGAACCAGCTAAACGTAAACGAGACTGGAACTTGCAGGAACAAACCAACCGCTGCCAATGCGTTGCTGGAAAGAGCACCAAAGCCGAAACTCGTGACGATGGACGGCGCATACGTGTCAAAGGCGCGCTGAGGACCGTTATTGCACAGCGTGATCAGGAAATGGACCCAGATACGCCAGTCCAGGAACTAGAAGGGTTAGGTGTCAGCAACAAAGTTACGAGGCCACTGGATGGGGAGACGTACTGCGCTCCTAAATGCGGCCAATGGAATCTTCTTCCTCTTCTTGCCCTTCATCGGGTCATCGAGCAGGACACGAGTCTGAAGAATGTGAAGCTCACGCTCTGTGAGCCACTGCACCTTTGGAAGGAAGGTACTGTGGGGGTTCCGGAACGAGTCGAGCAGGAAGAAGCCGTAGATGAACCCGGAGAAGACGGTAAAGGCACCCATGAGGGCGAAGAGCCAGAACCAACCTGCCCGGTCGCCGACACCACGCATGTGCAGGATACCGTAGGCGAGCAGCTTCGCCGACGCCTGGCCGAGTTGGTTCCCAAAATAGAAGACCATGACCCGCTTTGCGGTCTCACGACGGGTGTACCAGGTGGAAAGGGTCCACAGCCCACCAGGGATAAATCCAGATTCGGTGATTCCCAGGAGGAAACGAGTGGCAATGAAAGCGCCGTATCCATGCTGGAATGCCTGGAAGGTGCTGACGATGCCGAAGAGAAAGAGTTGAAGGGTGAGCCACTTGCCCGGACCGACACGGTAAAGGATCATATTGGAGGGGATCTCGGTTAGCACAATACCAAGGGACAGCATCTGCTGGCCCACATTGAACTGGTCCTGGTCGATGCCGACATCCTCCATGAAGTTGTCGGTGATGGCATTGGCCATGTTGCCACGGTCGAGCTCTATCGTCATATCAGTATCAGTCCTGTACTGGGAAAGGATGACCTACGGAGACAGAAGAACCCAAGCGTGAGAATGGGCATGATCATAAGATCGAGCCTGTCCAACCGACGCGTTAGCGGTTGCCGAAATCTCGGGTTGCACAGTGCACTCACTTGCGCTTGGCCTTTTTCTCCTCCTCAACCGTCCAGTCCACCTCGTGGTGTAGGACAACTTCATCCTCATAGCCATCCTGGATCTTAGGACTAGGGGCCGCCTTGAGGTCGGCCATGCTGCTGGTTGATGATGGTCTGCTGGAAGCTAGAAACAAGTGTCTGTGAAGTAGATACTGGCTGCTGGACCCTGGTTGACATGTGGATTTTCCGGTCTGGAGCAAGGCATTTAAGACGGCATCGGGATCGCATCATGGGAGTATCCCGTGCCCAGCTCGAGGTGCGATGGCGTGCTTGCTGGATCTGCCGCTTGGAAAGCCCAAAGCAATCCTGGGCGGGAGGCTTGGCAGGCAGGGCCAAGAGGTGAGAAGCCATGGCGGAAGGCCAGACCGGGGAATAAGAGGCTGTGGCTGGCGCGGGAGTCTTGGCCCCTCAGCCGCCATTTGATAATGCTTCGCCATCGCGCCTCTGCATTGCACCATCGCGGCTTGTTGTGAGACTCGCGCAGAGTTGACCACGTTAAGGCCAGGCCAATGCTGCGCAACGTGGGATGCTCCTTGCCCTGCTCGCCAGTCGCCTCGATTTTCTCCGAGACGCAAAAACACAAATTCACTGGGGGTCGCGCCAAGCACACGCAAACGGTTTACACACGCGATCACAATCACAAGGATGGCCGACTTATCCCTGCGCTGTACGTAAAAGGCGTTGTCGGAAAGGATTTTGGACCTTCAGTCTGTCGTCTTGACCGCCGGCAACCCCATCGAAGTGAGTCCAGGTGGTTACGCCACGGTGGGCAATATCAGATAACCCCACGCCAAAGGCGCTTCTGAGGGAAAGATATCGTCGGAAACTCTACTTCCCATCTAAGCAATGGGCATGGCGACTTACGCCACACAGATGGCGTGTGAGCCTGGCAAGAGAGCTTCATTGTCCTTCCAGGGTCGTAGGAATGCAGGATTGATCTGAAGGATTAACTGTGCGTCGTAATTGGATTGCAGGCCCACCTGACCAGATGCAGGGCGCGAACTTGCCGCGTGGACTCGGCGCCTGAGGAGGGGAGGGGCATATAATCTACTCCAACGAGGGCTGTCCGCCTGGACGTCTCGACATTTCGAGAATGACACTCTCTTTGGCGTTTTGCCCCTCCGACCATGGGGATTTTTCTTGATATACAGGGCATCGAGTGTGGCAAAGTCTTTACCCCCAACGAGGCTGTTAGGGGTGTGGTACGCCTGGAATTGGACCGGCCAACAGTCATTTTCGATGTCATCCTGTCCCTTAAAGGTCCTATGCGCCGGCCCATTCTGACCTTAGCGTATCTGACCAGTGTTTAGGGTTAGTTAAAACCTCGCTCATCGAGAAGGGACCTGCGTTTATTCTAGGCAACGATGTGCCAAAGGTGGCGGATGAACGGCATCATGTCTGTCTGACCCTTTGTTCATTACGGATGCCTCCGGTCTCGCGCTAATTTCTAAGAGCTCTAGTTGTTCAAGGATTCAAGAGTTCTCTTCCCGCAGCCAAACACCCCATTCATTGCGAGAGGATATACCCTGTCCAAGGGCCAATATATGTTTCCCTTTGAGGTCAACTTCCCACTCTGGGCTGACTGCTCAACATCGCAACCTGGGCCGAGTCACCCGGAAACAACACTTCCTCCGTCATTCGATGCCCATGCAACGACGAACGGCGCACATGCTAAGGTCGCGTATACGTTACAAGCCGAAGTTACGCGACGCTCGCGGCTTCGAAAGGTGATCTCCACGGAGCAAAACCTCAACTTTGTACCGTTCGATCCCGCCCCTGTTCTGCTGTCATCTCTTGGAACAGGGTGCTGCACCGGACAGAAGGTGCTGTACACCAGCTCACAAAACTCACCTGGATGCTCTTTAACCCAGCTTCCAATATTGTTACTGGAAGCCAAGCTACCTTCGCCGGCAGTTCTATTTCTTCGGGAAAAGTTACCCCTTCAGCTGTGTGTACGAACTCTACCCACGCGAATACACCATATTCTTCCAATCAAAGTGCAAAGCCTGGCCATCAGCCTTCGAAGCATGACAAGTATCACAGCTGACGTTCACCATACATCTTGGTCATCATGCCGGAAACTCCTGGATCTCCACGGGCTGGATGAAACAATCAACTGCGATCGTGAAAGAGATGTGCTGTCTGAGATCAAGCCCGGCGTCATACAGAGTGTTACCATTCCTCCGATTTCTCCGAGTTTTACTACGTGTACAGTCGAGCACAAGCACTCCCTCGAGGTGGACGCTGCCTTTTCTCTCTCAGAACTTCCTAAACTATTGGTATGACACGCAACCTGTCTTGTTTTATATGTTCTTTAGACTAACTTGGATTATATGTCCTAGTCGGTCAAACTCGTCATAAACGTCGAAATGATGTCTGGCAACGACCTGGAGGGAGAGCTGTACACGGAGGATGGTAGCGCTGACGGAAATAACATTCCTCTCAGGCGTGGGTGTCTAGCGCACTTGAGTGTCCCTAACTCGGTTGGTAGAGAAGGAGACCCTCCTCCATACTAAGAGAATGTATTTCAAGACAAGCTCATTTATTGTATACCGTCGCAATCGTTGTGGAGCTGATAATAAGCCACTTGCAAGCTCTTCTAGTTGCCTGCCCCTGTCTTTGTGAGGCGGGTACCAGCTGCTACCACCGGTTCCGAAAATAAAACCAGATAATTGTTCGGCATAGAGATAGTCGAGTATCGGTTGATTGAAGGATTCGATGGGTAGATACATTAAGCAGCCCTCGCCTTGACATATTTGGTATGTAAACCCGTGGCAACAACAGCCGTCTCCCCATCATGGTTGGTCTTCCCAATCTCGACCGATAGAAACGCCAGGGTTCCTCCCATCTTCAGTGCCTTGGCCGTAATATCTAGCGTTTCCCCCTCCATTGCAGATGCCAGGTACGAGATGTGGATATCCGTGCTCACACCCGTGGTGTTCCTGCTGTACGAGGCAATGGCCATGCCTGCTGCCCAGTCAACAATACAGGCTGTTAGAGTCCCGTGTAGCCCGCCTTTAGAGTTCGTGTGGTGTTTCTCGATGGTGAGCCGGGCATGAATCACCCCCGGAGAGGCGGAGGTGATGGTGATGTTCTCGAGAAGTAGGTTGTAGATCGGGCTGTTGGCGCGCTGGACGGCCCAGACGGCGAGAACGTGGGTAAGGGTTGAATCCATGGTGGCTAAGGGGGTGGAATAGAGAATGGGAAGATGAGAAGAGGCAGGGAAGGGAAAGTGCATCAGGAAAGAAAGGCTGGAAAGTCATCTCAGGCCTACCGCGGCGAGCGGGCCAGCTCCGCTCTGCGGGACGGAAGATCCGCCGGCGCGAACAGGTGAAAACCCAAGGGGATCGATCACAGCATCCCAACTTGTTGATCAACCTGACACCGACTTTTCTTTTCCTCCCTACCGTGCGAAAATGCTGAGCTTAACCGGCAAAGTTGCCCTCATCACGGGGCTGGGCCAAACGGGCGACCAAGGCTGGGGCATCGGGGCCGCAATCGCAACCAAACTCGCGGAACAAGGCGCCCTCATCTTTGGCGGAAACCGATCGCTGAAGTCGGCCGAGCGAACAAAGTCACGAATCGAAGGATCAGGCGGTACATGCGATGTGCAAGAGACAAATGTTACCAACAGCGCCTCTGTAAAGGCGCTCGTCGACGCTTGCATGCAGCGCCACGGCCGGATTGATATCCTGATCAACAACGTGGGCAAATCGGAGCCGGGAACTCCGGCGACGATGAGCGAAGACATGTGGGACTCGCAGGTGGACCTGAATCTCAAAAGCGTCTACCTCACCTGCCATCATGTCCTCCCGATCATGGAGAAACAGACAACCGGAGGTTCCATTGTTAACGTCTCCAGCATCGCGGGGTTGCGGTATATCGGCAAGCCACAAGTAGCTTATTCAACCACCAAAGCGGCTATGATGCAGTTTACCAAAGTCACGGCGGTCATGTACGCGGCGAAGAATGTCCGGCTGAACACCGTTGTCCCGGGACTCATCTACACACCTTACACAAGGGAATTGGCGAAGCGATATGCACCGGGTGGCGATGAGGAGGAATACATGCGGATGCGGGATGCGCAGGTGCCAATGGGGCGAATGGGAGATGCATGGGATGTAGCGAATGCTGTGGTGTTTCTGGCGTCGGATGAGGCGAGGTACATCACCGGTCAAGAACTGGTTGTTGATGGGGGGATTACTTCGTCTACTGGGAGAACGTAATCTCTTCGAAACACCGATATCTTTACATCTTTAACATAGCTTGTCAAAATATTGCCCACAGTGGATAAGACCAGTACACTGTATATGTCTTCGCGTTTTGCCTACCCTCTCTCTCCACCGATCTCAGACCTTACGCGTTCAGGGCGAGGGATCACACCGACGAACGCAACAATACCGCCATGCACACAGATGAATTCCGTTTGCGGCGAGAGACAGATGATTACAGCAATAGGAAGGCGTGTAAGAGTGATTCAAAACTACCTCTGCGCAACATCGTCATCGAAACCCAGCCTTGCGCAACGTTTATCATGCTAACCACGCGATCAAAGGTACCGAAATGGACATCTATCCCCATTCGGTTCCACACTTCGGACCATAATTCGGACCATAATTCGGACCATAATTCGGACCATAATACCGGGGAAGAAGGGAAGAATAACCAGCGGATCTCGGGGGAGGTAGCAGCATCCATGCAAGACTCGTCAACGCCGCAGGCTGACCGTGGGATTCCACGCCTGCGTACTCCTTACCCCCGATTTGAAGTACTAGAACGCCCGTTGAAGATCCGTACCTAAATCAAGAGAGAAGCTCCAGGGTGCCAAGGTTAGTATTATGCCGTCTAAAATCGCATCATCTCGGTCCCAGTCTGCCATTAAGGGGGGACCTCGTACGGAGATGGGTATTTCCATTTCCTTCTTTCGGTAAAAGGGGGGGCCTTTGGAGAGTCCCTCAAAAAAACGCCTGTTTCAGAAATTTATACTTCGGAGTTTAGAGGTTATTTGCATTCGGATGGATTACCCTAGTATCCGATACTAAGAAGCGGTTGTTGAAGGTTGAGCCTAGTGACGCCGAAGTGGGCCTGATTATTGCAGAGGGGTGCAAAGCGGCTAGAGCGAACACAGCTGTCGCAGCCGTAGCATATATCATATACCTCTGGCTGGCTCTCACAAGATCGCATTACACAACTCCTAAACCGGGTCTATTTCTCTTTCACGCCAATGAAAAATGCATGATTCGAGTCTCTCACTTGCTCAATCCACTGATAATCTCCGGCACGCCCGCGAACGCTAGCTCCTCCATCGTTTCCTGCCAGAGCTGCCTGGCAATAGTTTTGCCACGGGATTGATATACGAATGGCGCCATTCTATCTCAAAGGTTAGTGCGCAACTAAAGGCTAGCTCACAAAATAGAAGAGAAACTTACGGTGCCACTTTGCCATCTTCTACATATTGCCCATGAGATGCTTCGCCATGATTCACGGCCGCATCAACAAGCGCACGGGCACCAATAGAAGCATCCCGTGCAATGAGAAACTGCATGAACCGAGCGGCATACCCGACGATAGAGCCCTTGAAATCTCGGTCAAGCCCAGACTTGCACAACCCTGGATTCGGCGCATTGATGACTACCACCGACGAGGGAACATGTTTGGCGAGTTCTTTGAGGAACAATTGACCAAGTAACTTTGATGTCGCGTAGCGGTCTCCAAACTTAAAACTCTCCCGATTATCGAATGCTTTAAGTAGAGGAGCGCTGTCTTTTTCTTTGAAGTCGGCCCACGCAGGGGTGTCTGATGAGACGAATGTAATCCGGCCCGGTCGATCAACTGGGTTCTTTGCCCGGAGAACAGGGATCATAAGGATAACAAGAAGCGCATTCCCAATATAATTCACCTGAATACTCTCTTCGTGCCCGGTTTTAGGATCAAGTGCAAAGGCCCGTTTGCAGACTCCGGCATTGTTGATCACGATATGCAGTTGGTCTAGGGTACTTGCGTAGTCAATGAAAGCAAGAATTGAGTCGTAGCTGGAAAGATTCAGTTCGCAAACCATTATTTGACAGTTCGTGGCGGCGTTGTTCGACAGAAGCTGCTGCTTCGCTTTCTCGCCTTTGGTCCGAGAGCGCACAGCAATGATGAGTCTGCCAACTCTCAGATCAAGTAGCTGCTGGCAGCACTCGAACCCGATTCCAGTGTTGGAACCGGTAACGACTGCTGTCTTTTTTGAGAGATCCACCTTCTTGGACGAAATAAGGGGTGGTTCCCCAAAGAGCTGTCGTCTTACGAACGCCCCCTGGGTCGCCCGTTTGTTTATTGCCGCAGAACTGAACTCAGTCATGGTAGGAGGTGTTCAGAAGGGAAAGAAGATGTACAACTTGCGAACATTGACCTCTCACTGCGAGCAAAATCTATATCTATATCTATATCCATGTCCTGCTCTATACTTCCAGACGCCCATCGGAAGCTCCCGCACCAGCCAATCGGCGATTAGGGCGATAGCAGGCGTATGTCCGTCAACAAACTAACGCCAAGAGCCGCAAGGGGATAACATCACTTATGCCCGATTCTAAACTCCCACGGTGGGTTAGGGTTTAGAGTTCATTTCAATCCCGGCTGGGGGGGGCAGGGTCCGATCTAGTCTCACGGGCCCAGTAAGGAACCAGTTGTCCGACTGCGTACAGGGAACATCGATGGCACTGCGCGCGCTTGCTAACTCCGCGAGTCAATGGTCGGGGACGAAGGAAGCAAGCACCGCCGGTAACCCCGGATTTATACAGACGCCCTGAATCAAGACACTGGGCTTCTCTCATGGCCGACCGCTTCCTAGCTATGCTAGAGCACTTCTCGAACAATTCACGGGGGCACTGAGTTGGAATGATGCGGCAGCGTGATCCGAGGTCAATTCTTGCTACAGTTTTTGCTGCTTGTAGTGCGACTGTTTTCGGGGATAAGGCTGAGAGAGACTTTGACTTTAATCCCGTTTTGATATACTTCTTACCTCCACCCGCTGACGCTTGCTCTGTGTTATTTGCTTCTATGGATCAACCTCTAACTGGGATGTGAGTCTCATCTCACCTTCATTTTCGAAACGTATGGCATGTGCCGGCCTATCACCTCATACCTCATGTGAGGCAATATCGCAATATCTGTGCATTCGGTGTTGCGCATTATGTAACCCTGGCAAAAGCCCTGGTCCTCACCGACGAGTAGTGTAACCCCCACAATTTTCAGAGATAGACATTGGGCATACTGTAAAGGCCTACTCGTTTGTAACTCGTTTGTAAATTTAATTTTATAGGACAATATCCCTTCCTTCCATATCTATTCAAGAGAATCAAAAGATGTGATGTGGCTATGAGAAATGTTCTCCTGGCACAGAGGATTTCGCGTTCCTTGTTCTACAGCCTTTTATGCACCTTTGATGAAAGCCAAACAATCAGTAGGCCCATCTATATAAATATCAAGGCTAAGATCAGAATTTGATGATTCTCCAGTCAGCTCTTATCACATCTTGTATCACAAGCAAGGTAATGAATTATACAAGATGACGGACTCATAAAATCAGCCCCAAAGTGGCTACCATATTTATCATCACCCCCCGGCCGATTTTGAGAACTCGAGTGCCAAATTGGTATTTATTCTTGATCCCCCCTCTCCTCAGAGGATCGCGTGTTATACAATCACCACCCATGCCGGCGATTCCGTCGCGAAAGCCTAGAAGGTTTCCTGCTCTAAAGCTACTGATAGTGCGAGGTGGCACAAAGTGCGTACATTTAATGCTCTCGGACTGAAGGATATTCTAATAGAGGCTGATCGTGCATTGCATGCCAATGAGCGTTGGGACGTGGATTTTTGCAGCTATCCTGAGCATAAGTCTCTCCTTACAAAAGAGGCTAGGGAGAAATATTACACATCTATAGAGTCTGGCACGGGTGCCACTGTGGCTGATGTGGCCGAGGTGGAACTAGGTGCTTTATTGGCGGGGCTGGAGACCCTAAACTTGGTGGACCATGATAAACTGGAAGGCATTGAGAAGACCTAGACGAGCATATATAACTAGCTGATGGGTGGCTGTCTAGATATCTCATCGCTTAATGACATATATTATATTATGTTATCTTCTTATCCGCATTTCAGTAAAACGGACATCTCGCCAACCTCCCTACGTAGAACTACCTTTTCCTTATATATTATGGGACTATGGTTGCTTCCAATAGAGGCTGTCAAAGCTATGACGGGACTGTCTCATAGAACTACTCTCGTTTCACATCTGTGCTTCATCATTGAGATTGCTCTTATAGACCATATTCAATAATTTCCAAGACTCCATGATTTGCCCTTTTGGTTCTTACTAACGGCAAGGTGGTAGAAACAATCCAAGTATTCTATTTCTGTGACTCGATCACCGTGGCATTCTGAACCTCAGCGGATGTAAATTAAAAGAAAAATATAACGAAATTCTGTTGTAAAGAGCTTCAACATTGAATAATCCTAGGAACCCCAATCCTCTTTCTGATGGCACGAAAATGGCAGTACGTGTGCGAGTCACCGTGTAGGAGAGAGCTTCCCCAGACAAGCAACTGAGGCAAAGAACGGCTACTAGAACCGGGACTAAGACGCAATCGGGCTCTTCGCGGCTATTCCTTTATCAAAAGGGCGTATTTCCGCCTCGCTCCGAGACTCTGATTGGTGACTGCCGATCTCGTGGCATGATGAATGCTGGGTTGTATTCGAAGGGTGAATCACGGCATGGGGCATCGCGAATTCACGGTAAATTTCGATGGCAACATCCATCCCACTCTACATAACCATTGGCCAGGTGTCACGCCACGGAGTTCCTCTTTTGCCTATTCGGGACAAAGGGAGGCGGAGGTTCATGGAATGCCGAGCCGGAGTATGTCGATCGCAAAGATCATCCATCTCACACCCAATCTACTCCAAGACACTGTAACTCGCTTCGTCTGCTTATTTTGTCTCTGCTCGTGGGGGCTATCATCGGTGGGTTATAGCTTCAAAGCCCTACTTCTCAGTGGCTCATCCTCCTTTGCTCTGCTATTCTGAAACCCAAACTGGAATATCATTTGCACTTTTGGTTTAGCGATTGTTAGAGATTGAGATGGCGACGCGCGACTCGGAACGATGAGCAACTCCAACACGACGTCAAAGAAGATCACTTCCAATGTCCACACGGTGGAAAGAGAACTCTCCGTCCGTCAACCCATCCAAGCGAGTAACCAGCACGGAGTAGCATCATTATCACAAATATAAAAGGAGCCTGTTGCTTGTTCTTGTTCTTGTCCCTCCTCAATCCAAAAGCCTAGCTTTCAACAAACACATAGTCCAGAAAGACTCTATTATTTGGTACTTTGCAATATGCAGCTCATCTATCTCCTCGGTGCCGTGGCATGTATGCCTGGCGTGCATTCGTCCCCAGCAATGAAGCTCAATGGAATCATCGCCCGCGCGGATGGTGATCGTGGCAATGAAACCATTTCCGGCCTCGGATCACGCAAGCAAGAGGTGGTAAATGCGGGTGGTAACACCCGGGACCTGGCCATTGCAATGCTTGAGACGTCAGTATATCCAGTTAGGAGTCTTCATATCTAACAGATCGCGCTGCTTACTGCCATCAGGACAACCATGACAACCGATTACACCTATGGTGTGTACACAATCCTAATATCAACTAGACATGCCTAAGCAGAGAGCGCTAACAGTGGCGGTATTTGGCTGCTAGGTGACGGAAAGACCGGCGACGCAACCAACTTCGGCATCTTCAAGCAGAATTGGTATATCCTGCGCCACTCTGCATCAGAATTCCTTGGCCAGACTGTTGACCAGGTTGACAACGGTGCAATCCTCAAGTGAGTTGCTCAGTTTAGCCTGCTTCGTGATCCCCCGTTTTGTGTAGTTGGTGAACTGATAATAAACGCCACCCAAGCTCTGATCTCGGCAAGGATATCCAGGCCCGGCACGAAGGCGAGGAGCACTACGGGTACGAGACGTGGTTTAGTGGCCACCGCAACGGGGAGTCTGGTATCAACAATCCGGGCACGGATGATATCAATGGTGAGTTATCCTCTGTTTTTTTGAGGAACTCAGCGCAGCTCACATAATCAATAGCCTACATTGACGCCATCGCGTGGATTCAACAGCAGATCGAAAGCGATGAAAAGTACCTGTCTGATGATACTCGATTTTGGGTCGACGTCCAGGCGATCTAAAAACACGAAATCCCGCTTAAAGTGGGATCCACGCTCGTTTAGTCTGTCATTCTTGATCTTTATCTTGATATTACTTCAGTCTTGCTTTCACGGTGGCTTGAAAGTCATTACTGCAGTGAGAGTGGAGCTTATCTTTGATATCTTACTACGAAAATGCCAAGTTGATGATTATAGGCCTATATGTTGAACACAGCCAGGTTGAAATCATTTATAGTACAACCTCGTAACTCGAGAGCCTGTGTGTTGATAGTACATCTCATTAAGTAGGCAGCCAATTTGGGCAGGATATGAGCCGCTGAGAGTTCTCTGCGGTTTTGAAAGATAGTGCCTAACAGTCTCTTTAGTCTAGCAGTTATAAGTAGACTTTTTGAAGCACCAGAAGTAAATTTGGAAGAATTTTGGTTCTTTGAACTTAGGCTGCTTTGATTAGAACTCTTTTGTTGTTATCAGGTTAAAAATTTACGCGTCGAAGCAATAGAACTAAGAGTTTTGTGGAGATGATACTCAAAAAGCGTGGTTTAACATTTACGGCAAGCGGGGCAGCAATATATAGATAGTAATTTGCTAAATGAATGGGACGAAAAGCAAACAATAATCCGCTGATATATTATTATCATAAGGCTGGTAGTAACCTAATCTAAACCTGAAGAGGAATGTGTTGGATTGCGGCTGGTTGTGGGAGTGACGAGGTTCTGAAGCATAAATCTGATATCTTGATTCATGTCAGCCATTGTATGCTGGCTAAAGATCTTCCACTAAAAGAACGAACGCTATATAGCCAAAGTAGAAGATGCCTGTGACAGTCCCATCAAAAGACCCTTGATCCCAACTCCACTATAACGTGGCCCTGCTATAGTGTTCTAGACAGGTGGTCAACCCATTGACTTCATGCTCTGAGCAGCCGTTATAATGTAGGAAAGTACAGCTTAGATAGCATTGACATCAACCCAGAACCTAGTGTCGTCATACCGGTAAACTGAGTTGCTATCGATCTGCTGCTGAATCCAGTATACAGCGTTCTTGTACTCTGTATAACGCATTAGCGCTGTGGCATATCAACATAAAACTATGGAATAGTTTAGTTCTTACTGTTAATATCATCGGTGTATGGATTAGAGAGCCCGGTTGCTCCATTGCGGTGCCCTGCAAACCAAAGATCCACGCCATAGTAACCCTGGCAGTCCCAGCGAGAGGCAACGTCGGCCCAAACGTTATAACTAAGATGATTAGGGGCTTGCTTTGCTTTCACATTTGTTGAAACAAAATGAACAAAAAACGGAAAGTAAACCTACTTGAGCAACGCCCCATTATTCCACTGCCCCTCTGACTGACCTGCTAGGCCGTAGCGGTTCGCACATACGCGAAGCATGCCCCAATTTTGTTTGAAAAGGCCAAAGTTCGCCGCATCGTAGGTCTTTCCATCACCGTAGGTATAATCGGTGGTCATTGTTTTGCTAAGCACGAGATCAGAGATCTAAATATGGATTTTGAAGTGGGAGGGAATGTGCTATTACGTTTCGAGCATTGCAATCGCGAGGTCTAGAGTGTTGCCTCCTGCATTTAGGACAGCCTGCTTGCGCTGTCCAAGACCCGAGACTGTCTCAGAGCCACGGTCAGCTCTTTTGCTAATTGGATCCGAAGGGGCCGCTAGGGCACCCAAGATGGAGAGCGAGGTGAGGAATAACTGAGTGACTTTCATTGCATAGGTCGTTAGGAAGGGGAGCTCGAAGGAGTGCTTTACTTTCGAGGTGGTGTAGGTGATGATGAATCAATCAACGCCGAGTTGTCGGGGTTCTTATAGTCCGTGATACTTGATAGATAGATTTTAGAAACTCTTGAAATCATGCCATACCTGTTCTCTCCGCTCCATTTTGGGATTTCGGAGACGGTGTACTACTTGGTATTGTAGTAAGCAGCCACAATTATCGTATAAGTTAATCCAAAGAGCCTGCATAGGCCGTAGCCCTGTCAACTGTCAACGGAGACACGGGAGGAACTAAATAGAATGTAAGACAAGACCAGATATCCGCACTGAATCTGTCTTACATATGACTAGCGTGAAGAATATACGGGCCCGGGGATTTCTGGGCTTGGTACCGTCTTGGCAAGGACGGCAGTTCATTGAAAATGGTTGTTTCGTCAGGGAACCCTGTCCGGGGGCAAAGATCTGGGGGATCACCAGGTTGTGGGGTACCGACCAACTAGCTTGAACAGCCACGGAATTCCGCCTCGGCCTTCCTCGACTCCCTCGAAGACTCGGAAATCCGCGCTCTTGCTCAATGAGAAGCGTCGCAGCTGATACTTTTTAATTTACTGTTGCATTATCTCAACTTCTTGTCCGGGGCGAAAAGCCTCGGGCCCAGTAGCAAGGTTGTATTATGCGACAATATATTCTTCACTGACAATGTAACAGGAACTATGCCATGTCTTTCCTGTCCTTGAATTGTAGCCAGGAGGGCGGACAGCGAATTGGTAGCCGCTGTTCAAATCAAGTACGGGCGGACGACGCGATCCCCCGGGAGAGGTTTCGGGTGCTAGGACCTTGGACCTTCTAATAAAAAAGCAATTTCAGTTTGCCATGCCTGTCAGATCATCACAGATATTTCGTAGCCGAAGCGGGCGGTGGTGAAAACACCCTGGTAGATGTCCTGGTGTTGGTCCCGGAGATAGAGCTTTCTGAGGGTCAGCTGCCTGTGCGCGGAGATGTGGAAACCTGATTCCTAATTGATAGAGTGCCCGGATCTGCTTCTGAACAATGGTAGACCCAAAAGGGAGCGGAAAAGTGCCTCCTCGTATCCGTCTATGATGATGGTGAGCGATATGACTATATGGCTGTCGACCACGGACAGGTTGTCGAGTACTTGTCGAGAGCCACCATGGCAGTGAGTCCGTCCTCGTGTTCTGTTGCCAGGTGAGCGTTAGCGGTCGCGCCTACTATTTCACTACCTCGCGGTTGGTGGCGAGGGTGATTCGTGACTATCGTCAAGGCGGAGGGAGGTCACCCAACGCTGGCACTGTTCATTCGTTAAGGGTTGATAGGTATCTCCCGTATGTATTTCCGACTGTCATCGCAATCCGTCCGCGTTATCCGACCAAGTAAATTAGACAGAGAGATATGTTCATCTTCCGGATGTATATCCAAAGTCTAGGAGGATTTTGCTTTTTTGTCCTATGCGTGGCAGAAACAGAAGCTTTGCTACAGAATGCTGTCAATTCTTGTTTCGCATCAATGTGTAAATCTATATTGGAATTCTTCGCTTCCTATTTCTTATTCCAAATCAAAAGCATATATTCCGGCGGTTGGCCAAATTCGAAGACTGTTCATTTGGGGGTTACTTTGAATAATATGCCCTCTGCCAAAGGGTCAAATTGGGTGAAACATATGCTAGATAGTCGGATCTATTGTACTTCCTCATACTTGTACACGAGTTCTTGCACGCCTTTATATCCTCCCCTTGAAGAGGGCACATATAGTCAAGCTTTGAAAGACTATTTTGGTTCTTTTGCTGCAGTAGATCATTACTTAAACAGCACATTCACTCTTGTAGTTCCTACACCATGGTACGCAAGCTAATGTAGTATTGAGCGCGATCAGGGGAGGATCCTAGGTTGGGAAGAAAGAGCTGATCAGGTACTCAGTCGGTTTGTTCTGATCAGTCCCGTCAAAATCATCATTGGAGGGCTGCCAGTTCTCCCCCACTTGCAGGCAAGGATAGACACGAACACTGCCATCTCCATTCCGCTGCATGAAGATTCCACTACCATCGGAAAGGCAGAATTGCGTACCACGGCCGATAAATTTTCCCAGCTCTAGAAATTGTCCGTCCACATTTGAGATACAACTGTCGATTACTGTCAGCCCGGTAGGAGAGTCCGGACTTTGGACCAGGTTCCATCGGCACCGGCAACGAGGTCCGTAATTATTGGCTGAAGCTCGTTGTGTTGTTCGTCGACAAACGTAAGTCTCACACGACCGTCGTCTTGGGAAACAATCATAGAAACTTCGATGATCCCACTTGATATTCAATGCGTTGAGAGACTCGATGAGAATCTTCCGCAGCGTTGCGCGATCGATCTCCTGATGCCCCTTTGCATCAGAAGATGCCTTGTGAAACAACTAGGTGACTGCGTTTTTATCACGAAAACGGTAGTCCTGGTCGTGTGGAGTAAATACGGCGTAAGTTAGCAGCCCATGATCTTGGCATTTTCGGCCCCGTCCCTTGTGTTGGGCTATGTACGTATTTCCCGGCAATCTATTACAGCAAAGGTAAAAAAGAAGTGGAGATAAAACAACTATGTTTCTAGAGAAGACGTCATCATCATCATCATGCAAAAAAAAAACTACTACACATTGTTATTGTTCCGGCCTCTTTCGCCTCACCATGCCTTTACCTAACTCTAGAACAGCGTCTATCGTTAGAGTAAGGGTTGAGAACAACGACTTCAGATCTCCGATCCATTCACAACCCGAGGCCCCTTGCCAGCCCCTTGCTAGCCGCCTCGATGATGGATGATGCCGATTATATCAAGGGCCTGACGATAAAACTCGCGGATAACAGCAATGATATCATTCTGGTGATGCACTCGTATGGCGGAGTGAGCGGTACGAAAAGCACCCTGGGTGTTTCAAAGACCGAGAGACCAGGCATTGGAAAGCCTGGGGGATTGTCCAACTCATCTATATCAGCTCTCCAGTGCCGGCACTTGGTGGGTCTGTCATGATCATGATGGGAGTTAGTCTGCCAGATTTTATGGAACGTGCAGTAGGCATGAGAGTCAGTAAAGGCAGAGGTTGCAACCTGTACTAAAAATTTTTCTCAGGGACATTATCTGATTACTAGGCCTGACGGCTGCGCACGAATCAATTTCTCAGACCTGCCACACACCCGAGCCATCCAATATGCGAACCAGATGAAATGGAATTCTGCTGTTAGTTTTGCTAGAGGACTTCGGCACGCAGGATATTTGAATATTTTAGGGACGTCCATAATATGCGAACACGATTTCCGCATACCACCTGCATTTCAAAGGGCTGTCATCGATATGATTACTATAAAAAGCGGCCGAAATGTGAACGTACTGATTTGCAATTCCGGAAGGGGTCCGCTACCGCCACACCTCGCTCGCTTCCGCCACACCACAGGGGCCCAGGTTTAGGGGGGTGTACCCCAGGAGTTAGGGTAAGGTCCCTGGGGAATAAGGGGTACTATATCTAGGATATAGGGCTTATAATTAAAGCTAACTAGTAGGGTAGTAGGGTGTCACGGCGGCTGCCTTATTAATAAGGCCGCGACAGCGCCCTGAAAGGTTATTAATAGACAGCTTTTGGTAGCTAACCCCCCGATACTATATTTAGTGAACGAACTCCTGTATATTAGGGTGACTAGAATCGCTTGACAGGGGAAAGCTCAAGCAATTCATTCTAATCCAATTGAACTACTGGCATCTCCTTCCTACTTCGTCCCGACCGTAGTGCTCTCATCTTGTGGTGTGGCCGTAACAATTCTATCCTAATTAGGCCTAGTGGGCTGGCTCTGGTGTGGCACGGGTTCAAAATTATATACAAGGTGTGGTGATAGCCAACCCTGGTGTGGCGGTAGCGGACCCCTTCCGGAAATTTTCCTAATGTTAGTGTCCCGGCAGAGCTGGCGTCCCCTCTAGATAATGTTGCCAGTCCTTATGTACGACGATGACTATTGGGCCAGATAGTATTATGGCATGGAATTTGACTGAGAAATCGATATATGTCGCCTAAATAATTTTCATCGCCATTAATAAAATCACAAAACTAAAAATTTTCAACTCAAAATTTGACAAGTTAAATGAAAACATCATCGTCTTTGTTAGAACTGGGCGGTTTCTATGTTGCCAACTAGATCCCAGCCGTGATTGGGGCGATAGTGATACCTATTTATTTTTTTAATGAATCTCTATAGTTAAGCCTCCTAAACTTTGGGAGGAAGCTTGTTGAGGGATCGGCAAGATACGTAAGTAATCATGGATGGCTTATATATTAGCGAGAGAGCTCTTTCCTTCCTCTGGAGTCAATACCGAAGCACCCACGTCCGATCCTCAAACTCCGCACACTGCCAATTCCATGCCGCTGGTTTCCGCTGAATTTAGTGGCTTTGAGCCAAGATCAAACCGAGCTCGTGTATACCCTGACCCGCTCTATTAATACGATGATCTCCGATTAAACCTTGAATATGCCGAGGGAAAAAGACAAAGATGAATTACGCACAATATCGGGGCTTCAATTTCCATGTAGACATTTAAAAAAGTTTCAAGATTTAATTAGGACGAAATTAAACGTTTTAACACCACATCTCCGTGTGCTTCTAGAGAAGCCCGTTACTCGAAACGCACCGCACCAGGAGGATTATTATGAAGGAAGCCAACCTCGCTATGCTGAGAAAGCTCTCCGGAAACTCTAACTGACTTCCTGGCGGAACAGTGTACTCTATTTCATTTTGGTCGTCGACAGCGGTGTCACATAGGAGACTGATTCCCACACGCAAAGTGACGTATCATTGCTGGAGAGGTCCAAGACGAGAAGAATCTCATTCGAATACTCCGACACACCTTCTAGAGTATCTGTAAAACTCCAAGCCACTTTCGTCGCGGCAGTCTTCGCCACCGCGAGATACGTCGCCAACGCTGTCGCCAGCGTATCTTGGGCGGCTGACAAACCGGCCCGTTACTCGCAGGACACTTGACGAACTCAATCCCAAATCTCTTGATATCCAAATGTGCCCTATCTAGAAGCTGCAGAGCGACTTCCAGATGCGATTATGCAGGCACCGTCAGGAGCGAGGCCATGAATTGCGCGTTCTTCGTTGTAAAAGGGCTTAAGTTGCTCGCCCAGATTGCAGTGGTCAGGCCCTTGTGGTCGATGGGCGTTACCAGCTGGCTGATGTCCCTTTCCGGGGATATGGAGATCAGTATATCGGAACATGTCAACATACACCATGCGTCCGAAGGATGCGGTTGTCCAATCGTAGATGACCATGGCGAGCAGGAAGCTGTATGGGGGGGGAATGGAAGAGGCGTAGGGTGAGCGTGCGGATCTCGTCCTGGGCCTTTCCCAGGGCACGAACGGGACTATGTTTCAGGCGATCATTGTGGTGAAATATGCTGCGGATATGTGTGGTAGTTGTTTGAGTCATCTCCAGGTGAAGAGAGAGTGGCGGATCTGCTGCCTCTCCTTGATTGGCCTGGTGAATTTCAATTTATTCGTATCAATCATTATCAAACCCTCATTAGCAGGGTGTTGTCTGTCGCGCGTATAGGACATATCGGTCGGCGACTTACCACACGGCGACGAGGGAATTCACACCTTGGTAGATTTTAAATCGCCGTCAATGAGAATATATTTGGACGGTCGACTAGGACTTGTACTACTGTTTCCTTCGCTCCACATTCACATTTGTCGTCCTCACGGTACTTGAGCTCCTTAGAGCCGGCGCGTACGTCCGGCTTGCTATTCCGTGCTGATTTTTATTCGGATTACTACCTTCTCCCGTGGGACGGGGCGGCAAAAGGGATAGTTCTCTTCCACACCAACCGCGTCTTTCGCCAGCGAGTCCGCTCTGTTATTCTCAGGGTTGTCGCAGTGTCCTCCCCTTGCTTTCAACTCTTGGGCCGCCCGCCAGATGGCGTATATTATCCCTTGGCCTGATTTGTTGCCTGGATTTCTGACTGCTTGGAGTGCTGATGTGCTGTCGCTAAAAATAGTTGCCTTCTGGGGTCGTGCCTTCCAACAGAAACCATTGGCCGTCACCGCTCCGTCCGCATTGGTCTAGCAAGCGCCGCCCTTCTAGCCCTGTCGCACCAGGCGCTAAGAGGAAAAAACAAATAATAGTCCCCCTTATCAATCGATATCACCCAACCATGAAGTTTCCCCCTTCAACCTTTGTTCGTTGCCGAGCCTTCCGGAAGGCAAATACACGAGCTCTCGCACCCCTTAATCCAGCCCAATTCATCATCCCTGAGGATGACTATTGAGCCTTCTCCTTGCTTCTGGTGACATTCAAGATGGATTTACACTCAGCCCGTGACCTTGTTAGGCAGATCGCGCGAGACCATGGGTATCTTGGAGAGGAAACACTCAGCCGGATGGCTCTAGATGTCTGGTGAGAAGTCGAGCATGTATTGTTGCGGAAAGATAGCATGATAGGCTCTTCGGTGATTATGTATGACCACTGACCGGCTTGGTTTCTGTTGAATTCTACTGATAAAGTGCCAATCACCTAGGCTGGCAAAGAATCTGTACAGCAATACTGCCCGTTTTGTGTTTGAACCCTTACAGAACGCTGATGATAATTCCTACGCTAACGCAAAATTAAGCTCAGTCGACCCTTTTGTTTCATTCCAGGTCTATGACTGAAACGTGGTTGTTGAATGCAACGAAGACGGTTTTACTCGTGAAAATCTAGTGGTGATCTGCAATATTGGCAAAAGCTTAAAAACAGGCGCCCAGGGCTATATTGGAGAGAAAGGTATTGGCTTTAAGTTGGTGTTTATGGTGGCCTGGAAAGTCCACATTCAGTCGCGCGAGTTTTCCTTCTCTTTTTAATATTGAAAAGGCGACTCTGCTATGGGAATGATCTCCCCTTTATGGGAGGAGACTTACCAGGTTCTTCCTCATTCTGTGACCCGGATTACTCTATTCCTCTATGATGATGGCGCGGACGAAGTGCTCGCCAGACAAAGACAGATAATGCTTTAATAGTTTCAAGAACTGAAGGCCATGTTCCTGTTGTTTATGAAAAATATCTGAAGGATTGAAGTCAAGATCCACGATTGTTCTGATCAAGAGGTTTCCTATACGACTTTCTTAATATAAATGTAAAAGGAAGGGAGAGTAGCTGTTAAGCAGAAAACCGTGTGAAATAGGGTTAAGGACAAACACACCAAGCATTACTATAAAACAAAGTTTATTGCGGAGAGCCCTTGAATGCCCATTCAGCCTCAGATTAATTGATCGATTGATTGATGACTATGGAGTGGGCCGGATGGTCGGACAGTCGGAGTCCGGCACGGGCTGAAAGGCCTGCCTGGACCCATCCCACCACGGTTGTCCACCAGTACCAGTTCTATCGGCGTTTAACGGTCAACCTCGGCACAGCCTTCCTTTTTGTGGCCCCACCCAGAATAAATACTCAGTAAGGTCCAACAGATGTAATTTAGGCCGTATCTGGGTTCACCATATCACCAGCCGCGCTAGATGGTCGTAGGGCGAAGACACAAAGTCCAGCCAAGGCAAGCCATGGGTATTCTCTGGGGTAAGTAGCGCTAGTGCAGTTCACTTTTGCTGGCTAAGGTGGGAAGCAAGGGATAGGGCCAACAAGGTAAGAGATAATGCAAGGCAAGGCCAGCCGATTCGCAATCTTATGTACCTCTGTCTTGTCCTGGTTGCCAGGTAGATAAAGATAAATTTTACAACAACTTCGAACGCTACAGTGCCAGTTAAGTTGTGCCTTCAAGAATTCATTCCTGGGTATCTGGACGATACCCATCTACCTACCTATCAGTGGTACCATTTAACTAGGGTAAACACACTTACACGGTTCCTTTATTGTTGTTTCTTGTTTGTATTTGTTGAATAGATCGCATTTGCAATAGAGAGGCTTTTACACCGTCGACTACTACAATGTCGCGTATGTGTGTCTGTCTATATATACATATGCCCGAAGGCCAAAGCATCCGAGTTTTTGGATGGCCACTCGGTCTTCTTCGCCGGGCGCAGTTGTACATGCTCCAAATACCTCACATGATAACAACGCCCATCAGCACCGCTTCTGTCGTCCACACTAATTTACATTGCGTTGCTTGTTTGCGAGAATAGATATTGTGTAAAGGACACCAGTATGGTATTGATTTTTATTAATTAGCTATATTTGACTGCTGTAGAAGTAGGCACAGGGAAGTTAGTTACATTATGTAAAAAAAGAAACCACAGAGCAAAGACCAATAGCTAACATACAGCGTACGTATATATTAATAAAGGCAAAACTATAAAAGAAAAGATAAAGTAAAGGACGGAAGCACCATGGCTGGTCGAGAAAGAGTGAGCCCTGAGCAGGTGCGATAAGAGGGCTAAAGCAGATCCCACGGCGTCACCATGCGGTACGAGACAGGCGGCGGCGGCGGGTCCAGCTGAGAATAGAGCGTATCTGCAAAACTGATTCCGTTGTCCGCCCACAACGGCACGGCAAAGAACCACTTCTGATACGGGGTGGAGGATGACTGGTCGAGGTGGTGCGAGTGAAATGACTGGCAGGGGACGTCGCAGAACAAATCCCGGGTTTCTGTTGTTGATATTGTCGTTGCTGGCGTTGCAACTGTAGTTGAAGTGGACAGTGGTGCCGTATCCATCATGAGGTTGTGGTGATGATAGTAGCAGACTTCATTCTCGCCATGTACTGATGGTAGCAGAGTAGGAGTGAAGCGTGGTTTCTCTACCGTGCAGTTATCTGGGAAAGCTGCGGTGGCTGTAGTGGGAGTATTATTTTGAGGGGTTGGATCCTCCTCTTCCTCATCTTGGTCGTCATGCTCCGCTAGCACCTCCTCCTGATACCCAGCAAGAAGGAAAGCGAGCGGATCGGTGGGTCGCTGGTTGGAAGGCACGACAGATGCTGAAGGGTGCGGGGGGAGGATGAGGCTCAGTTGCTGGAAGGATGGGGCCGGTTCAACCGCGATTGGCGAAGAGGGGGGGTGGGCGGCCCAGGATGTAGCACGTGGAGGCTCATACTGATGCGGCCGTCTCAGGTGTCGCGGCTCTTCTAATGCCGGGATCAAAAATTGTGGACTGGAGAGTGGGTGCGCGTTATGGGTGTTTGGAGATCGCGAGCTCAGCCTAATGCACCCGGTTGATACTGATGATGATGATGATGATGATACATCTGGCGGAGAGGTGGGTAAAGAGGAAGTTATGGAAGTAGAGTCGAGTACAGAGTCTACGAGAGGGCATGGACTTGTCGAGCCGCTACTCGGAGAGTTGGGTGGCTCATGGCGGTATAGACTTGGTGATGCGAGTGCAGGGTCCAAGGGAATGTCACATGGCGCGGTGTGGTGGTGATAATTATGACTGTCCGAGAATACCCGCGAGGCATATGCTTCGGAGTACTGCGGTTGCACGTTCCCCTGCTGAGAGACAGCGCTCTGGCTATTGGGAACCTAGTGAATGTCAATACGATTGTTGAAGGACAGGGGAGGAACGCTGTACAGGAGGTTCTAACTCCTCTCTCTCCATTCCCCCGACCCTGCGGGTACAGCAGTATTTCTTGCGTGAGGGCTTTGTGATCTTCCACCGTTTCAGCTGGCCGCGCACCTGGGCTTCACTGGCAGTGTATCAGTATTCGCTCATTTAATAAGAACAGGAATAAAGTTACCTTGGGCAAAAGTCCTCCGTGCTAATCTCCTTAATGACATGCTTGAGCGGCCATTCTTCATGACTGTACAACTGGGTAATCTGGACGCGCTTGGCCTCCCATAAGTTTTGTGGAAAAGGTCTCTTCATGGTTCCATGTAGTTCTGCCTGCTGCTTGCACCAATAATTGTTCCCTAGTGTCGCTCCGTTTAAGAGCTGTCTTGAAAACGAAAATGAGCTTATTCCCGCGGGATATAAGGCCCAGAGAAGGTCTTTATATGCACCCCGCTGCCATTCCTTTATAGGATAGTGGGGAGGTGAGCGGGGGAAGAAACGGGATCGGTTGGGGGACCTTGACAGTCGGGTCCTGTCACACAATGTGTTCACCCTTTCTCCACAGGGATGCTGTGCATCGGCAGATCTTACCATGAGATACCCGTTGATAACACAAGACAGAAAGAGTGGGGGCAGGATTCTCTAACACGAGGATTAGAATTTGCAGCAGGAAGCGGCAGCGGCAGCCCAAACGGTCGTGGGTCGTCCCTGCGACACAGACAGGGCCCCCGCCGATCCTATCCTTGAAGGGCGTATATCTCATGCACAGGGCTTGCAGCCGTTTAGACAGATCCGCGGCACGAACATCTCGTGATGGACGGAGTAGGAGCAAGATCAAAGGGATCGTCCGTGTCCATACAACAGTCAGACGGCGGTAGAGATACTGACGGCACCGCCAAGCGAGATGCCCCCAGTTAGTTGAAATATGCGTAGGTTGTTTGAGCTAGGCCTATATTCATCTATCCATGCATTTACCCCTTGGGGTTCGAAAGTGGCGCTGATCATGAAGACAAGATAGCCATTTACCTATCTAGAGCAGCGCTACTGTTTACCCAAGGCTAGGGTCGACTATGAAACGAACCCAAGTTTTCGCACAATTGAGGATATAACTTACTCCGGTCTACGTAGTAGCGCACGGTAGGTTGTATCCGAATCATGCCTACCCCTCCCCACCCGCTAGTCCCAGTTTCAGCGGGGGTCCAGACCAGGGGACTTTACCTCCGGGCAAGGTACCCATCCGGAGGTTGATGCACCATATGAGACGCTCAGTGGCTCTCTGGGTACTTCCACTCGTGCTATCATCCAATCCGGTGTTCGCGAAGTAGGAAACACCTCAGGGGAAGAGCTGATCAGCGACAGCGCATTTAAGTGGCGAAAGTCATGTGATGGTGCCAAACTCCCTGTTAACGTCCTTTCCCCCCCTAGTTCTAGGGATCCATCAAATCAGGCCAACGCGTTCTTTGACTGGGCGGCTTCTCACTCACGGGGGCGTCAGACGAGGAACTAGCGTCCTCAGAGGAGGGAGGAAGAGGGAAAGCTCAGGCCGGAAGATGGCCTTGTGTAATGATTTTTACTGTTAGGGCTATGGCCGCTCACACTGAGCTGGAAGTCAGTCAGGCAGTCACCCTGTCCATCTATGCGCATTCCTGTACCATCCGAGCGAGGCTCGACTTCCGGATTTGGACCATGTTGTCAAAAGAGTAATCACGTCACATTCTAGTGGCATATAAAAGTTTGAATTATGGATTTTGGAGGAGATTCGTGTAGTTTGTATTCAACCATCCTACTGCAGGGGCGTACTCTACACAGGAGATCATTTTCCTGGTTGTTCAAAATTTACTAGTACATTGGCAGTAAAGACAATATTAGACAGCTATAACTCAGATAAAGTGCTTTACGTTCTACTACTTTTTTAACATCCCTCTGATCAGGTTGAATGAGCGACTCAGGTCCGGCGAGCATCCCCCACCACATCTCCTCTCAGAGAGCACACCGCACCACCTTGACTAGCCGCTTTACTACTAGCTAGAGGCAAGCCCAGCCGCAAGGACAAGGCCGTTCCTATACTCGACGGCGAGGTGCTCGACATGATCATGCACATAATCCGGCGAGCAGGCCGACGGATACCAAATGCGGAGATCAATCTCGAGGCCCGTGGGAGTCTCCTTGAACTGCTGCAGGGTCCACGTAACGGTGGTATTATCCAGCAGATATCCATGGCCCGAGGCTGCCATTGGGTAGTTGCTCGGGTCACGGTATTTCGAGACGAAGGCTGGAAGCGGTGCGGTCGGGTCAACCCTCGAGCGCGTGGGAATCCCACCCCAGGTCTCCGTCACCCCCAGCCCGGCGCCCGCGAGGACCTCGTAGTGCTCCGGGTGGACAGGGAAGGCGAACTCGGTGGCGATCTTCTTGATGGCCGCCTCGTCGAGGTCCTCAGTGCCGAAGAGGGGCGCAAGGACGGCGAGGAACCCGTTAACCGTGATATTTCCCGTTACCTCTAGGGCGACATGGCCATAAGTGAACTGGCCCTTAGAGGCCGCAGCACAGCGCCTCATGCGGCGGTTGGCGAATTCGGTCTCAGGATCGATGAGGTCTAGTAGCGGCTGGCCATAGAGTTCCAGCTTCTTATTGAAGAGCTTGTCGCGCGCCTTGAAGAGCTGCTGTGAGACCTGCTTGGGGTTGGCGCTCCCCTGTGGGTCGGGGACTGGCACGGGAACGCCGCCGCTCTCGATATTAAGCAGGGCGCGGGTTGCAGCGCGCAGCTCAAGGCGGTCGACAAAGGCGTAGTCGAATGTACCTAGGCTGCTGCTGGTGTTGAAGATCATCTCCAGGCCTTGGTTTGACTTGAGAATCTCAAACGGGTCGACGGCAGCGACAGGCTGTGCATGATATGCCTGCAGTGATGTTAGGTATGATATGCATCAATCATCAGAGCGGTATTGATCGACTCACAACAGACAGCAGCGCAACCACACGAGCGATAAGGCTGGGGGCAATCATGATAATATGGACGAGACTTGTGTTGTGCAGGTGAGGAACTTGATCAGGGGAAGCCGTGGCAAAGTTGTTTTTGATGCAGACTGACAGGCGCGGATTAAGTACTCGCAAGGTATGATTGCATCCAAATGCAATTAAAAAATGAATTCAAAAATTGGGGACGGGAAGCAGGTTCTGGAGAACAGCCGATTCATGATGTGGAGTGCACGAAATCCCCAAGCCTCTCGCATAAATCAGGTAGCCAAGAAACTGGGGAAATTGCGTTTGGCCCTGACCTTTGTCCAGAGCTTGTGATTCTTTACATCTTCTCGTCCGGGACCCATTGCCACTCTGGGTGATGGAGTATTCAATGCACGGTGGCAGTCCCTGCTCGGAGGTACCGCTGCCGGGAGAGGTCAAAACACAGGGTGCACCCCTATGCTCACATTTGACCCACATCAGCCCGCCGGTATTCGGAGAGTGAAGCTTATGTCCGGAATCAAGGAAGTGCATGTTATCCTAGGGTTTCGAGGAGAAGGTGCACGGTGCCCGACCCTCCGACCCTCCGACCCTCCGGCCCACCGATCCTGGAGGATCGCGGCGGAGACCATAACGCAGTAGTCTGGGCCTTTGGAAGAGCAGATAATGACAAGTTTCGTCCGGCAAGAGAACGGCAGTTCGTCGGGTATGAAAGATAGGGGTCAAGAGCCGATTAGCATGTAATCCTCTTCTTTAGACCCCGCTCGACGTCCCAAATTCCCCATGGAGAAGGAGCCAGCCAGGCATCGCACAACCCACATGACCCTTCCTCATGCTCTTTCAGTAGTTCTGGCAGGCCCCTGGTGGCGAACTAACCGACCAATGGTTAAGAGCCGTTAAAGCCTGCTTTTTCTCGTCTCAGTGATGCTCGAGGCACCATAAATTGGATATGTGTTTCCAACCAGGGCACCAGTTCGTGTGCAGGCAGCCACACTCAGATTTGCATGTCGCCCCCTGGCATCAACACTGCAAGCTCGGCACTTTCTCGCGATCTCAAGTACCGCTCGTGATTGTCGAGCGACGACACAACGGTGGCCACATGAGACCATTCCAGAAGGAAGGGTCATCACCCTCGCATGCATCCAATGACCGAGTTTGCTTCTCTGCTCCTATTTCTGGGATAGCGCTCGCCGTTATCTTGGGCTATAAAGAGATACGCCAAAATATCTCTGTGAGAAGACGATAGTGAACTGATCCAGCTCCCTTTCGCAAAAAGCCCCTTCTTTCCTGCTACACCTGCTAGCACCATATGACACAAACAACCACCCTCGCGGTCCACTTTGCGCTCGAAGACAATTGTCCAGAACAAAACACAATGCAGGCGAATAAAAAAAGCAGCATTACCCATGCTGATGGCCCGCTGGAGGAGTTCGACCCGAAAGTAGAAGCCCGCTTGCGGTGGAAGATCGACCTCTACATTGTCCCAACAGTGGCTCTTCTCTACCTGTTTTGCTTCATTGATCGTGCTAATATTGGTACGTGAATCATGATTCTAGGGAAATGACGCTCTTTCTTGATCATGGCCAGCTCCTAACCGGGCAATATATAGGAAACGCCAAGCTTGCTGGCCTAGAGAAGGACCTGGGCCTGGTGGGTAACGACTACAACAAAGTCCTCAGCGTGTTCTACATCTCCTACATTGTCTTTGAGATTCCGTGCAATATTATGTGCAAGTGGATGGGGCCCGGATGGTTTCTCCCAGCAGCCACTCTGGGGTTTGGAATATGCTCCCTGGGGACGGCCTTTGTGCATAATATCAGCGCCATCTGTGGTGTCAGATTCTTGCTCGTAAGTAGAAGATGCTGCTTACTCTTGTGGTTTACCTCTAAGTGCTTGCAGGGTATCTTCGAGGCCGGTCTCATGCCAGGAATCGCATACTATCTTTCGCGCTGGTACCGTCGTAGCGAGCTTGCATTCCGCATATCACTCTACATCGTCATGGCTCCCCTAGCTGGTGCCTTTGGAGGTATTGCCTCTGCCCCTGATCCAACTGCAAGCGATGCTAATCACTTTGTTTTGGTCACCAGGCCTCCTCGCCTCAGCAATCCTCACCCTTGACCATTTCGGATCACTCGAAACATGGCGGCAGATCTTCGCCATCGAAGGTATCATCACCATCGGGATCGGTTTGATCGCGTTCGTGACGCTAACCGACCGACCCGAGACCGCGCGCTGGCTTAATGATGACGAAAAACGCCTGGCAGAGAATCGCCTCAAGTCCGAGCGCCCGTCAACCACAGAGGTGCTGGAGCACATGGACCTCACCAAGATTCTGCGTGGCATCCTTAGCCCTGTGACCCTGGGGACGGCCATGATCTTCCTGCTTAATAACATCACCGTGCAGGGCCTCGCCTTCTTCGCACCCACCATTGTCCGCACGATCTACCCAGACAATAGTACCGTCTCGCAGCAGCTACACACTGTACCGCCGTACATTGTAGGGGCCTTCTTTACATTATTGGGCCCGTTTCTGAGCTGGCGGTTTGACCGCCGCATTGTGTTTATGATTAGCAGCGCCCCGCTCGTCATTGTCGGCTACGTCATGTTCCTCGCGAGCGATGACCCGATGACACGGTACGGAGCCTCATTCCTCATTGCCAGCGGTGCGTTCTCCTTTGGCGCGCTGTGCAACGCCAACGCATCCAATAATGTTATCTCTGACACGGCCCGGTCATCGGCCATCGGCACCAACGTCATGTTCGGCAACATCGGGGGCCTCATCTCGACCTGGTCCTTCCTCCCCTCGGACGGCCCGGACTACCCAATTGGCAACGGGCTGAACCTTGCTACATCCAGTCTCACCCTGATTCTGGCGGCCATGCTCTGGCTGTGGATACACAGGGATAATGCGCGGCGTGAGAGGGTAGCAGACCCGCACCAGGTGATTGTAGGTTTGTCGCAGGCGGAGATTCAGAATCTGGACTGGAAGAATCCTCTGTTCAGGTGGCGGTCTTGAAGAGGGGAGAAAGTACTCTGTTATTGGAAGGGATCACTCCGGGTGGACTGGCTGCTGGAAATCTCCTGGTTGTGGGGTTCGATGTACAACTTTTTCTAGTTACGGCTGTCGACGTAGTAGCTAAACTGGACTTGCGCCTTACGCGCACAGCGTCTCGGGGTTTAAACATGTAATCAGATTCTGTAACAGTTGCCGACCTTTTCGGCCAATAAAGAAGCAGTTACATGAAATTTTTGAGGATCGGCACGACAGTTTGCTGCCCTGTGCAATGGCATGACATCATGACATATGCACTATTGACGATGTAGCATTAGTACAGTGGTAATCAAGTCCACCGTGACGCGACCAGCCCAGATACTTGCGGCTGTCCTTGTAGTAGTTGTCGCAGAAATCTGGGATAAGCTGCGCTGACACGGGCGGTCAAGTCGCCGACTAAATCCACCAGGGAAGGCGTTATAGTGGGAATAAATAAGGAAATTTCCACAATTGCATTTGTATCTCCGCCGTAAATGCCGCAGAGAACGTACTACGTGGACTCGGCAGAGAAGCCAACGGGGCTAGGCTGGCCTAAGGAAGGCAAGATGCGTATTTGACTTTGGTGGCTGTAGGAGGGTTGGGAAAACAGTCTTTTCTAGCGCCGGACAGTATTTCAACATCATCCTCGTTAATAACCAACACGAAGCCCCTTTCACCTTTAGTCATGCATGGGCTGTTTGGGTTTGGGGCCCCCATGGTCGCGGTCGCACCAGCAAGAGCAGAGCTACGGTCCAGATCTCGCATTTGCGGGGAAGCCACGCGCGCTCGCTCGTTAATTTATCTTTCACCTTTCACCTTTTGCCAATGCCCCATCTTTTCTTTCTCGTAGTGGAAGTTACACATGCGCTGCTTCTTTGAGCTCACTTTAATGGAATTGGACTATCTGCCTACTAGTCCATCCGAGAACACCGAAAGATGGACAGCAGCGTCAGCCTAAGGAGACCTCTTTAACGACCATGTATGCGGTCATCTGGACCGAATTCGCATTCCGTACGTTGGTTATGGGCCTGCGAGTATACTCACAGTTCTTTGTCGTGCGCAAGCCTGCTGCTGATGACTATGCGATGATTGGAGCCTGGGTTTGTGCATCCCCCCCTGCTCTGCCCCTGCACTGAACCCGTCCTGAAACGATCGAGGTCTTCTGACTAGGAGTATAATCCCACATAAAAGGTTTTCCAGTCAGTTGCATGTATTGTATGCTCGGTCTCAACCGCGTGGGGTCTGGGGACTTTTTTCGCCAGTCTCTCAGAGGAGCAGCGGATGAACAGTGCGAAAATGGCGTTCGTCTTCCTGCCGTTTGCTGTTTTCGGACCCATGCTCGGTCAAATCTCTTTTATCCTGTTTATCCTCATCATGGTCTATAAACTCCGGCGAAAGTTCCTCTGGGGCTTGCTCGTGCACGAGGTCGTCCTAAATATCATCCCCGTCATCATGGAGTTTACGCAATGTTTTCCCGTGGAGTAGCTTTGGGACTCTTTGGAGGGCTAGGATTCGTGCGGCCAACGTTTCTTTATATAGTATTATATATATTTCCAAGGAGGTAAGCAAATCACAGTGCGATGAGCATTGATCTCTAATGATCCAGTGCGCGAGGTTTTCGTCTCCGCTCTCCACCACGAACTATTCCCCAATATATAGCAATTCATTCATATTTTTCAACCCTATATGCCTCAATGGGGTACATACCGCTAGAGTTGTTATGGGGCGGGTTGGGGCGGGGTTTCTGGGGTGGGTTAAGCAACTCTATGTACAACTCTTAGCAAGAAAGCAAGTTAAGGCTTTTCAAAAATAATCATTTATTTAGTTATCTCCTGATTATGTACAAACTAGGGACATGCAGGAAGTATCCTTTTCTTCTTACAGTATCCCTCGATGTTTCAAACACCCCGTATAAATCACTGTCGGCTACTCACTCCCACTCTAATTGGTTTGAGAAGATTTCGCCCTAGTGGCACTTACGCAGCGTATAACTATAAATACATGGCTCCCCATTCTTTGCTTTTAGAAATTTAAGCCACTCCTATTAGAACTGCTTCCTTCTTCTACTCTAGTTATATGCGCCAATACTTTCTCAAGCTATGCTATATCTCTATATATATTAGACCTTTCCTAACCCTCCTTGACACTCTTATTCCTGGGACACGGTCGGTCCTGGAAGGCTAACAATACGCACGCGCTCCGCCTGCCACATGCCATGGTCAAAGCCTCCCTATCGTGCCAATACCTGGGCGTCTACATGGACACCAGGCTCTGCTGGGATTATCACCGCGGAAGAGCGGAGGCTGAAGCGACAAAGCGGATTACGGCGTTGTCCGCTCTGGCCAGAGTAGAGAGGGAAGCAATTCGTGGTAGAGTGGCTTATTTCCTAGAAGCAAAGGGATAGATCTCTGTATTTATAGTAGTACGCTGTATAGCCGCCACTAGGACGGCTGGGACAGTCTATGAATCAATCAATCAATCAATCAATCAACCATTGTGTTCCTAGGATCGAGGATATCACTTCTTGAAAATAGTCTGATAGATCCCATGAGTCCCAATGTTCATAAGCTAATAACTTTCGCACCGAGGAACCCACCCTACGACGGTAGTAAAGGACGAATCGGAGGATCTACCACGATCAGTATAGGGCTCTCTGCCTGTTCGACGGTCGGGGTACCTTGAATTCCTGGCGATCGAGGTCCAGCAAATGCATGTTCATCCACCGACGATTGTCTACACCATGTTAGCTCAGCTCACCGTTCTACGGGAGACACAAGGGGTTGCTGCGCCGCGCGGTACCTAGGTCTTCCATTTGCCAGACAACGATGAGCTTCCGGACCATGGCGAGGTGTTGTTCACTCGCGAGGACCAGGGTCGGGATGAGCAAGAATCGCGCAACCCCGATATCTTGCATGATCAGGAGCACGATCCCGAAGCGGGCGAGATCCGGCGGTCTCCCACACGGCCCCAGCACGAGCGCACTGTGTCGAACGCTGTGTCGATGTTCGGCATTATAGATGGTCGCCACCAGTGCTGAAGACTGCGGGCGGGCCAGCACACGCAGCGTTCGGTGGCTGGTAGTGTGTACCACTGCATCGCGTCCTGGCGCTGTCCCCGCCTGTCTTCATTCTCCCCGTGTTCGGCAGAGGGGAGCGATGTATTGTCTGGTACCGAGGGTTCTGCCTCCCTCAACGTGTCCTCTGGACTGGCAGATCGCTCAGACGCATGGATCGGTGCGCTGACCGGACAGGTGTACTAGTTCTGAGGTCGGTGCCCCGGTGCCGTTGGCCCTCGGCGGACCTTCTTATGACGAGACATAAAAAAGCGGTAGTTGGCTAGCAAGTCGCAGGCCTGCCTGTGGCAGCCAGAGGTACATATACTAACCAGGCTTGACACTCCACCCAGAGGGAACGGTGATGTTGATACTAAGAAGCTTATGGTACCGGGATATGACAACCAAAGGCCAGGAGTGGCCCCAGCGTCTTCTTAGGAGAAGAGCCAAGGATATTAGTGTTAGAAAAATCCACAGAGCCGCTGCAGCCACTAAATACCAGAGGTATTTGGACTGGCGCATCCAGACATGGTAGGACGTTGAAACTAATCCAGTTACTGCCAATAGGTAGTGACACTTTATTACCAGCTGCGGATAACGGCGAACCACGGCATGCAGCCTCACGGGAAGGATTAAGATCATTGAACAAGCTGCCTGGCTCTGGTTAGTGGACGATCGATATCCGGGGGAACTGCACACGGAATCCTCCAGGAATCAGAGCAAATGCCTGACCAGAAATGGAATGTAATGCTGTTGTATAGTTTGCACTGGTTGGCCGTCACCCAGGGTAGCAATCGCTCTGTGGAGGACGGAGTGGATGATGACTATCCGGCCGACCCATTGATAAATCCATGCTACCACCGACCAAGCAATGCCTAGAAGATGCACTGGAAACCCAAAAGTCCACCCCGTCCACAATAGAACAAAATTAATAACCGCGAGGTTGGCGGTGTGTCGATGCGCGGTAGCCCATGATCATGTCCGTAAGACTAGTGGCAGTATGTTCGCCGTAAGCAGAAGCGTGACCACTGAGCCCTGTTGGACAGTGGCCGTATCGAGGTGGTTGAACGGTCTTGGCAGGGGATAGGCAAGGAGTCGCCGTATCCGCACCCCGTGCCATTGGATCGCCCACCAGCCACCACGGGACGCCAGACGCCATACGAGCCAATCCACCGGGTGTTTAAACTAAATAACCAATCTTTACTCTACCAAGGTAGGAGCACTTTAATAAGATATAGAAACTTTTAACTAATAATAATAGTTCTCTTAGAGTTAACCCTTTACTTATAATTATAAGGCACTTACTACTATTTATTTTTTTACCTAGATCCCCTGTTTAACTAGTTAAATTATAAACCTAACTAATACCTATATTTAGAAAATAATATTCCCCTAAGGTAATACTAATTCTGCTAGCTTTATTACTAGTAGTAGCTAACCTATTAACAAGGCCTTCCCTTTGGAGTAATTTTTTTTTATTTAGTGCTCCTAGTAGTGCGTATAGTGGTGGTAAGAAGCTTCCTAAGTAAATTTAGAATATTTATAAAGGGTTATAGTAATAGGGTAGGTTTTATAGCTCTATGGTAGAGCAGGGGTTATAATTAGTTACTAAACTACTATATATTAGGGTAACTAGAATTGCTTGACCAGCAAGGGCTTAAGTAATTTATTATAATCTAATTAAACTACTGGTATCTCCTTCCTATTCTGTACTAAACATAGTGCTTTCATCCTGTCCATCGCTAGACCCTCCAAAGTAGCAGCGACGTAGCCCTGATACAACGCCGCCGCTTGCAGGTGGGTTGAACAACTCTAAGTATATTTCCCCCTTTAGAAACACTTGGTAAAGCGCCAGAAGTCCTGTATCCATTAGAAAACAAGCTAATTAGTTATATAGCCATTGTTAGTAACCCTAATATAATATCCTCCATCTATCTTAGTATTTTTAAACCATCCATGCAGGATAGAGGCGCCAGGTATAATTATAAGCGGAGGAGCGGTCTAACTATCTAAACTAATAGCCTTGACTACTATTATATATTCCCGGTTGTTTAAGATACCTATATAAGGCTTTATATAAGGCTTATCTCTGGTAATAACAATTTAGTCCCGCGCAACGCCTATCTAGAAGCTGGTCTTATCAAAGTTCTAGATATCTTCCTGCGGAATTAAGTTCTCTATAATAACTAATTCCAGAGCCTTAAACCACTCTGTAATAGCTTCTTTATCCTCTGCTTGCTTGCGATCAAGTTTAATTGCATGGAAATAATATTTCTTGTATTTAGGATGCCTTAGGAGCCACCTCTTTAACCATTTATTGCTAATAACTAGCGGGGGGGTCTCCAGATTATTATAAGCAGCTTCAAGCATTAAATTAGCAGCATTCTTGATCATTCACGGTAACAGACAAATTAAATAGGAGTTTAAGGTGTTAAGGTATCTACACAAGGCCTTATCTTGGTCCTCAGTCAATTTCAGGTTAGTTAGTGGCCTGCTTTTAAGAGACCCGCGACCATTCCATCTCGCGTTAAGTGTCCGCATGTTTAGTCCAAAATCTCGTGCAACTTTTAAGATATTCTTTTTTTTTACAATTTAATCGCGTCGAGGGCACAGCAGATTCGATCCTCTTTATCCTAGTCAAATTTAGTCATATTATTATTAAGTAATTGCGCGTTAAAAATAAAAGTAAGAATTATTTTGGAATTGGTCGGGTGGCCCACCTGGCCGTTTGGCTGGCAGAGTCGCGCTAGGGGCGCGACTCCGAAGGTTACCGTAGGGGTCGGTTAGTGGTGGGAAGGTTCATCCCTCCCAATTGTATCGCCGCCACGCACTTAACGGGCGACGGGAGCACGTGGGGGCGCTAAGTGGGTGGGTGGGCGAGGGCGACAGCCCAAGGGGCCCGGGGGGCCAGCCAATCAGGGGTGGAAGAAATGCAGGGGACCCGCGGCGGATCAACCCCTAGGGAGTAGAGACGTTCCTTACAAGGCCGTGACAATAGCTTCTTCCAACCTATATACATCTATCACGGCTCTATTCCCTTCTGTGTCTGATCCATCCTTGAACTCTATATATGCACATGCTAGTAGCAGCTACCAAAACTAGGGCAGAAGGAAATGAATAACGTCTCATCAGGACTATGACTGATCAAAACGGCCCAATGGGTCCCGTCCATAGCCCGTTAAAGTTGCTCCTTTGCCAAGTCCCCTTGGAGCCATGCGGCGTGCCCCCAGCTTTCAGAAACTTCAGCTTCGATTTCGTCATCTGGCCGGTCTGCAGGTTCTGCGCCCACTTGGTAGCATCTACGTTGTTCCGGAACTCGGTCCTGACCGCGGAGATGGCCAGTCCGTGCCATGTCGCGGCCCGCGACTCGATGTTGGTCAGCTCCATTTCGATAAAGTAGCAGTACAGCTCGCGGAGGCCCGCACCTGGCCGGTTGGGCCGTCCAATCTCGCCCGGTCGCTTGTTGGGCGAGTTCCAGTAAACCGAATCGAACATTGCTAGGTTGTTCTCGAGCCTGCTTGAGGAGCTTTTGAACTTGTTCCAGACAGTGCTGATCCTCATGTAGTTGAACACGCCCACAGTCTGCGAAGTTGGAAGCGAGAAGTCATCAGCAACTGTTCAATGCATCTGTTTCAAGGAGAAAGGGCCGCTGCTGACCTTCTTATGATTAACCTTCACGCTATGCAATGTCTGGGTGAGGGGATCAATGGCGGCCTCAGGGGCTCCCCCCTTGAAGAAAACGCCCTTTTTCCCGTTCATGTCCTTCTCGGCAATGACCATCAAATCAGGGTCGCCTGTATGCCCTACTGATAGGCACATCTGCTCCCATAAGTCGTTATTATTCCAGCCAGGCACCAGGAAGCCCGTCGTTAGGATCCCCATGAGCTCCTCCGAGACCCAGGACATTGACCCCTTTGAGTATCCGGCGGGGAGGGGCATATTCCGGAGGTCACCAAGCAGGAAATCCATAAAGCGCTTCAGAGTCTGCGCTTCGAAGATGTGCTCCGCTGGGAAGAAAAATCCCCCTTGGTCAGCAAGCCCAAGCAAGTCGATGGCAGCAGGAGTTATACTTACTGACGTAGTCCTGCTTCCCAGGGCTCGTCCGCTTGGTAACATCCGCGGTACAGCTCGTTGTGTCAAACCCATAATATTTATCGATTCTGTTATCGTTGATTGCGCTTGAGCAGGTGGGGTAAGCGCCCACAAGCACACTGGATGTGCTGCCGTATTTCCATGCTAGCCACTTCTCGGTGATTGATCTTTCGCTGATGCGGGACTGGATGTCGCCATTCTGAGCGAACCTGCAGATTTCCTCTCCCTCTTGGTAAGTCTCTGGGTCATAGAGGCAGCTTTCTACCTCTTCCTGTCGCTTCTCCAGGTCCTCACTGCGGCCTGTCAGCGTACAATCGGGGCAAGGACTGTCAGGTTCAAGCTCTCCTCCGCCGGGGCACTCGAGTCCCAGGAGGACTGGGAGAAGGGGTCCGTACACTTTGGCGCGTTTTTCGAGATGCGCCGCGTGTACCCTGCCATCGTCGCCGACCTCGAGGTAGGCCCCAGCCCCGTATTCACCACTGCTATTGTTTAAAGGGGCGTCGAGGCCAAGAACCATGGTTTGGCTGCTTCTGGAGGAAGACCAGCACATCGGACCATCCTGCTGACTTGGCCAGATCTGCCTCTTAATCTCTGGCATAAGGTAGTAGGGTGTTCTCGGAAGAGCCCACTGGATGGCGTCAGGCGCTCTAACCTCAGCGTAGATCGACGTGCCGGCATCTACACCAATGCAGGCGGAGGTTCCCGAGCTTCCAGTCTCGGCCTCCGCGTGGAAGGTGACAAAGCCGTCTGCAACAAGGCTGACCGTGGTGGGCTTGATGCTAAAAAAGGGCTCATGCCATTTGATGCCAAAGGAGATCTTGGGCCTCACATGAGCAGTCAGATACCCGCTGACTCCGACGGACCATTCAACCTCTGGTGCTTGAGGCTGTGCGAAATTAGAGTCTTCGTTGCTCTCCAGGCCAGGGTTGTAGTCGTCGCTGGGGACGGGGTAGGTCTGCTGGACCTCCCACGTGCCCAGTTTGACCCTTGTCTCGAAGTTGGCCCCAATCGTCACAGCACCTTCGATCTGTCCGTATATCTCAAAATTGGGCCCGATCGTGACGATGCCTGGGACGGTGAATGCAGCCCCAAACTTGTCTGCAGCGAGTAAAAGGACCTCATCTGTGTTGTAGCCATAGGTGATGGCCGCATCAACAATAAAGGCTGCTTCGGCCTCCCCTTTCGTGCGGAAATACAGGAATGACTGGCTGAAGTCGATGGGATCATCGAGCTTTGCGATCAGCGTGAACCCGTAGCTCAGTTCTGCCTTAACCGTGGCCTCTGCGTGGATGTCGAGGTGGGCCTCGAAGTTGGGGCATGTCAGCTGCTCGTCGACGAGTTTCAGGACAAACGTTTCCTGGTATGAATGGCTGAAGTCGACTGTCTTTTCAATCGTCCCAATCAGGTTCCGCAGCCACTCAATGATACCACTTCCAAACCAGCGCTTATGGAACTCCTCATGGGACAGGCCATCAAAGTGGGCATCGTCTCGCCATTCCTCTTCCAGCCAGCGCCGGTGATTTCGGCGATCAACGAGGCTGCGCTTCTTCTTCTTGGTATCGGCAGCTCGGTCAACAACGCCGTTCCAGTAGTCCCCGTCGTTGCTATAGTCGATCCGCATAAGAGTCTCTCCTAGATCACGAGGGACACGCTTGAAGTCGTAATCAAAGGTCAGATCGTATATTGTATCATGCACGATGCCCCGGCGGGCGAGGTGGCCTGGTGAGGACTGATTTGCGCTGGGCTCCAGATGCTTCAACACCGCGTACTTACCCGGACCACATCCTGGCGGCATCTGAATTATCGTCCCCAGGGCCCCATGTCCCAAATGGATGTCGGCGCAGTTGGAGTTCTCCGTCAAGTCCGTGCATGTCATCCGCACAGTATGCTCGCCAATTGTTGTCGCGTCGAGACAGTCAAATACCTCCCAGTGAGAGCCGTCACGACGGTCCAGGGATTGTTGGATCTCCTGGGGACTCGTCATAACGATAAATCCAAAGGGTGCATCCTCAGGGCCCGGGTCAGTCAGGCTGTTTTCCTCTGCCCGTGATCCGCCAAACGTCGGGTCGACCTTGAGCT
The DNA here is from genome assembly GCA_027569055.1 of Aspergillus baeticus. Lineage (NCBI taxonomy): Eukaryota > Fungi > Ascomycota > Eurotiomycetes > Eurotiales > Aspergillaceae > Aspergillus > Aspergillus baeticus. Next base: position 556,922 of record JAPDEI010000021.1, read on the forward strand.
TGAAGTCGACCGCGGTGGACTCTTTGGGAGGAGGGTCTGGAAACAAGAACTCCAATGGCACCGGGGTAAAAGGCGATTCCCCTTCCGGAAGGTCGCAGCAAAAGGTGCGTTTCCGAGCATGTGCACCACAGTCGTGACCCTCACCTTCGTCAGAGTTGGTAATGGCCACCTGCCAGCCCGTGTCGCAGTGGTTGTCAAAGCAATTTCCCGGTTTACCGTGCCATTCGCAGTTGGTCCATTGCTGTTGCTTGTTGCAGCAAAGCTTTTCCTGCTCATCGGAGCCGGAGTAGTGACAAACGCCATTGCGCCACGTCAGCTCATCCTCGTTGCTGCCGCAATCCTCGCCGCACTCGGTCCAGCGGCAGATGGGCTGCTGAACCTCGGACGCGCAGCAGAGGAACTTGCGCCCGTCAACGCAGTACCACCCCCCATCGCCCCATTTTGATGAGGCCACCGCAACCTCACCGCCGTGGCACTGGCCGTTGCAGTACGCTCCAGACTCGCCGCCGCGCCAGGTGCTGGTTGCCATATTTAGTACGCCGGGTAGTTCAGGATATGCAGGAAAGAAGGTTGCATGAGACATTAAAACTTACCATTCATTCATATCCGGCGCAGACGCTAAAGGACAGCAAAGGGACTGCGTGCCGTCAGGGCTATTGAAGGGAAACTCACCATCACCGCACGCAAAACGGGTTGTTTCAATGTACCCGGGATCGCACTGGCTAACACCACAGGGGGTGCTGTAGCATTGGTCTTGACTGACATCCTCCCAGGTATCCTCGGCCCTTTCCTGATACCGAAACCCAATCGTTTCTGGCCAGATGACCGCAGACAATGCGTCTAAATTGGGGGTATCCAGGTCGATGGCCCAGATCAGAAGCCCACCGAGCCCAAGGTGATTAGCAAATTCAATCTTTTGCTGAATTGTCTCTCGATCATCGTAGGAGACCCACTGGTCCTGATTCCAGGTGATATACTTTACCGCGTGCTCCTTGATGTAAACGGGGCTCAGGTTGTACTTGCCCTTGATATCCATAATCTCTGAATATGAGAGGATACCGGACTCGCCGGTACAAGGGCCCGCAGTGGCCCCTCCTTTAAATAGACAGCCAGGTAAGCTGCACCCTGGATCTGCAAGTTGATACGCTCGCCCATAGAAGCCAATACCCATGTTTACCTTGGCCGGGTTAACATCATTGCGCCAAAGGAGGTTCAACGCATTTTGAATCTCAGTGAGGTTTGTATGGGCAAGCACTTGCGAACCAATGGGATTCTCAGAATCCCATATTCCATGGAGGTCGTATGACATGACATTGACATAGTCAACTGCCTCTGTGGTTGCCTTCAGGTCGAAGTGACGAAGATACTTTGGTCTGTTAGTTTATGGTCTCAAGCGAAGAGAGCGGAGCACATATACCCAGTAGCTTGTAGGCGCGGTGAACGAAATCTCAAACCCTTTGATAACATTACGAAGCACAGGGCCGATCAGCTCGAGAAGCTTGGTGAAGTTCACGCCGTCCTCTGGGTGACCTCCACGATCGCCAGCGCCAGGATATTCCCAGTCAAAGTCCAGCCCGTCGAATCCATAGCGGTTGCAAAATTGGAGGGCTAGAAGAGTGAACCACTCCCTATTTTTCTGGGTCGACACCATGTCACTAAAAACAGGCTGCCAGATTGTGTGATTGTCATTAAAGGTCCATCCACCCAATGCCAGAACGACCTTAAGCTTGGGGTTCTTCTTTTTCAACCCAGCAATCTCAGAAAACGTGGACAAGGGCAGAGCCTCACTATCCCCGCCGTCATTCATTGGAACAATGTCGAATGTGTTAGGATCGATGTATCCAAACGAGTAGTACAAATGAGTGATACTTTCCACGGGTATATCCTTAATGCCCATATCGATACAGGGCTTGTTGCGATTCCAGACTTCATAGTACCCAATAACGCGTTTCTGGACATCACCGCCCGATGCGCCTGATCCAGGCTGGTCGCAGTTGCTCTGGCACCCGGTGTCCTCCTCGCCAGTCCCCTTGCTACAGAACTCAGAGGTGGTGCCGCAGAACCCATACTGACTGCAGCACACGTTCAGCGGACATGTCTTCCCAGGAGGGTCTGAATGGCGACCACACTCAGCATGGGCATCACAGTTGCTCCAGCACACGTCGTTAGGAGACTCGCCGTTAGTGCCGCAGTAGTCTTCGCCGTAGCCGCAGTGGCCGGACTTGGCACAGCAAGCGCCATTGCGACACGGCGTGTCTTCGGCGCAGACATATGGGTCGTCGGCCATGGCGAGCAGGGAAATCCGGTTGTTCACCGTTTCCGAACGAACTATTTCGTCTGGCTTGCAGACGCCCTGCCTCGGGCGGACTTTGGCCGCAAGGTCGGCGGCATCGCGGAGAATGGGTGAGATGGGCACGCAGATGGGCTGGTTGCCGCCATCTCGACGCTCGAAGGACCACGGGGCCGCGCCAACCAGTGCGGTGGTCCCAAGAAGGAACTGCAGAGCAAATAAGAGCCGCATATCCAATAGACTGGATTTTGCGGCTCCGGGGAAAAGAAGAAAAAGAGAGAAAGACGAACAAAAAGTGAGTGGCTAGGCAGAAAACCGCCAAGTGAAGAGAGTGAAGATAGTAGGGCAACTAACAAAAGAGTAACGGGCTGCGAGTTAAAATGCGACAGGTCCCTGCTGTGCATGGAGCGACTTTATATCTGGTGCGAGACGCACGAGAAGAGGAGGGCTGAGACAGGCCTGTATCCCTCGTGTCTGCCTCCGTTATGCCGAAGCGAACCCATATCACACCAACCACTGACTGGTTCGGCGGAGTGTGATGAAGCTGCAGGCCCGACACCGCTTTGGGGAAATGCAGACGTGAAAAGGAGGGCTGAGACAGGCCCATTGTGGCGGCTCGCAGGAGCAACAGTCTATCCAACCGGGCGCTACGTTTCCGTTGGTGGAGGCGCACAAGCCAGCGCGGACTTCGCCTGGGTTCCTGCGACATTAGCGCAGGTACTAGCGCTCGCTTGATGAGGGGGTCAGGGGTCCATGTGATAGCAGCAATTTCCATTCAGACACCTGTTTGGGGATATGGTTGCCTTTGGGTTTGGAGGAGATGTCCGGGGTCTTGGTATAATTATGCTGCCCGCCCAACTGCACCTGTTCGACTTTGTGTCTTGTTGTTTTGGTATTCTCTCCTTCGAGCTGCAATGGCACGCCACCTAGGCTCTTGGGCACTCGTTTACTTTATGGTGCGATTCTGCGCTGCCACCCAGTTCCTGACCAAGGACACTCTACCCGAAGGCTCCATTTCGGAGGCCTGTGCAGAAGCTCTGATAGCCGACATTGCCTGCCCAGCTCAGGTCAGAAGCTTCCCCAATGGTCGCTACTTCCCAGAGGCAGCCCTTGAGGAGGCGTGTATTGTCTCCTGCACCGCAGCATTGGCGAATTACGAAGATGAGGTCGCAAGCTCATGCGGCGCCTCTGATTACTATACACTCTCTGGCTCTGAAGTTGCGCCAGCTGGTGTAATTCCGCTGCGATACCAATATTACTTAAACAAAACCTGCATCCAGGACAAGGATCAATGGTGCCATGTCATTGCTGGCGCAGTTGCCGAGGGCACGCTTGAGATGGACGAATGCGACGACTGCTTAATTAAGCAGTACCAGTTTGTCGCGGGATCCCCTCTCTACGCAGGCTATGACCTCAGGCCGGACTATACCGCGCTGACCCAGCGCTGCTCCAAGACGGGGTTCCCACTTCCTCCTACTTCCTCAATCGATCTACCTGAGTAAGATCTCCGAATATCTCATTCTATACAATTGTACTGATCGATGCGGTCAGGCCGGTTCCAACAGCGACAAACACAATTCCGACCCCTACGGGTTGTACGGGGTCAATCTATACCATCCAGCAAGGCGACACCTGCCAATCAGTCTCCGAGGCACAAAGTGTTGGTACAGCACAGCTGCTAGTGGATAATGGCCTTGAAGCATACTGCGCAAATTTTCCAACTCAGGGGGGTCTTTGTATCGAGAACACCTGCACAGCCTACGTGCTGGGAGCCGATGATACCTGCAAGGATCTGGCCCGGACCTATCTCCTAACTGAGATCCAATTAACGACCTGTCAGCTCCCGTTGTCGCCCACTTACGCATGAATCTTCGCTAACTACGTGCCAGGGAACCCCATTTTGGGCCACGGCTGCCGGCACATTGGGCGCTCTGTGGGCAACACCATTTGCCTCTCACCGCCAGGAGATGACAAGTGGTCTCCCATCACAATACCATCAGCAACGTTAACAACAACTGCAACTGCAACCGCAGCGCCTGTTCCAACAGATCTTGCGGATGGAACGGTGGACCGTTGTGCGGAGTTCTACCTTGTGCAGCCGGGTGACTACTGCAACAAGATCATCATTAAATATGGCATCTCACTGGGCGACTTTCTCTTCTTAAACGAGGGACTTAACCAGAACTGTACTAATCTGTTCGCCTACGAGAGTTACTGTGTTCAGCCAGCGGGGCCCATCGACGAATATCCCGGTCATCCAGGGTATGTCACGCCGGGTGATAGCATTACTTACCTGCCTGGCACAGAGTTCCCGATTGCCACGTACATCCCTGAGCCTGTGGCAAACCAGACTACGCTTCTCCCCCTTGCCCCAGGGACCCGGGGTGATTGCTATATGTATGCCGATGGATCTGATCTACAGGTTGATCTCGGCGCAGGTAGCTACGAATCCGCCTGCCATATGCTTGCTGATGGCCAAGGCATAGACCTCGACACATTATCCAATTGGTAACTGCAGCGACTACTCCTTTTTATTCTTAGCTTTTTTTTTTTTCTTTTTTTTTTTTCTTTTTTTTTTTTCTTTTTTTTTTTCCGTCTTCCGCGCCGCTGACCGAGACCAGGAACCCGTCGCTCAACAGTAGCTCTCAGGACTGTGCGTTCGAGGAGGAGTATCGATACTGCATTGCTCCCTACAGAACGTCAATAACATGGACCCCCGGCCCCACGGCCACTGTAACATTGATCACAAGCGGTACGAGTACGACCGAGACCACGGATCCGCCCGCCACAACGACAATCACAGGGGGTCCACCGGGCCCCACGCAGTCTGGAATCCCCAAGAGCTGTAAAAAATGGCATCTGGTCGAAGGTGACTAACTCCACTCTCCGGTGGCGAAGACATGCTAACTTGATCACAGAGGGCGACACGTGCTGGGATCTCTCCCAGGAGAACGGCATCACACTGGACCAGTTGTACCAGTGGAACCCGGCCATCAAAAACGACTGTGCCGAGGGATTCTGGCTAGGGAATGCGTACTGTGTGGGTGTCGCTGATTGAGTGGTGGAGAAGGTGGATTATTAGCCTGAAACCGCAATGAGATTCGAGGGTCGGGGGATTGCCGGGATCGATCTCGCTTCCGAGGATAGAGATAAAGGGCCATCTAAGTGGTCATTGATTTGTTAGCAGATTACAAAATGTCTCATGCCCAGTCTCTAGTGTCCTGCTAGTGTCCTCTGACGAATGTAACATCGCAACATCCCTGTCCTCCATCAGGCCCAGAACTTGATTAAAATATAATATAATTGGTTAGTCCTTGTGCCAAGGCTTGGCCATCCTTCGACCCGCGAAACTTCGGAAGTCAAGACTCCTTCATCCCCTCCCCTCCCCTCCCTCTTTTCCCTTCGCTCTTGCCTCTCGCCGCAATCAGGTCATCACCTCCACTATCCACCATGCCTGATCCAGCCGACCTGCCCCCGGAGCTCTTTGAGCAAATCCTTGCTACTACCCTCCGCGACCGCGCATATAATAACGCCGAGCACAGCCGTGGCTTCAACGTCGGAATAGACATTCGCCAATCCAGCCAGCTGATGACGGTCAGCCGCGCGTGGTATGACATTATTGGAGCGCGTCTCTACTCACAATGGTCTTATAATGGTGCGCGGAATTCCCGCCAGTACCTGTGGCGCTTTGTCCGGACGATTCTGTCCCGCCCGCGTCTCGCTGAAAGCGTGCGGGCGCTTAATGTGGGGAACTGGGGGTATTATCCGGACGTTCTAAAGGCTGACCCTGCCGCTGCGGATAATGTCGTCACATTTTCGGACGAGGATGTAAACCTCATGCGGACAGGGCTCCGCTTCGCACTGCATGACACCCCGAACCTGAATGTGGATGCGCTGGAGGCAAAGATCCTGAATCCCGAAGCACTTGCCAATCGCGATTGCAGGCCGCTGGTTATATTGCTGTTGATCTGTCTCCCAAATCTGTTGATACTTCATATGCATCTTCCAGAGACTGATCTGATGGGCCATGTCTTCGAGGAGATATTGCGCGGCCACGAGAATGGGAGCCCGCTGCCTTGTCTGCGCCACCTGGCTCACGTCCATCTACTGGGCGAGGTCCCGCCCGCGGCGCCTGACGCACCTTGGTCACCCATAGTGTCCCGGCCAGCTTTGAAGCTGCGTGATTTCTGGCCATGTCTGTGGTTTCCAAGTCTTCGCACCCTCGCTCTTTATGACCTAGATCCAGAGGGGGCCGCATCTTTTCTTGAACGCCAACATCAGAGCGGGAAGATATGTCAAGTGGAAGAACTGCGGCTCGTTATAAGCGCCGGATCCGCGTCTACAGGCTGTGATATCCAAGCACTTCTCTCTTTGGTACCGTCGCTGACTCGCTTGTCCTTGAACTGGGACCAGGGCGAGTTCTCGCTTCCGGACTTGTGGAATGCTCTGCAACATCACCAGGACACTCTTGAGGAGCTGGACCTTTATTACACTACATCTCACCTGGAAGATCGTCCCCCATCTCCCTTTGGCTCCTTGCAGGAGTTTTCACAATTAAAACGCCTTGACATCCAGACGTATGTCTTATACGGCATGACCAATGAGTGGTTGTCATCACAACACATAGCAGAGACACTACCAGAGAGCATAGATACTCTAGTTCTTAATCTTGACTGGGCTAACAAAAAAGCTCCTGACTCCTTGGCTAGCTTCGTGGCGACTGAGGTCACTTCCCTTTTGGCGCAGCGACGACGCCCCCTAAAACTGCTTGGTCTGAAAGACGGGGATGCCGAGGGATCTCGGGGCACCTTCTACTACTGGAAGCATAGAGCCGCGCAGAGCCGTAACCAAGAGGAGCTTGAGCGCGCTGGCCCAGAGCCATACCCTGGCATCTGGGCGGCATGCACAGCCGCCAACACTCAATTACGCATTGGGGGCCGGCTTTGTCTGGATCCAGTTTTCAACACACATTGTCACTACCACCGCGGCGGTGCCTGTACCATGCTCTGGCGCAAAACCTGGGACATGCGAAAAGATGGCTTGGAGCGCAGCAGGATGTTTCTGGATCGCCTCCCACGACCCGCCAGGGGCCATGGCAGGGGATGGCAGCACTTCTCTCAACAAACACACACCGTCCCATTTACCGACCACGCCGGGAACCCGGCTTTGATGGTGTTTCAAAACCCACCGCAAATCATGTACTCGACGCTTCCACCGCTATTTCCCTTTGTGCTCTACCTCACCCACCCAAACGCAGGCCCAAGCCCGTCGCAAGCCGAGGCACTCGTGGCCCTCTACAACATCTTCGATAACTCCCACCTGGGCTCCGACTTCCCCTTCCGCCTGGATGTCTATTTCCTGCCAGGGGGGAGGGAAGCGGACTGCAAGGCGCACTACCTTGCGGAACGGGCCTCGCGCCTGGATCTCGGGATGGTCCTGAAGTTGTACCGGCGGCTAGAATTCAGATACACGCGACGAGAAGACAAGCTCCGGCGGGGCCATCCGATCCTGCGAAATCTTTCGCGGCTCCGGCCTCCCGTGGGACGTCTCCCCGGCATGCAGCATGAATTCCCGGATCTCGAGCCGTACAAGGCGTTCCTACTTATCAGCGTCGACGAGGACTGGCGGGACGGCGAGCAGCGTATCTCGTGCGTCAAGTTCGATCTCGCGGGTTCGAGTGCTGAGGATCGCGAGCGGGTTGCAGCCCAGTATACGGACGTTAGCGACGATGAAGATGACGCTCGCCCTCTCCTAGAGGAGCCCGAGGCTGAAGAAGAGCTCGATCCTTCAGATAATAGTTTCGCCGAGGACGGACAAGAGGGAGAGAGCGAGGGAGAAGAAAATCTCGAGGCCAATGAAGAAGAGGAAGTCGAGATGCCCGAGGAAGACACTGAAAACAACGATCAAGAAAAAGAAGATGCTATCGGCCACCCTGGTAGCATCACGCAGTCTGTCCGCATCTCGGAAGACAGTCGCCGGACTGACGGGGTCAGCAACTATGAAGTCCTCAGAGACTGTCTAAGAAGGGCAGTCGGTTCTATTCCGGAAATTCCAGGGTATCAACTCGACACGGAGCAACTCCGGGCTGCGGAGATGGGGTGGTCGAATTGGTAACTTATCTAGTAACTAGTAGTAGTAGTTGCAGTTCTGGAATCCTGTAAAGAATTCACGCTTCAATGCGGAGAGCATCTCCATCTCAGCACGTCGGTCGCAATGTCAGATATATTGTGCTGGTAATAAGGTTAATCTTCAATTTATGCCCAGGATGGACTGGTGATATCCAGGTGTTTGCCCCCGTGGCCATTTTCCCTTACACCTCTGTGGACATGCTTTTGGGCAGGCTCGAGGACCTCTCTGCTGACCAACTGTCGACCGAGCGCGGAATACGCTGGCTTGTCGTGCCAGAGACGCTCTGGGACCACTGGACCAAGCCATCCCCTTAGGCCGTGTGGCATGATGCTGCTTTGCTTACGCCGTGGGATGCGTATACTGCTCCAGCGACGTCGAGATTATACGCCGGCAGTATCCAAGGACGAAAACCTGGTTGATGAAAGGTATCCGCCGGGGGGACGATGCGCAGATGCTCAGGCGCCTTTTGCAGGCAAAATACCTTACCCTGTCGGGCCTGCTTGCCAGCAATACACAGATTGCTTTTGCTCTTGTATTTTGCTTGGATATTCCCAATGACCCTGCAAGGTTGATAGCGCAAATAGAGCCATCTTGGGAGTTGACACAGGTCGACTCGCTGAGGTCGTGCGCGCAGCCAAGTTCCATATCAGCACTGGCTTTGTCGACACCGCGTTGATATGCCATGCGTTGACAGACACTAACCAGACGCAACTCGCCTGCCGCATTCTACTCGAGAAGCACCGCCCACCTTGGTTTTATCCGATTACAATGAATGAGGGCGATGAGGACCTTGGAGTGCTGGGATGGCATCTTGCCGGACGGGCAGGTCAACGCAGCCGCCATGACGAGGTTCAATCACTACGCACTCAGTGCAGTGACAAGCTAACTATATTCTGTCTCTGTACTGGGGGGGGTACAGGGCAAAAAAAAGGCTTGGCAAAGGGGGGGGTACAGGGTTTGACTGTGTACCCCCTCCGCTATCTCTAGTTATTAGGAATTTCTTAATATTTTTTATATATTTAGGTAGCTAATTAAATTAACTATAAGAATATTTAATAATATATCTAGATTTCCTAGTTAGGAAGTGTCAGAGAGCCGCGCTAAGAGACGGGATACTGCCAGCCAGTAGATCTGTCCTGTAAGATTATAGTTAACAGAATGTCACGTCCACAGAACGGAATAAGGAGAATCCGCGCAACATAGCAATATAGCTATATTAATATATGCCAAGAAGCTATGGACATAGCAAACATAGCAAGGTTAATATGTTTAATATATTAGTAGATATAGCAGACATAGCGGGATTAATATGTCTGGTATAATAATAGATAGTATTTAAGGACACTTATTATATGTAATTAGTTTTAGCTACTATCTATTATTTTTAGAATCTAAGCTACCCTACCTTTTAGAAACTATCTTATTCTATCTTATGCCCTAAGATAGTAGCTCTTGCCCTATTTAATTATAGAATACCTTAAGACTACCAGTCCTAAGATAGATATCACGGCGGCCGCCTTAACGATAAGGCAGCGACAGCGCCCCGAAAGGTCGCCGGTGGACACCTGACTTCAGTAACCGACAGCTTATTGCCCAACCCCTAACCCTGTATTCGGTAACCGAACTACTGTATATTAGGGCGACCAGAATCGCTTGACCAACAAGGGCTCAAGCGATTCATTCTGATCCAATTGAACTACTGGCATCTCCTTCCTATTCTGTACCAAACGTAGTGCTTTCATCCTGTCCATTGCTAGACCCTCCAAAGCAGCAGCGACGTAGCCCCGATACAACGCCGCCGCTTACAGGGAAGAATGAACCGACCATGCCTGGTTGAACCAGCATAATACCGGTCCAATCGATCTTTTGGTTTAATAGATATTTAATCCACTCTGTCTAGACTCAGGGGGGTGCTTTCTAACAAAGGTTCTTTTTAACCTGCTAGAGATATATAAAGTTTCCTATCCATGTGGTTATTAGCACTCCTCCTTGGACCCCTATATCCCCAAGTCTCTTGTTCTCCCGGGCTGCTCCCAGGCCCTCCTAGTCTAGTCCCGGGCAGTAGCCGTGATATCCTGGTCCTGTATACCTATATTACACTAGAGGGGCGGTAGCAGCTTTCTATATCTAGTTAACCCTAATTAGGATCTATATTAGCCCACGCCACGCCCATGCTACAAGGGTTATCACCCACTAAACCTGGTCCTTCTTATAGATCTAAGCCTTGTCCTTATAGTCCACTAGGGTTTAATAGGGCTAGATTAGGCTACTAGCCTCCTAGTTTAGGTTATAAATTTACTACTAAGTAAGACTATTCCTAGTAACCTATTTTACTAGGTATATTACCTCTTACAGCTCCTATATATAGCAGGGCTAGGTCTATTACTATTTTAGTCTTAATCTAGTCTCCCTAATTATTTATTACTAGGTTACCTATATTAGGACCCTAACTATATTCTGTCCCTGTACCTCCCCAGGTACAGCACAAATAAAAGTGGAGCCAGGGGGGGGAGGTACAGGGTTCTACTGTGTACCTCCCCCGCTATCTCTGGTTATTAGGAGTTTCTTAAT